>OW964827.1:33007959-33393875 GCA_943142095.1 Ophonus ardosiacus | reverse complement strand
CTAAAATGGTTTATTACTTTAAACTTATTGTTTACTTATTCTATTATAATTTAAATAAACTTTCAGATATCATATTATTGCCTCTGTAAGATAATAACCAGTAACTTCATAAAAACTCGGGAGAAGGGTGAACATAGGCATACAGGCTGTTTGAAAGAAAATTGTAAAAAGATAAGGCCATATAGTACTGACAAAAATGAATGAAAAAGGCTTAATCAACATAGATCTGATCTGCAACTGTTTCCGAGATATATGAAAAATCGAAGAAAAACTGGCAATGCTAGTGATCGAAAATTATTTATCTATGTCAGTAAATAGATTATAAAAAAAAAAATCTGTTGTGGCCAGCACTAGACCTTCCGTCAATTCGATGTATTTTTGCACAAATCCCATACCAAAAAGTCCTTGGAACAGATTCTATATAATATCATGTAAAATCGAACACGAACACATACTATTTTTTACAAATTCTATACCAAAAGTTGATTCGAAAAGGTTCTATAAATCTAATAAAATTATAACATAAATATACACTAAGTAAAAAGCACTAGACGCTTCCTTCATTTCTCCTTTCCTCTATTTTATTAGGGGTCGCTGTTTCCTCTTCTCTTCTACTCATTCTTGTCCAACGCATCACACAGTCCTTTCTTTCTCAAGGTCTTTTGCGATACAGTCCTTCCGTCTTCTCTTTGACCTTTCTCTGCGTGTCACTTGCGAGGAACACTATGCCATATCAATTTTAGATCCTATACGCTCCATATTTGGATTTGCACTTCCAACTGACATCTGTCAATTAGAATTTTTACCTTCCGTCACCTTTAGGTAAGGAAGGTATTGTCTTTGGGTCAAAAAATTCGTTGGTGAGTTTTTAATGAATAAGCACGTCCTTAGGGCCCCTAGAATACGAATTTACTATTTTTAAGATGATGTCTGTATGTGTGTGTGTGTGTGTCCGTGTGTGTGTCCGTGTGTGTGTCCGTATGTGTGTCCGTGTGTGTGTCCGTGTGTGACAAATTTTTCTCCGACGATAACTCCAATACTACAATTCTAAAAATTATAATTCTTTCGTATTCCTCTTCTTTACATCCATATGAAGAGCTGATTAGATTTTGGTTATAATTGATCCACCGGAAGTACCCTTATTTGAAGTTTTTAACAGTTTTTCTTAAAAAAACGCAGTTAAATATTATTTTTCGACATTTTGTGATTATCAATATGAAAGAATATCTTATTCTCTATACGGTTTGATTATACAGTTTCGTTCATATTCAATAGATATAGAGTTATAGAGACATTAAGAGAGATTATCTTTCAAAAATTAGTCAGCTTTGTTAAAATTTATGGAAACAACAGATATATTCAGAAAAATTTAATTGACAGATGTCAGTGTCAAATGCAAAACCAAAGTTGAAAGTATAGGGTCAGAAAGTTATGTGTGAATGTGATAGAGTGTCCCTCCAAAGAGAAGAAGATGGAAGGACTGTGTAGCAGAAGATTTGAGAGAAGAAGAATTGTGTGAAGAAGATGCGTTGCACAGGAATGATTAAAAGAGAAGAGTAAGAAACAGCGACCCCTAATAAATAGGGAAAGGAACTTTCGGTATAGAATTTGTAAAAAACATAGTGTGTTCGTGTTACAATTTTATAGGATATACAGAATCTTTTTCAAGGAACTTTTTGGTATGGGATATATACAAAATACATCGAATTGACGGAAGGTTTTGTGCTGGCCACAACAGATTTTTACCTTCCGTCACCTTTAGGTAAGGAAGGTATTGTCTTTGGTCAAAAAATTTGTTGGTGAGTTTTTAATGAATAAGCACGTTTTATGGGCCCCTAGAATACGAATTTACTATTTTTAAGATGATGTCTGTATGTATGTGTGTGTGTGTGTGTCCGTGTGTGTGTGTGTGTTATCGTGTATGGAAAGGAACATTCGGTATAGAATTTGTAAAAAATAGTGTGTTTGTGTTACAATTTTATAGGATATACAGAATCTTTTTTAAGGAACTTTTGGTATGGGATATACCTATACAAAATACATCGAAGTGACGGAAGGTTTTGTGCTGGCCACAACAGATTTTTTAATATATCATCTGTTTCCATGATAAATAGCAACGCAGACTAATTTTTCAAAATTAATTTCTTTATAACGCTTTAAATCTACATCTATTGATTATGAAGGAAAATGTATAATAAAACCATATAGAGAAGAGTATTTTCTTTAATATGTATAATAACAAAATGTCAAAAAATAATATTTAACTGCGTTTTTTTTAGGAAAAACTGTTAAAAACTTCAAATAAGGGTACTTCCAGTGGAGTAGTTATAACCAAAATCTAATCAATTCTTCATATGGTTGTACAGAAGAGGAATGCGAAAGAATTATAATTTTTAGAATTGTAGTATTGGAGTTATCGTCGGAGAAAAATTTGTCACACACGGACACACACACACACACACACACACACACACACACACACACACGGACACACACACATACAGACATCATCTTAAAAATGGTATATTCGTATTGTAGGGACCCTAAAACGTGCTTATTCATTAAAAACTCACCACCGAATTTTTTGACCAAAGACAATACCTTCTTTACCTAAAGGTGACGGAAGGTAAAAAAACAAAAAAAAAATTATATGAAACATTTTTCTCAATTTCTAATAGTTACGAAGTTATATGAAAATTAAATATTGGCCAAGGGCGCCACAATATTTAGCTTAGTACAATTATTTGATTTAAAAAAAGCACATCTTAGATGACTTCTGAAAGAAAAACACAAAGTCGTAACTTTTATAGTTTTCAAGATAGCAGAGGTAAACACTGTAAAAACCCACCGTATATTTCGAGTTAGCTGAAAGTGTAATGCAATGATAATAAACTTTATGAGAACACTTAAATTTCACACAGAAATGTCGAAAATAAAGTAAATATTTATCTAAACCCCCTGTGTTATTTTAGCAAAAATGGTGAAAAATAAAATTCGTTTTGTTTTGAAAAATGTGCGGATTACTCCCCCTTACTTACTCTCTGTAGGCAGGAATCATTTATAAGGATTTAAGTTTCGTGTGGCGCATTGAAGCGCATACGCACGTCGTAACTTACAGCTCTGAATCAAATTAAAGGACAATGTCGCTTGACAATCCTCAATTTAAATATTTAACACCGCAAGCATCACCGGAAACGGCTTATGCCGGCTAGAGGACTGCTGTTACAGCTTCGCCCATTATTGAACTGTCATATTATTCGGAGATTAACTTTTCATAACACATATACAACGGGTCCGTTGGTGAATAAAACGGTTGCTTGTTGCACCACAATGCAGCGTGTTGTGGCCGTGGGTATACATTTTTATATTTGATTATTGTATTGTGCATGTAACAAGGCGTGCGGCCGTACTTTTACTTATTCGCCACACGGATTTGGTGTAGTCATGTGCGGCCGTACTATGCACATCAAGGTCAAGGTTAGGTAAGGCCGTCTTGCAGCCGCTGTGCATTCGAATATAATTTTTAGACGGGCTTTTAGAGTATTCCATTTGTTCATGTGACAGCAAATTTAAAACTAATTTACCTAATTCAATTTTCATATTTCGGATGTCTTTTAATTCTAAAGTTTTCGTCTAGTGTGTTTAAGTAAAAATGTGTATATGATGCATAGAACGATCATGGATGAGGATGAGAATAAATAAATATATTGATATAAAAATAACTAATCTTCTGTTAATGATTAATCATGATAATAAATATACTGTCAATTAATTGTATTATTATTTTCATTCTCTTACCCCCCCCCCCCCCCCCCCCCCCAACCTTTAAAATTTCATATCCTGAACATATCCACCATATTGGAAAAATGGGGACCAAAATCAGGTATTTTGTAATATCTCCTTTCTAGTATCTTCTAGACAAAAAGTATAAGAGATCAAAGTTGGCACTAGTCACTTTTTATACAAAAAAAAAATCTTCCATTTTTTACCAGAGATGAACTATCAAAGAGTTGCGTTAAAAAATAATTAACCAAAATTACAATTTTTTAAAGAAATTTAAAATACACAAAAAAATGCAATATTACGTAATTTATATTTACTCTAATAGTTTTTAATACTTAACAGTTTGCATTCCTCGTGGCATCGAATTAAGTAATATTTCGATGTTTTTAAAGTTACTTTTGTTTTGTCCATGTATTTCCTATCACTCTAACATGTTTAAAGATAGGACGAGTTTTAAAAATTTAAATTCGGTATGAAATTCTTTTTCATATCGCATATGTATATTACACGATTATTACCGTTCGGCGATTCGCGAGTAATTCTTCTAATATTTTAAACATCTAAAAATTTCCCATGTTTTCATCCAAAATTTTGCCATGATTAAAAATAAACAATATTACTTAGATAATACGTGGGGAAGTGAAAGAGAAATACCTTAGGTCGATTCACAGATATTATTTAAGTTATTAAATAATTGTATGAGTTTAAGTTGCAAGTAAATCGCGCAAAAGCTCATCCGAAAAAATTGTGTAATACATGATATGAAAAAGAATTTAAGATTAATTTAAGAATTCAAATTTTTAAACCGGTTATCTTATCTTTAAACATGCCAGAGTGATGGGTGACAAAATAAAACAAAACTAACTTTGAAGGGGTTCTAATATTTAATAACACGCGTACAGGTACAGTATAGTAGAGTTTTTAGTTTTTTTGAGCGCCCTAATAAGCCAGGCGCCCTGAGCCAGTGCCTAAGTGGCTCACACCTTGAGCCGCCAGTGCCTGTATGACAGAAGCTTAATTTCATAAAACAGAAATGTAGACTACCAATACGTGTAACAAAAATACCACAATACCATTTCCATTTTAGGCTTTATAGGTACTGTATTTAATCTTTCTGGTACACACAAAAAAATCTAATTACATCTATTCTTTAGATATTTTTATATCTTTTAATTCATTCTATGAACATATTTTCTCCTACTCTTCTAAATGTTCGAGATTCTTCCAATTCATTAACGAAATTTCTGAGAAATATATATTTATATTTAATATAACTATAATAATAAAATAAAAAATATTAAATGCATTTCCCAGACAAAGTGTTCAGTAAAGTCTCTGGATTATTGACAATGACATTTATCGTTCAATTATAAACAGAACTAGAACTTAGAATTGGGTATTTCGTAAAATGGGAAAATCCCACTCACCCGGACCAAATAAAATACGGGTCGGAGTCGATTTTTCACCTACAAGGATCTTAAAGGGCCATAAGACCAAGACCCATAAGAACCGTATTACCAGTAAGAACCGTATGACCCGTAAGCCTTGACGTTATGTGTAGTGCGTAGCTGACTACATTATTACATTTAAATTATTCATAATGTTGTCTCTGTTACAAATCGAGATTCTTTACTTCTATTATTGTATAAATTACTAACTTAACTTTTAAAACTAATTGTATTATGTCAAATGTTTAATCAAATAAATTAACAACGATATGTGAAGTTCAGAGCAGTCAAATACATCTTACGGATAATAAGGTTCTTACGGTTCTTATGGGTCTTAGATGCTTATAAGTAAAGAACCAACTCCGACTCGTATTCGCTGAAATACGGATGAGCCAGTGGTTTTTTGGATCCACCGGTATTTCGAGCACTAATTACAAACATTTTAATTTTTCAACTGGTTTCCATGTTGTTTGAGCTGTAAGATTCATTACAACAGATTATTTCATAAAATATTTATATTTCTCTATCTCTGAATTTATAGAACACATTTTTTTAAATATTTGTAATAACATGAATTTTGAAAAATATTGAGAATATTTTTTTAAAAACCATTACTTGCAGTTGTCCAATTCTTATTAAAACCTTTCCACCTCTTCCCATTAATAACAGATTAGGGAATACCTAGTTTAACAGGTCTCAAGTCTTATAGTAGGTATTTGAGAAAACGTCGTTTCATCCACACACATCCATATATATATATATATACACACACACACACACTCACACACACACACACATATACCTATGAAAATACATACAGACATCATCGTAAAAATGTTAAAATCGGATTCTAAGGACCTTAAAACGTGCTTATTTATTAAATCTGAATATGCAATTTTTAGCATGAATCCAATACCTCTCTTAGCGAGAGGTAAAAATGAATATTTGGCTCGTAGTGTATGTTTCTTTTAAAAACCGCATATTGGGAGCACTACATGTGGCTCTAAATCAGTCGTAAATTTAGATTATGCTTGTCTTGCGCAATTCTAATTGACCAAACCAGTACTCAAATTGCGAAGTTATTATTTTATTTTTGGTTAAAAGGTTGATAAATTTTTTTGTTATGAAAACATCTACTAATGTAAGTTACACTTGCTGTACTATTTGTCAAATAAGAAAAATATTTGGAGAACTATTATGTGAGAAAAGAAAACTCATGGCGAATATTTCGTTCTTTAATGTATTTTTCATGTAACTGGGATTGCTTGTGTTGTACAAAATTGTATGACACCGCACCAACTCAATAAATTTTATCTTTTTCATTGCTTCTTGCACTGCAAGGATATGATGCAGTCTCAGTGTGACTATACTTGCTCTGTGTCTCATATACTACAGTCGGCACCGCGCCATTAAAAAACTTCTTTTGATCTTCCGTCACCTTTAGGTCACAAAGGTATTAATTTTGATCAAAATATTCGGTGGTGAGTTTTTAATGAGTAAGTTTTAGTGACTCGAGAATACGATTTTACTAATTTTACCATTATGTCTGTATGTCTCTCTCTCTCTCTCTCTCTTTCTCTCTCTCTTTCTCTCTCTCTCTCTCTCTCTTTCTCTCTCTCTCTCTCTATGTGTGTGTGTGTGTGTGTGTGTGTGTGTGTGTGTGTGTGTGTGTTTGTGAGTGTGAGTGTGTTTCTGACAAAAATTTCTCCGACGATAACTCTAACACTACAATAATTTAATTATAATTCTTTCACATTTCTCTTCTTTACATACATATGGAGAACTATTTAGATTTTGATTATAACTGAACAACCGGAAGTACAGTTCTTTGAAGTTCTTAATGTTTTTATTGAAAAAATCTGATGTGGCCAACACAAAACCTCCCGCTATTTAATTTTTATTAATTTAAATACATACCTACCTACTTATTGACTAACGCTGCAAACTGTTCCATTGCAGAAAACTATTGCTTTATTTACTATTTTCTTTTTAAAATGTCACTATTATTAATTTGAAGTGATAAGTTATCTGACAGTGACATTTACTGTCAGTTACATTCATTTAAAAAATGAACTGTGTAACAAAGAAATAGTTTTTATCTTAGGCTTCGCGACTAATAAAAAAAATTATTTTTAAATTTATCTGTAAAATATATAGAAAAAGTATTAATGTATTCCTGTAGAAAATTCAATAATCTTTAATTTTCATAAGACATAAAATTCGAAAAAATTACATTTAATGGTATTTTTTGAAGAAAAACCATTATGAGCTTCAAGTAAAGTACGATTTCCGTTTATCCGATTTACACCAAAATCTAATGGCTTCTATTCCTATTAGAATAGGGTAAAAATACAAGGTTTCAGAATTTTCTGAATGTTAGTATTTGAGTTAGAGTGCAAACAAAATTCTTACACATACACACATACACACATACACACATACACACACACACACACACATACACACATACAGACATCATCGTGAAAATGTTAAAAATGGATTCTAAGGACCTTAAAACGTGGTCATTTACTAAAATCTCGATATGAGATTTTTAGCATAATCCCTATACCTCCCTTACCAAGGGTAGCGGGAGGTAAAAACGCAGTTCAATATCATTTTGACATTTTATGTGATTATCAGTAAGAAAGAACATTTGACTGTCTATATAGTTTGGTTAGGCATTTTCCTGTATATTCAATAGATATAGAGTTAAAGAATTTTAATGAGATTTACTTTCATAAATCAGCCAGCCAACCAGGGAAACTGATATGTTCAAATATACTAATTGACAGATGTCAGTGTCAAGTGCAATTTACATAGTATATGTTCGTGTTATAATTTTATTGGATATATAAAATCTTTTTTCTTTTAGAATTTGTAGAAAACACTTACGTTCGTGTTACAAATTTACTGGATATATCGTATTTTCTAAGAAAGTTTGAGTAAGGGATTTGTACAAAATTCATAGAATTGACACAACGTAAAGTGCTGGCCACATCAGATTTTTTCTTTAAGTTTTTATAGTTTCTTTTTTAAAGAAATATGGCGCGATCTCATGGCAGGTTTGTAAGAAAAATATCGAATCTAAAAATTTACTTGTGTAATCTTTACCTTTATATCGGTGGTGTATTTTTCTTTTAATATTTAAGTCGAAGATGTATTAGGTGTACTTCGATATAAATAGAAAAACTTTCGGCCACAAATGGCAGCAATAGAGCAAGTTCTGACAAAAAAAAAATATATTATCCAATGAAAAATGTTGTGTTCAAACAAAGAGGTGCCCTTTTATTATATCCCTTCTCTTAGAGGGCTTGAAACATCCAGATTACTTGTTGGAACATTCTAATATTCGTACATGCCACTGCGATAGCAGCCAGCTTTGATCTAAGACGATTTACAATCTGATTCTCTTTGTTTCGTGTTAATACATGAAATATTTTCGATATTGAAATTCTCATGTCCCACTTTTCGTTTTTCTTTGTTTGGCTATGACAATTGAATGTATGTTCTGGCAATTTGCATATTTTATCCCCCGATTTATTGGAATTGATTTCGGATATTTTTTGCCAAATGAAATGCCGAACAATAAAATAAATAAAAAAGTTTGAACGCATTCAAACATTGAATGGACATGAAAAAGTTTTAGTTCATTGATAAATATTTTATGATTTAATTTCAATGTTCGATTGAAGATAACTAAGCCAACAATTTTTTATGAAGCAACCTTATGATCCAGCACAATAGATTGTGAATGAATTTACATCAATATTCAAAACAATTAAAAGCAGCAATGTGGTAGTTGGTAGTTAAATAAGTTTATGCCTAATAGGTGTACAATATACTTTAACCTTTCGGAGGTGACGCCCAATCTGACAGACCCAACTTATTTTATAGCATACTGAGAATTTTTAATTGGTTTATATTTTGAGAGTTAAATTTTGGTTTGTTTATTTTTTTATATAAAATGTTCGTTTTCATAGAAAAAAGTTCAATTCATCAACTTCTACCATTATTTTGTAACAAAAATACCCCGGAAGTATTTTTTGTCACGGGTCTCCCACACCCGGCGTTACCTCCCATATCACAAAATAGGGCGCCACTTCTAAAGGGTTAAAAATCCAAGTTTCATGTTTCATGGCTCGAAAATAAAGTAGTTCCAGTCGTAAAATTACCAATAGTAAAAAATAATTCGTCGTTTGCCGATTTAAGATTAGCATCGGTGCTAAATACTGGTCTCTTTTTAAAATATTGTTATGTTTTTGTGGAAATTTTTTCGACTTTGTTATGGATAAGGCGTTAACAATTATTTGTGATAAGCAGAATTTATTCTTAGTTGTTGATTTTGAGAGCAAATTGTTGTGTATATGTTATTTATGATTTTTTTTTTGTAGAATGTGTAAAACTGTATGTTAAGAACGAATGTATTTTGTGAACATGTATGTAAAATTTGGAATCCTACTACCCTGAAGAAGGTGCAAGTGTGCACCGAAACGTTAGTGTTGTAAGAATAAATGCCGTTTAACTGAAATTTCAAGTAATTGTTAACATTTTATATTTTTATTATTTCAAGCACGTTTCACTTTTTTTTATGAATCTTAAAAATTGTCATAAAATTTTTAACACTAAAAAAGGGCAGTTTTAAAACAAGTTTATTTATTATTTGATTCAGTTTTTGGAAGCAATTAAAAAAATTTTCTATACGAAGAGGTTTTTGGATGAATACTTCATTTATTTCAACATAGTCAAAATTTACATATTTCACAACTGCGACGTTTCGGTTCTGTTTAGAACCATTTTCAAGCTAACAAAAAATTATTTATTTGTTAAATACATAAAAATTATAATGTTTTTACAAAATCGTTTATAATTAAAATATAATATTTCCAAATGTTTTAATAATTTATTTATTGGTAAGTTTGACAATTGTACCTCTTCGTATAGATTTATTTATTATTGTTTTCTTCAATTAAATACCTATCTATATTAATATTTTACAGTAAAATTTGTCTTTTGTTTTAAATCATTTATTATTTTTCTTTATTAGACATTTTTTTTTTCAAGGAACATGTAATATAAAATTATAGAAATTGCAACATAAATGAACCAATAAATTTTTAGATTTAAATTTACAACAATGTAAAAGTAAAGAAATGTAACAACATTTTTCTTATATTTCTACCTCTGCTGATAGTGGGTTAATATTTGCACAAAACGTCCAATCTATATTTGTGTATAATAAATATGAACGTGAATTTGAAATCCTAGTTATTAGAACATACAAGATTCCCAAAATTTTAACTTCCCCTATTTAAATTATAACTATACTATATCATTGAATTTCGGGTAAAATGCCGTTATTAAATTATCATATTTTTATCCAAAATTTTATATGATCGAACCTTTGACTATAAATTTAGTAAGTATAGTATTGTTCACGTAAAAATAGTATTCCGCAATGAAAAGTATATGATTCTTGATAACATACAGGTTGTAGAATGTGATAACTCTGTTCAGGAAAGAATTTGGAATTGTCAACGTATACGCGTGTATTTTAGCATTTTTGTGTCTCTTGGTCTTTTGTTGATTTATGTGATTGATCAATAGTGCACACAAAAAATTATCAAAAAGAGCTAGAACTATCGATAAACGAAATATTATTGTGCAATGCCATTCTTGCGTAAAGATTACTATAGTTTAAAAATTAGTACGATTTTCACTTGGTTGCAGTGGACATCAAAAAATATTGTACGAACAGGGATTTATTGTGGAACGAGTATTTACTTTAGATATTGAAGATAAAGTCATGTAATAAATATAAAATGTTAATACTAATGAAAAGCCATTTTGCATCTGGTTTGTAATAAATCAATTTTTATGTATATATACACATAAAATCACAATTTGCCTTCAACAATATTATGTAGCCTATTCAGAGAAATACATTCATAAAGCTTGCTACGGATATAAAAATTGTTATCATAAAGACATTTGTAACAACCTTTATGAATTTGTCAATTCAGAACCAACGTCGTTATTTTAGTTGTTATGTTAACAATCTTAACAAATAATACTTGTGGACAAACCAGACTATTTGACATTAGCTAACTTCATTATTCTAATATAAACCTAATCTAACCCTAATCATATTTGTCAAAGCTTTAATTTTTTTAAGTAATGAGTTAAAAAGCAAACGTTCTTCCAAAACAACTAAAGAACAATATGATATTTATGTGTCGTGATCGGAATCTTCTAAATTGTTTTGAACGGGAACGAATCTACAAAAAATGATCCTTAACGTGAAAAGATTTCAATATGTTTTTAATTAATACATAACAGAAACAGCAAGTATTTGTAATAAAAGGAATAAATATTACTCTCAGAGTTTTGAGACAATACTATTTTTGAAGAAATATTTTCTTAAAAGTGACTTTCTTCCATGACAGTTCTTAAGATCATTTGTAACTCAAAGCAAGATCTATACATATAATAAACTGCATTCTGCTAAAACATAAAAACACCAATATTTGGCAGAAATTAATCATATTTGATTGGTATAACCTGTCACATGTCAAATATTAGAAATAACAACGTGATAACAACCATAAATACATAGTTTTAGCAGTCGTTATGATAAAGACTGTCAAAGCACTTAACAATTGTTAGCGGTAACCACTTTCAGTACTGAGAATACCAAATTTGATTGTAACAATCTTTACAGTACATAACAACCATAAAGACCATAACGACTACGCAAATATTAGAATGATATTATATTTTAAAGTACTTTTCGCCTTTTTCTTTTCTGAACGTTTCTTATTTTGCAAAAGCAAATTTACATTAAAATTTTGTAAATTTAACATCATGGATTACACATCACCTTCCAGTTCTTGTGGGTTTTTAAAGATTTGTTTTTTTATTTATCAGGAAAAAAATCTATCTATTTGCAATACCAAATACAGCAAATAATTTATTGTGCAGTGTACCAGAAAATATGTATACGTGGATATTATTCAAATTCTCGCCGAGGCGTTATTGTGTGATTTATTTATTTATTTATATCGAGTCTGGGCTGCAAAGGTACGTAATTAAAAATCTGTTGTGGTTACCGCAAGGCCTCGCTCCATTTCCATATTAAACTATATAAGTACATATTGTACGAGTATTTAACATTTCTGGTACACAAATATTCTAATTATATCTATTTATAAATATTTTTTAATTCATTCTATAAATAAGTTTCCTCCTATTCTTCTAAATGTAGGAGATTCTTCAAATATATTGACGAGATTGGCGGTATTTCTAATGGGTATATGTAATATGTATAATTTTAAATATTTAATTAATAATAAAATAAGAAATATGAAATGAGGAGCAACATTTCAAAAGGAATAATATCCACTTTAAAAAAATTTGAGAAAAATAACATTTTTTATTACATAAAAACAGATAAAGATCATTTTGAATATTCTATTACCTAAAGTTACTGTTGAAGAAAACCTATCCCAAACATCTGTTCTTTTATCTGTTTTTAAGTAATAAAAAATGTTATTTTTCTCAAATTTTTTTCAAGTTGATATTATTCCTTTTGAAATGTTGCTCCTCAAATGTATGAGTACTTCTCAGAAAAAACATTCAGTAATGTATCTGGATTTTTGACACTGACATTTCTCTGTCAATTACAAACATTATAATTTTTCAACTGATTTCCATGCAGCTATTTGGGCTGTGAGATTCATTATAACGGATTATTTTATATATTTATTCTCTATCTCTAAATCTATAGAAGATATAATAAAAATGTTCAATGTATCAGATATAGAATTTTATATTATTATATTTCTAATAATAAATTTCCAAAAAATAATTAGAAGATTTTTTAGGAAATTACTACTTCCAGTTGCTCAATTGTTAGCTGAACCTTTTCAGCTCTTCCTTTTAATGTCAGATTAAGGAATACGTTTTTAAATTGGTCTTTAGTCTTAATCTAATACATATCGCCTGAGAGGTAAAAACAGGATATCAGAATTTATAAAAATTATATGTGGAGGAAAAAGTAAATCATTTGTACCTTCAATGTTTGGCATATATCACTGAATTTTCGTTGCATAATCACAGACCTTCTGAAGTGCAGCGGGTAAAAATTGACAAATTAAGAGGTGTTCCATGGTGCGAGGTATTCCGCTTAATCATACGCGGTCTTCCACATATCCCCATTTCCGTAAGCAGTCATTAAAGCTTCCCATGAAATAATGAAGTCTATTTTCTAGATCTTCCATTCTAAATTTGATTTTGCAGGAACTTACTCTTTTGGATTCCATTGTGTGATTTGAGAATTTTATATATATATATATATACGTAATGCACCACCGCGGGAAAAGTGACAACTTAAAATCGCTAGATTTTTGAAAATCAGTTTTGAGGTTTTATAGTAAAAAATAAACTGCTGCCATTTGAACTAAACTATATGTACCATCCTCAACTTTAGCATACAATGTAGGTGACTGTTATACTAACAACGGTATTCACTATTCCAAGCAAATATATCACTATTACTGATTGAGCAAGCACAAGTTCAACTAAGTCAGAAATCACACTTTTAGCCATTGCGTAATTATTAAGCATGAGCTGTGAAATTTTTGTTCATGAAAATCTACGTTGTTTTCATTATGTCCATATATAAAACTAAAAATTTAAAAATTAGGAATTTCATCACTTTTGTAACGGGGGTGCGATAATTAAGTGCTCGATTACTAGGAACTACCTATTCGAATATAGATACCTACAGTTGCTTGAATTGTGAAGTATACGTGAAGAAACGTGATTCATTGTAAATGATTGAGTGTTATAAATGAAGTGCATATCTCTTTGTTATTTAAGAATTTAGTTAGTTTTTATAATGTTCGTTGTTTTATAAGAAGCCTGAATTATAAATGAATAAATATTTTATTATGGTTTATTATCTTATAAAACTATTTAGCTTTCACATTGTAGTTTGGTGTTTTATAATATTTATTTATGCAACAAGTGTAAAAAGTATAGTTTTATTCCACGAATATGAAAGTTTGATCGAACGAGCCGCAGGCGTGAAATGCGAAACTTTTTACTCGAGTTGCATATAATTTTTTTTCCGTCTGCAATAAAAGTGAGAAAAGAGTGCCGTAACGTTTCATAATTTCATTCCGTAGTGTTAAAAAAGTGCACTTTTCACACTTTTATTGTGTTAAAAAAGACATACTTTATAAACCCTTTTTAATGAAAAAAGTGTACTTTTTTTAACAGAAGTAAAAAAAAAAAGTTTTGTAAATAATTTCACATTTTGCAAAAACTATTTTAAATGAAAGTTTATGGAATGATTTTCTTAGAAATAATTTTTATTTTAACAATTTAATAAGGTCGATAGCTGGATGGTGGATGAATTTATATCAGAAAACGATTGTTTTACTGCTACCGAAATAAAGGGTGTTAAAGAGTTTAAAATGAAAACGTGTGCTGTGAAACAAACAAGACTGGTTCCTGTCAGCTTCTGGTTTCAGCGGCCGTTTTTATATTACCGAAGCCTATTTAATTGTTAATTTTGGTCTTTACGCCGTCAGCAACTACCAAGTTTTTAAGATAAGTGTTATCTTTCTTATACATTTCATATTAAGTTAAATTTTTAATATTATATATATTTGAATTTTCAAAAATTTGATTTTGTTTATTAGTTACGGTTTTAGCATAACTAGATTATAATTTATTATATTTTTGACAGTTTGACAGCTGTCAAATACAGAATTATATACATACATAAATTCATTTTATAGTTTTTTATTTTTAAAATAAGGATAAAGAAATAAATAAACAAAAAAGTAATTAATTCCAAATTTTATAGGAAACTATTGTTAAAATGAAAGGCTAACTTAAATACTTTTCTTATACTTCAGTCAAAGACGAGTCTGGTAAACTGCTTTGACTTCTACTCTTACCGAAAAAACCCGTTTTCTGTCTACTCTGTCCTTCTTATCTTTTATGTATAGTAAAATGAAGAATAAATGGAGAATGTATGATGAGTGTAAATTCGGGACATGGAATGTCAGAAGTGTGAATGGCAAAGAGAATGAGTTGATGAATGCAATGCGAATGTACAGTGTAGATGTTTTGTGTGTAACTGAAACAATGAGGAAAGGTTGTTGTGAGGAAGAAGTGGATGGCATTTTTTGTTTGTGGTCGGGAGTTCGAGAGATTGAGCATGCTAAGCATGGTGTAGGTATACTTGTGAGTGAAAGAATGAAGCCGTTTATACGAAATTATGGTTGTATTTCTTCGAGAATTTCTTGGATGAGATTCAAGGTAGGCTATATACGAATCTTCGTTGTGTCTGCTTACGGTCCAACAGAATCTGAAAATGACCTTGAAAAAGATCAGTTTTGGATGTCGATAAATAATGTAATTGATTTGTGTGATCCGGGTGAGAGGGTGATAGTATGTGGCGATTTGAATGGATGGGTGGGTGTAAAACGAAGTGAATCAGAGAATGTTCGAGTGAATGACAATGGTAAGAGAATTGTTTCATTTTGTTTGGAAAGAAATCTCTTCATTTCAAATACCATTTTTAAACATAAGTTAGCTCACATATACACCTGGGAAAATGTGGTTCAGAATAAACGTAGTGTAATTGACTTTGTAATCTATGATGAGCGTTTGAGGAGTATGATTGTAGATACGCGTGTGAAAAGAGGCGCTGAATTGGGTACGAATGATCATTATTTGGTCGTGTCGCGAATGCGGATAAATAAATTTTGGCGAATGAAGGAGAAAGGTTCTGGGCAAATGTTTCGTGTGAAATCCTGTGCCCTTTTAAATGAAGATGTTAGGATAAAATTTGTTGATAGGTTGAATGAATCCATGCCTGAATGTGAGCCTAATTATGAATGTAATATAAATGAAGTTTGGAAGAAATTTAAGGATTACCTCCTTAAATGTGCAAAAGAAGTTTGTGGTGAAAGCAGATTAGGCTGTTGTCCGAAAAATGCGTGGTGGAATGAACAGGTGAAAGAAGCGATTGCTGAGAAAAAGAGGGCGTATTTAAAGTTATTAAATGTTAAGGATTCGCCTGGGAGGTTGCGCGAAGAATGTTTGATAGAGTATAGAAGGAAGAATAAATGGGTGAAGCAAGTGGTGAGAGAAAGTAAAAAACAATTTGATGATTTGTTGAGTGAAAGGTTGACAAATGATTTTAGTACAAATAAACGGTTGTTTTGGTTGAGTGTGAAGAGACTGCGGGGTGAAAGTGGTCGAGTTGTGAAAGCTGTAAAGAGTGCGAATGGAGAGTTATTGTGGAATGAATCAGATGTAAGGAATAGATGGTGTGAGTATTTTAAGGGTTTGTACGGAGGTGTGATTGAGAGGGATGATAGTAGCGAAGTTGCAAGTGAAAATGATAGTGAAGATGATTATGATATAGATGAAAGTGAAGTATGTGATGCATTAGCGCGTGTAAGGAATGGTAAGGCTGCGGGTTTGGATGGGATTACAAATGAGATGTTGAAGTATGGGGGAGAGAAAGTATTTGATTGGTTAGTGTATTTATTTAGATTTTGTCTAAAACGTTGTGTAGTTCCTGATGATTGGAAAAAAGCTGTTATTTGTCCTTTATTCAAAGGCAAAGGCAGTTCGAGTGAATGTACAAATTTTCGTGCAATAAGTCTGTTGAGTGTGGTAGGGAAACTCTTTGGTAAGGTTTTAATTCATAAGGTGCGAACCTTAACAATTTCAAAAATTAGTGACGTTCAGGGTGGTTTTTTGCCTGAGAGGGGATGTGTCGATCAATTGTTTGCTCTTCGTATGATTGTAGAGAAGTCACTTGACAAGAACAAGAAGGTGTTCTGTGGCTTTCTAGATTTAAAGAAGGCGTATGATAGTGTTCTTCGAGATACTTTGTGGGGTGTACTAAGAAAGTACGGCGTGAATGGAAACTGGTTGGGAGCGATTCGAGCGTTGTATGAGGGTAGTGAAGCTGCTGTGAGAATAGATGGTAGGTTGAGTAGTTGGTTTCGTATAAATGTAGGTGTTAAACAGGGTTGTGGTATGTCTCCGTGGTTGTTTAATTTGTATATGGATGTGTTGTTGCGGAAGGCGTTGAGTGGATTGGATGGTGTACATATTGGTGAAAGTATTGTGCCTGCGTTAGCGTATGCGGATGATGTAGTTGTCTTAAGTGAAAATGAAGAGCAACTGAGAAGAATGATAGAGAGAATAAACGAAGTTGGAAGAAGTATGAATTTAATGTTGAATGTTGATAAATCTAAGGTGTTGGAAGTGAATGTTGGGCATGGACGAGAAAGCATAAAAGGAAAGTGACTGCTGTGGAAATGCGGTATTTACGTGGTGTTTGTGGGTATACAAGACGGGATCGCGTGAGGAATAATTTGGTGTATGAAGAATGTATGGTTAGGAAGAATGTAGTTAAGAGAGTTGGAGTGAGTCAGTTGAGATGGTTTGGTCATGTGGAGAGAATGATAAGTGAACGACTTGTAAAACGCATATATGTTGGTAAAGTTGAGGGTGTTCGATTGCGTGGCCGTCCAGTGTGTAAGTGGATGGATGTGATTGGTAGTGTTTTGAAGGAGCGTAAGTTTCCGAGTGGAAAGAGAAGAAGAGCATGTATGAATACGATTATGAATGTGGCTGAGGCGAAAGAAGTTTGCCAGGATAGGAATGTGTGGCGTAGGATGATTGTTTCGTAATTATTGTGGTGTAAAGATGAATGGTTAGTAAGAATGTTTTGTGAGAATGGAGAGACAGCTGAACTTTTATGTGGACGAGAAGAATGAAGTATGTTTGTACAGGAGTGTGTAGCGAACGATGATTTTTGTGTAACTATTATTGTGGTCCGGATGCGGTTATTCGCTACCGAAAATCGGTCACTTTAATATGTTATTATGTATGAATACGTTTATGAATGTGGCTGTGGTGAAAGAAGTATGCATGGATAGGAATGTGTTGCGAAGGATGATTGTTTCGTAATTATTGTGGTGTAAAGATAAATGGTTAGTAAGAATGTTTTGTGAGAATGAAGAGACAGCTGAACTTTTATGTGGACGAGAAGAATGAAGTATGTTTGTACAGGAGTGTGTAGCGAAAGATGATTGTTGCGTAACTATTATTGTGGTCCGGATGCGGTTATTCGCTACCGAAAATCGGTCACAATAATATGTTCTTGAATGAATGTTATGATGATTTTGGGCAAGGCGGAAGAAGAATGTTTTTAAAGAGTTAAGTGATTCTGTGGAGCTCTGGCTTTCATCCCTTTTCTTATTATTTTCGGGTTTTTGCTAACCCACTAAGTGGGAAATGCGTGATTTTATGTATGTATGTATGTATGTAAAGAGTTTAGGTAAAATACAATATAAAAACTGGATTTACTATATAAACTGATAATATATTTTACTTTAAAGTTCTGGTCGTGATTCTTACATTGAATCTGCTATAGGATATGTAGATCTATGTTGAGAGAAAAATATCTGTATAGTCAGATCTAAAGTTTGCCCTGAACATAAAGTGAAGCAACAAAAATATATTGTTATCTTGAAGGTGGATGAAAGTTGAAATGATCTACATAAACATGAAGAGACAAATTATCAGCTCTTTGACCTACTGCTTCTAGCCACAATTTTCTTTTCTTCGTATCTTTTGACAAATTTATAAACTCTAGAGTAGGTTTGTTCCTAACAGTATTTTTATAAGAAGGCACAATACAATATCGTAAATTACTCATTTTATTTTGAACTTTTTATTACCTACATATTATACAACTTGAACCAATCTTAAAAAATTTACACTTGTTTGACAACTTTGACAATACACTTGACACCAAACACAATAATTTTTAATTTATAAACGGACCAATTAGAACCGCTGAAGATGTATGTACTCTCACGTCACATTCTGTTTCGGATCACGTGACTTATTCAAAATATTATCCAAATTTATCTAATTATCTAAAGGATATTTCTTGATATTTTCAAATTTGAGGCTCTTTAAAGGAAATTATCTTTTAAAATTTAATACTTAGAAGTCATAAAAATTCGTGCAACAGCCCTATTGTGTCATGGATCATGGTTTATTTTTCATTATGTACCATGTGTGGAAAAATACCGTATAAATTTAATAATTATTATATTTTTTTCTATGAAATGAGTACAAATGAATATACTCATAGACATGTAGTTGGAAAGCAAAAAATATATTTTAAATGAAAGTTCATTTAATTTTTAAGCAATTCGTAGTATTAATAAGTCATAGTTGTCACCATTGCTATCTCTCTTTCACCAGTTTCTATACTATGCTGCACGATAAAGATAGCAGTACTGTAACGTCACCATGACAATGAAAACAAATTTAAATATCTCGTTTTTATTTTTTAAAAATGTTGTTTTTTTTGTAGTACTTTAAGTATAAAGTGTACATTTTATTATTTATTTATTTATTTTTTTATGGAGGACCCCATTACCCGACTTCGTATCTCTTATAGTTTTCGAGATCGCCATGTTAAACGCGTTATGGGACACTTTCTTTATTATAAATGTTACAGTGAATTAAGATTACTAGTAAAATAAATCTAGATTATTTTCAATTTACTATCCAATAATAAGATTAATTATTTTTGCTATTGCTAGTAAAATTTGAGTTAGGTTATAAATTTCTTACCACTAAACATTCAATACCCTAGTTTATCTTCCCCATTCATACCACATTTTGGTAATTACACCCGTGTCAAACTCTAACTTTATTAACTATTTACTACTACCATTTACCATATTGCAATTCTGGAATCATTTGCGGTGGGTCATAAATGAATAACGAAATTAACAGCATTGTACATTTGTAAATGGACAATGTAAATGTGCGAAGTATACGGTGTACGTTAATTAACTATATTATGTCATTATTAATATCAAATTATTTGCTGTAGGATAGTAAAGCCACGACATGAACGTTTATTATCTAATGTTTATTTCATATATTAGCGCTGGACACGGTAGTATTCAGGAATTTGTAAATTCTAGGATAATTTTAGACATACAAGTTTAATGTCTAAATCAGTTTTAGTTAAAAAAGTATAGTAGGAATAAATTGAAAAAAAAATATATATTTTAGCCAACACAAGAGCTTCCGTTAATTCGAAGTAAAGCAAAAGTTCCTTGGTAAGGATTCTATGTATCATGTAAAATTGTAACACGAAAACATACGAGTATATTTTACAAATTCCATAACAAAAGTTCCTTTGAAAAGATTCTATTAATCCAATAAAATTATAACATGAACATACAGTATGTAAATTGCACTTAACACTTCTTTCTTCTTCAGCCTTTCCCTATTTTATTAGGGGTCGCTTTTTCTTACTCTTCTCTTCCACTCAGTTCTGTCCAACGCATCTTCTTCGCACAGTTATTCCTCTCTCTCAAGTATTCTACGATACAGTCCTTCCATCTTCTCTTTGGCTTTTCTCGTATTCCCGGCATTGAAAGCTCTAATCCTGAGGCGTAGTTGCAACTGCATGTCACTTGCTAGGAATACTATGACTTACACCACTTTCTGATCCAATGCTTTCCATCTTTGGTTTTTCACTTGACAATGACATCTATCAATTAGAATTTTTTTAATATATCAGCTGTTTGAATGATAAATAGCAAAGCTGACTGATTTGTGAAAGTTAATCTTTTTATAATTCTTTAACTCTACATCTATTGAATATGAAGGAAAATGTATAATCAAACCATATAGAGAAGAGCATTTTGTGTAAAATTTATAATAACATAAAATGTCAAAAAAGAATATTTAACTGCGTTTTTAATAAAAACTGTCAAAAACTTGAAATAAGAGTACCTCCGGTCTGGTGGATCAATTGTAACCAAAATCTAATTACCTCTTCTTATGGATGTAAAGAAAAGGAATATGAAAGAATTATAATTTTTAGGATTGTAGTATTGGATTTATCGTCGGAGAAAAATTTGTTACACACACACACACACACACGCACAAACACACACGCACACACACACACATACACACACATACATATCATCGTAATAATGTAAAAATTGGATTCTAGGGAGCTTAAATCGTGCTTATTCGATAAAATAAATACGAGTATGTGATTTTTAGCATGAATCCTACAACTCCCTTAGCGAGAAGTAAAAACTATTGAATTTAAATAATAAATTTTTTGATGTTAGGTTAAAAAAAACTCCATAAATTTCGAACAATTTATAGCATTATAGTACAATTCTGAAACTCGCAGATACAGCTATATATTAAAACTTTATGACTGATGAATGTGGAATTTAAATCCACAATTCTTAATGGAGCGCGCTCGTAAACTCTACCGTTGTGCTTCAAAAAACAACACATAAATATTAAATGAGTATCTTTATAAATATTTGATTGCTCGTATTCTTTCCATGACATGATACAAGACAGATAACTCGGCAGTTATCAAACAGTCGTTTAACATTGTTACCATGGGAAAGGAACCAATCTCTTGCTGTAAATAATTTTCCTGTAACTTTGGGACGTAGACTGTACAACGAGGAGCTTGAACCTTGTTTATTAAAGTCCTAGCAGCTAATGAATAGCAGTATCTTATCTACTTATTATATTATAAATCAGCTCTGTAAACATGACTGTACTCCAACAAGCACTTCTTGCGACACAAATTTTGTGCGAGATATGTTTTTGTAAGGCGTTACCAGCGTTAGCAAATAAAATATATCTTAACTCGATAAAATCCCCAGATATAATACACCCCGACTCACGAAGTATTGGAGAGCTTATTCATGTTTGACTTTAAATTGGCTGCTTTTCCATTTACTCTTTGAAAATGGATAAGAGCACTGTAAATAAACTTATCCGAAAGTTTACCTTACTAGTAATACATACCTACTGATACTACGTATGTGTGCTTTGTAATGTTTAAATTTTATTCTTTCGCCCTTTTTCAGTATTTGTACTATATTTTAATATTTTTATTATTTAAATTTATATTGTTGTTAATATCATCACAAGATGGTATGTGTTTAGATTATTAACTATAAAATTGTTGTCAATTGAATTAATATCCAAAATGTTTTCTGTGTCAGATGTACAATTGTTTACATGGTTGTTGATATTAAGCTGGACATATGGGCTGTCCCAAAGTGATACATATATTTTTGGGATTTGATTCAGGGAGATAAAGCAAATCAAAAATTAATTGTCCTTCGTTATCAACTTATTGACGAAAATGCAAATAAAAAGTTCTTTCCTACCTTTGTTAAGAGAAATTGCATCAGAGTTTTATTAAATAGTACACAATAACAAAGTGAAAAAAATCTGATTTGGACAGCACATGACCTCCCGCCAATTCCGTGGTTAAAATAGCAGTGAGCTTCAAGTAAAGTATCACTTCCGGTTGATCGTTTGTAAATAAAATCTAATTTGTTGTCCAATAAATAGAAAAGTGTGTAATACGAAATTTTGGATTGATTTATTGTTTTTCCTCAAAACTCTGTTAGAGCTCCAAATTAAGTAGAACATCCGATTTATCATATATGGTCAAAATCTAATATGTGTTTCAAATTATATATGAGTTTCAAATACCAAATTTGTGAAGTTTTGGATCATATTTTAATAGACTTTAAGGAAAAATCTCCACGTACACATTCTTATGAAAATCAGCATCAACTTTCAGGTGCTCTAAAACGCAATCTTTGCAAATTCTTCGCCATACATGATCCGTTTCGTATATGTGTAGTTGTAAATTTAATTCAGATCATCCTGTACATCTAATATGATGGAAAATATATTATTTTTCCAAACCTCAATTTCATTGTAATTAAATATTTTACTATTATATTCTCCTTAACACGGCTTCATAATAATTCCTAAGACGTTTATTATTCATGGTATTTTTTACTTGTTTAATGTAAACGTCAATGTTGCTTTTGTGCAGTTTCTTATAAAATTATGGTTTGATGTTTCAATTTTGTATATTGTGGTAAAAATCTGTTGTGGCCAGCACAAGACCTTTCGCCATTTCCATATTAGGCTATAAATTACATCTAAACAGTTCTTTATAAATATTGTATTTAACATTTTTGGTACACACAAAATATTATAGTTACATCTATTCTTTATTTTTCATTTCATTATACGAATAAGTTTCCTCCTATTTTTCTAAATGTTCGAGATTCTTCCAATTCATTGACGAGATTGGCGGTATTTCTGAAAGGTATATGATGATATATATATATATATATATATATATATATATATATATATATATATATATATATATATACAGGTATCTCTTAAATAGGGGGACATGACTTAACCACAGATTCCTGAGGCTAAAATAAGATGATTTAACTAAACTTGCTTCTACCGGAAAGTGTACCATTTAACCAGAATTCTGCTTCAAAGTTCTTCGAAAAAAAAAAAATTTTGCTTATAATAACAGAACGCTTTATACGATTTGGATGAAATTTGATATGACAGTTTATATGGTTATAAGTCATCTGTTAAGGTGATACTTGTTATTATTAGTGAACCACTAGTGTATGAAACTTAGGTCGCACAACAATGATTAGACCGTGACTTTTTAATGGCCACGCCGATAACATAAAATTATTTTTTTTAAGAAAGATACATTCAATAGTAAACTTTTCTCTTTGTTTAATTTGTGATATCTATTACGGTTTAGACAGAAAAAAATAAAACCTGAGTGACTGCATCGTGATTTTTTTTTAAATAAATTTAATCTAGCAGTCTATCCAAATGTCAAACAGCTAATTTTTAATGACAGTAACGAGTTGTCAATCTTCTCAACTTGTTTAGTAGTAAGCTAACATATTTATTCGTGTTATTTTTAATAATGGTAGTGAAATACTACTAGGCCGAACAAATGGATGTTACTAGTTTCTGAATATTACGAAGAATTTTTTTGACAACCCATAAACAATTGTTACTGTTATTTAAAAATAGTTGTTTGACATTTGGATAGACTGCTAGATTAAATTTATTTTAAAAAATCTGATGTGGCCAGCACATGACCTCCAGCAAATTCCATGTGTAAAATAGTAATGAGCTTTAAGTAAAGTATCTTTTTCCGTTCCGGTTGATCGTTTATAAACAAAATCTAATTTGTTGTTTTAATAAATAGAAGTCTGTAATACGAAATTAATATCGTGCCAAAAATAATCGATTATCATGGGCCTATAGCGCTCACCATCAACTATAACAGTTCGACCTTCATCATTTTCGAAAAAGTAAGTTCCAATGACGCCACCTGACCATAGTGCGCACCAAACAGTCTCATTTGGACTGTAATGGTACCTCGTAAATCACATAAAGATTTTCCTCTGCCCATATCTGGCAATTTTGCTTATTAACATATCCAGAGAGGAGAAAATGTGCCTCACCAAAGAAAAAGATAATCCGCGAAAAATCATCATCAGCTTCCAAGTGCTCTAAAAACGCAATCTGTGTAAATTCTTTGCCGTACATGATCCATGTCGTAAATGTGTAGTTGTAAACCAATATTTGACATTTTGAAAACACGTACTTATACTGACAGATTTATATTTACAAATCAAATATATTTCTACTTAATTAATGTAAATGTGACAGTGACATTTGTTTAACTACGTCAAAATTTTATTAAAGTATTATGTTTTTGTTTGACGCATGGGTCAAATGATGTACAAAAATAAATTATTTTATAAATTTATATTTAAAGTTATTTAAAGTTTTTTAAAGTTATATTATCGTAGAATTGAAGATTGTACCATTATATTATATTTTTAATAGTAAAAGTTGCTGAAAAATTATATTCAATGCAATTTTTTCAACAAAAACTGGTAAAAGCTTGTATAAGTGATACTTCCGGTTATCTGATATACACTAAAATCTAATCAACGCTTCCCACATTAGTATAGAATGGGTATACAAAATTTCAAAATTTTGTGATTGATAGTATTTGAGTAATCGTGTCCACAGGATCCACACACACATACACACATACACACACACATACATACCCACAGACATCATTGTAAAAATGTTAAAATCGGATTCTGGGGACATCAAAACGTGCTTATTCACTAAAATCTCTATATGCGATTTTTAGCACGATCCCTGTACCTCCCTTACCTAGGGTAGCGGGAGGTAAAAAGTTCACGATGCAGTCACTCAGGTTTTATTTTTTTCTGTCTGAACCGTAACAGATATCACAAATTAAACAAAAAGAGAAAATTTTACTATTAAACCCAGGAAACACACACCTATATGATACATAACAATCAAGGATAAATCACATTACAATTCCTTCGTGCTTTGATTTATCCTTGATAGTTATATATCATATATGTGTGTGTTTCCTGGGAATGTATCTTTCTGTAAAAAATAATTTTATGTTATGGGCGTGGCCATTAAAAAGTTACGGTCTAATCATTGTTGTGCGACCTAAGTTTCATACACTAGTGGTTCACTAATAATAACACGTATCACATTAAAAGATGACTTATAACCATATAAACTGTCGTACCAAATTTCATCCAAATCATATAAATCGTTCTATTATTATAAGCAAAATTAATTATTTTTTTTCGAAGAACTTTGAAGCAGAATTCTGGCTAAATGGTACACTTTCCGATAGAAGCAAGTTTAGTTAAATCGTTTTATTTTAGCCTCAGGAATCTGTGGTTAAGCCATGTCCCCCTATTTGGGAGACACCTATATATATATATATATATATATACCGGGTGTCCCATATAACATTACGTTCTTGAATATCTCGAAAACAATGCGTCGTAACAAAAAGTGTGTCGAATCAAAACCTTTATAGTTTTTGGGGGGACATCAGATTCTGACAAAATGTCCCCCCGGCCCCCAGGGGAAGCGGGAAAGAGGGTCAACTTAAAAATCTTAAATGGGACCACCTATTTTTTATTACAGATTCGGAAAGGGCGTAAAAAAATATGTTGGTTTTATTCGGAAACTTAACCGATTAATATTTTATTAATAATTTGATAAAAAATGACGTTTTTTGTTTCAATAAATACACAAAATTGTAGAAATATTACGCCTCAACACTCAGGGGAAATTAAAAGAAAGAAACTTTTTAAAAACTGACTATGGACAACTCGATTTCATCAGAAATTAATTCTACATTTTTATGATTGCAGCGCCACCTGTTGGGAGTACGAAAAAAGTTTGCAAATAAAACCAACATATTTTATTTTTTTACGCTCTTTCCGAATCTGCAATAAAAAATAAGGGGTCCCATTTAAGATTTTTAAGTTGACCCCTTTTCCCGCCCCCCTGGGGCGGGGCGTCGGGGGGCCATTTTGTCAGAATCTGATGTCCCCCCAAAAACTATGAAGGTTTTGATTCGGCACACTTTTTGTTACGATGCATTGTTTTCGAGATATTCAAGAACATAATGTTATATGGGATATATATATATATATATATATATATATATATATATATATATATATATGTATGTATATCTCCCGTTTTTGTTTATACCAATTTTAAATGTTGAAGGAGTCTTTTCCTTCTTATAAAAATAGCATATTATAATTATTATTACAACTTGACTTGTCCAAGTACGAATTTTAGGTTTTCCGTATTCAAGAGCAAGGTCAGTTTAACGTGCGGCAGCTAAATCTATAATTTTAAATAGGTATTTAATTAATTATAAAATAAGAAATATTAAATGTATTTCCCAGAAAAAGCCTTCAATAATATCTCTGGATTTTTGACATTGACATTTATGTCATTCACAAACATTTTAATTTTTCAACTGATTTCCATGGGCTATTTGATGGTTAGAATGAGTTATTTTATATATTTATAACTCTCTATCTCTAAATCTATAGAAGATATATTAAAAATGTTTAATATACTAGAAAGAGAATTTTATATTCTTTAATATTTGTTGTAACATAAATATCCAAAAAAATAATATTTAGAAGATTTTTTTTAAGAAATTACTACTTCCGGTTGTCCATTTGTTACCAAAACATTTTCAGCTCTTCCCATGAATGTCAGATTGAGGAATTCATAGTTACGGTGGTCTTATGTCTTATAGTTTTTGAGTAATTGTCCCTCCAACATCCACACATACACACATAGACACATAAATACATACACACCCACACACATACACACACACACACACACACATCATCGTAAAAATGTTAAAATCGGTTTATAAAGACCTTAAATCGTGCTTATTCACTAAAATCTGGATATGTGATTTTTAGCATGAATCCAATACCTCTCTTAGCGAGAGGTAAAAAGTGCACTTTTTTACGCTTTTATTGTAAAAAAAATTGTATGCAACTAGAGTAAATAGTGTTTTATTTCATTATTATTCGAAAAAAGATAATGCTTAGTCATGTTGCATAAATAGCTATTAACGTACGTTCGCTCCAATTACTTGTGTAACATAATTCAATTAGACGGCTATGAAGACGTTAAAAAATTTCTTCGGTTTTATGTACATAAAATTAAACCGTAATGTAATTGGTCCACGCACATTCTATCTGACTTAATTCAGCCTTATATTTTCATATTTTAAATGAAAATTTACCACTGCTCGATTAGGTACCATTAGCAGCTATTTTAGAGCTTCTCTCTGTAAATTATTGGAGGGGCGAGGGAGCCAAATGTACAAGACCCCCGCCCCAAAGAGTAGGCATCTATTCATTCAGTATGGATAAATATCATTGGAGGCATATATTCTACTGAAAATAGTGATTGGCATATTGCATATTATTTCTTTAAAAAAGTTACATTATTGCTTTGTTTTGTTAAAATGTCTGTATTTCACCTATAATAAAAAGAAATACAAATTCAGTTTTTTTTTTTTTGTTAACAGTTTGAAAGTTACTGGCAATTTATTGAATCCTGAAGTGGGATATAAACAACATTTTACAGATAAAAAATTACCTTAATCTCATAAATACTCAAAGTTATTATGACACATACTTTTATGACACGTTATGTTTAATATTAAATGCATGCTTTCAGATTCCAAACAGCCTTGTTTAAATTATAATCCAGAGTCCTATTTTCTTAACATAATACTTATTTTATTTGCATAAATTTAAATCGAAATGTAAACCATTATTTATTTATACATGGCTGTGTTCCTGTCTAAGTAAACTGTAAATAAAGATAAGTTAGAAAAGTTTTAGTAAACTTATTTTACAAATAAAACAATGTACTTATAAGATAATGTCGAATGTTGTGTACAAAGAAACTACACAACTTTCCGACAAGATATCTTCTTCAATTCGAATCAAAATGACAGCAACTTATATTTTAAAACAAAACTTGTTTTATTTCATTCTATTGACAGAAGGATAAATATGTTTTTTTTTTTTTAAATAAGATAACGATGATTACCAAGAAAGTTTGAAAGTTGATAGTTGTGTTGTCAGAAGAAAATATTTAAGCGTTTTAGAGTTTAAGTTTTTCCGTAGTTTATGTGAGTTGTTTTAAAGAAAGCACAAAGTTGGAGACGTCATACGGAATGCAGTAAGCTGGGGGTAGAGGTTAGCTGCGCCATCATTTATCTGATTTTGTTAGTGGGAGTTCAACAACCCTACTGAATCCCTAGGATTCAACCCACAACCGTCATATTTTACAGTGATATATTATATGAGCAAGCTACAGTTGCTGCAAGACACATTCAGATGGGTGAACTCTGCACTTTTATCTTTCAACGATAAAATGAAATTTTTGAAATATCTAATATTGTTATTTAAATTTATGGTTTATTGATTAGCTAAAGTCCAAGTTAATTTTCACATTAATTGAGGTCTTAGGAACTAATATACATACCAAAACTGAATTAAAAGTAATAGTCGTACAAAAAAATATAATCATAATTACAAAGTGAAATGCACTGGTAGTTGACATTTAAATGATTTCAAATTTCTAGTAGTTGACACCTACGTGTATTAGTAGATACCTTGTAAAGTAGAGAGTGTTTCTATATTATGGGTTAAACTTTAAGGGATGATAATACAGTGTAGAGTAAGTTAAATAGTCTTAAAAAAAGTCTTAGTTCAATTCTCAACCGTCTTCGAGATATAGATCATCTAATATACTGATTTATCGACTTTTTTTATTAATATCTTGCAAACTATAAGAGTTAGAACTTTGGTTAAATGAGGGTTTTTGTTTTTCTTAAAGACGTCTTCTCGGATGTGTTTTTAATTTTCCAAAATATAAAAAATTAAAAATATGACAATCAGCTGATTTTTTTTTAAGAATTGGCCTTTGCGAATTTAGTCTTTTTGACTACTTTTAACTGTATTATTATCCCTTAAACTTTGATACATAAGTAAAGAAACACCTTATGAGTTAAATTTAAACAAGCTTTTATGAAAGCAGACAGTAGTGTTCTAGTAATTGACATTTAACGTATTATTAGTTGACATAGTTTCAACTACTAGATTTAGAATAATGACAGAAGTTTGAGGGCAATATACATGTAGCTGCATTTATGGGAGACCGAATAATGTTCATGCTATAATAAATTTGGAAAAAAATTGTTCTGTATTAGTTATTAACAGTGTTGTTAATAGCAGTTTATGTCACTTATTAAAACTCTTATAAAGAGGAGAATATCAAAAAACTACTATTAACAACTTATTTTATTAAATCTAAAAACTTACATTTTTAACTATTTACACTACAATTCAGTATGTTTAATATACAAAACTCGTACTGCTCACTGAATCATGAAATACATGTATGCTCAACATGATAGTTTAGACATTAACCCCATGTTACACATTTTCAACAAAGATAGCATTACTAGTATTTTGTCTGCAAAAGCTACTTGAAACACATTAACTGTTTATTTAACGTAATTTAAATTCAAAGTTTCAACGACTAGTGCGATGTCATCTACCGGTTCGTTTGCCTTAGTAAACATATAAAACATATTTAGACACAATTTTATTTTCGGTGGAGGTAGAAATTATTATTATTATTCCAGAACGAGTTATATTATTTTATATACTCGTAAGATAAGTAAATGATATTATATATGTATATATATATATATATATATATATATATATATATATATATATCAAACAAGTTGTACCACTTGTAAAAAAAATAATAAAATATTTATATTTATTATACATTTCATATTCAACGTCTACATATACAAACAAGAGTACCTAACAAAACAATGTATTACAGAACGAAAACTAAAAAGGTTGTATTATTCTTAAAACACTGTAATATAAACCAAAAGAAAATGTAATATATAGGAAAATGGAGTTTTACATATCATTTTTATATCTTATATCACATATAAATGAAAATAAGAAATAATTTGCTGATCGTTTAACAAAAGTGGCAGAACATTATTTTCTACTCACTATTGATTGATTTTTATTTATCAAAATAAAAACTATTTAGTGTATGTAACGTTGGAAGTGGAATATTTTATTATGAGTATATTGTTACAATTACGCTATGAATAATAAAAATGTCAAAGGCGCGCAATAATATCATATATCATATAATATCTAATAGTACAAGAGCCCACGACTAAAATTTTTGTCTCATAGTATTACGGCCAAGATTCGATAACCTTAAACCCAAAAAGCTAATTTCAGAAATTACGCGCGTAGGGTGCATTTCAAAAGTGTCAACAAATTTTACCAAACTGCATCATAGTATTCCGTGTGATTTCCAGAATGTAGTTATATGATAGTTCGGAGATACTGAGAACACGTTTTTCAGAAACCGATAGCATATTACGGATCTAGGAAGCCATTAAGAAAAAAATATACTAATGCCCGTATTCATAAACACTCGTAAAATTTTAAACGGTTCGTTGTAATTTTTATCCAATAAAAACAGTCGACATTGAAAGAAAAATCGAAATATTATTTGTCAAGTGTGATTTTATTTGCCAAAAATTATAATGAGCCGTTTTGAAACTTTACGAGTGTTTATGAATATGGGCATTAGTATATCATCTGAAAATCATTTTTATAAGTAAATTTTGGCCACAAAGTTATTGATTACAATGTGCCTGACGAGATGCACTTTCAAAGGACTGTTACGCTGTAACGAAAAGTTTCCGGACATAACTGGGTCATTTTTGACTCTTTAGTTTTTTCATGTAATTACTAAGTATTGATAATTGGATGAAAAACACAAATAATTTAGTAAATATATTGTTAATTAATGAAATCGGAACAGCATATTATTTCTTTTTAAAATATTTTTATTAAAAAGTTACTTCTCATCTTCTATTCTAAGGAAAAAAATGCATAATTACTTGTTTAGTACATTCTGAATGCGTATTTATAAACTATTTTGTTGCAAATAATGCATCTTCTGAAGCTCTTGGTATCATTTGCACATATAACATCTGTCGTGTTTTACTGTTTATTGTTTAATATTTACAATATTTCGACAAAGGTTGTTTTTGCCAAAAACTCATTTTTAAAACATTGTTATTCTTGTGTAATTCTATACACAATGAATAAAGGGAATAGTGACCTAGTAATATAAAAAATAATGTATAGAACATAGCAGGTCCTCATAAAAACAGACTGTGAAAATTTCAAGAACAATACATTGCGTTCCATTCGTACTTTCTGCATGCACCTGCACCTTGCTGGTGCGGTTGTGCTATTTAATAGTGTTTATCTTTCATTACAGTTGAAAACTAGTTTTACGACAAAGTTAACAATAAGGATTTATCCAGTGCACTTCCAAGCGAGCGGTACATCAAAAAGTGGCTAATCTTTGTTAAACAATACATGCAAAATGTCAATTGTTTCAATGACATTATTTTAATTGCTTTCTTATTAAGTTCTAAATTTTTACAATGGAAAAGTGATTGTGTTAAATGATTAAGTTGCCTAGATTACTTTTATTTACGAGAGCTGATAGTTTTCAAATTCAATTAGAAACAAAGAAAATTAAAACTGGAGCATTTCTTCAGACAAGCTTGTTCGACATTATTTGTTTGTGATTTACTAGTACAGAGGGTACGTGAAGATAATGAACTTCTACACTATTATAGCAAATTTTAAAAAAATCTGTATGTAACAACAGATTAAAAATCTGCGGTCAGTTCCATTTTTATTTTATCTGGCATGAAATATATAAACTTTTGTTGAAGATTAAATACAAATCTATGTTTTATTTCGATAAACTAATAACATTACAATACATAATTGAAACAATAATGCGCATAATTTGGAGATGGAACATCTTTAATATCATCCATTTGAGGACTATTTTGATTAGACATGCGAAATTGCATGAATAATGAAATATTTTTGACAGGTATTGACAGGTGAAGTGTGTTTTGTATTTATAATAACTTTTTACATTATGTTATTAGTTTTTTTTTACAATTATATTTACACTAAAATTTTTTATTTTCATTTACATTCAATTTAGCTAGCCTAATTTATTGTACACAAATGCAGAAGAAAAGTTGCAATAAGATAATATTGGGACAGTTTGAAATTGACTCAAGTTTGCACCAATCACAAGCCAAGAAATGTTGCAACTATACCATGCCACACTGCATTCTTATAGCAGACAGAGTATAGTTTATTTATAAATATTAATATTGTCCTTTTCAAAATATTCTCCATTTTAACCTCAACGTTGTTTCCAATCCGCAAAACAATTGTAGAATGCCATGCCTTATGTAGTACAACCACTGATCCCTATACATATCTAGATACCGAACCCAATGTTAAACTTTTGTGACTAATTGAACGCCGCCATGTTACTACATGTCAGCACAATTGTAGTTGGAGATTGAAATCTTCCTACCTACTTTCAAGTTAAAATTTACGTTATCTTCAACGAAATTTTTCAACAAAGTTAATGGTGTTATTAGCAATGTACTATCTCATTAATTAATTAAATGTTTTTACAACTTTTAACTTTAACTGCTCATATCTTTGTAGTTATTAAAGATATAGGTCTGGTTATTATTTGTTTTTTGTTTTAAGAATGTGCTTATGTAATAAATGTATTATATATGTTTCTAAAATGATAAGAAAAATAATGAAAACTAACATTAGAACACGTTTGTTTTGGATTTTGCAGCACAAGAAATATTAAGCGAGAAACTTTTCGTCCTTGTGAGATATACAGCGATCAAGTTGCAGTAAATGAATTAAGTTTTCTTCGGTATCGAAAAAGAATACGCAGAAAGTAAGTGCATCGTAATCAAGGCGACTTTGCCGCTCACCCAGACGTGGAAACTGACTAACACGTCTGGACTTACCGCCAAGTCGCGCGTGTTACGATCACAGATCTGTATAAATGGTAGATAGCTTGGCCTGTGTTACTAGTTTATGATCATATGGCGGACGCCATGTTGAGTCAGGGAATGAAGAGGCGGGAAAATTTAAATATTTTATTAATTAAAATATGAAGTTTGTGTTTTGTAATGTATGTAAAATAAAGCAGTTTTAAAATTTTTATTGTTTATTAAAAAAAAATACGAAAATATAATAGAATATAAATAAATTTCTGGTGATAAAATAAACTATTTTCTCCCCAGTAATTTTTTCAGTATACAAATTTGCAATTGAATACATTCTAATTTTAGAATACCAAACACAATTGTTTCTATTAATTTCTTTAAATAACAAGGGTAGCGGGAGGTAATAAACATAAAAATAAATAACATATAATATAAATTTACTATATAATACGATATAAATATAACATAAATTTACTGCTCAAATACATAAAACACTAACAAAATCAAATTATTTTTGATAACCACGTCTACTTGACACTTTGCCTGACACTGACACACAACACACAACTACACAGAACAAAAACTCGTTTTCGCGCCGTTGCGTGATCTGCGTACTCACTAAATCATCATCACCGTAAAGCCTCGTACAGACCTACGAACCGTTCGACGAACCGTTCAGCGAATCGTACGGCGAACCGTTGGGCGAACTGATCGACGAGCACTAGCAGATGATGATGGGGGAATGTTCGTCTCCTTTCCATTTTTGTTGCAGATACATATATGTTACTTTTGCTTTTAAATTTACATTCATTTATATTTAAAAAATAAAAATAAAAAAGAAGTAGACGTTGATGGCAATGTCGTATGTTTACTAATAGATCAAATTATGGCGCTAATCCTTTAATATCGGAATTAAGACTACAACAATCAAGTGGACATTTTCATAATTTCACAAGAATATCTTTAGACCATTCCATTTTCTATAAATACAGTATTAATGAATAGTAAAATTTAACATCTAATTGGAATTAAAGAATCTAAAGAATAAAGTGAAATAAAATAATTTGTTGCAAGTATCCGTTTGCCGTCGCGCCTAGACTAGATGTAAGGTGCTCGCGCAACATCCTTTGATCGTTCGTTAAAATACCGACAACGGATGGATCGCGCAACCGTTGCAGGTTAACGTTGCACGTGTTGCAGTACTTTTCTCAAATCGCCGTTTTGTTGCGTCGGTCTGGACGAGGTTCGCCAAACAATTCGCCGAACGGTTCGCAGGTCTGTACGAGGCTTAACTGGCTCTCATTGGTTCAAAATATTTCCCTGACTCAAGATGGCGACATACATGTGATCACAAATAAAAGCGCAAGGTGTTCGTTTTTTTAGAAACCGGTAAAGATTTTGAAAAAAAAAATCAAATAAAAAACTTCTTTAATTCATTTACTACAATATTGTCGCTGTATATTAAAGTCCATCTCGTAACGACGAAAAGTTTCTCGTTTAGTGTTTTTTATGCTGCAAGATCCAAAACAAACGTGTTCGAATGTTAGTTTTATGTTCCTTATCAGTTTAAAACTCTCATATTATCTTTATATTTTCACGGCTCTCTTGGCATAGTTTGTGACATTCATAAACCCTAAATTTCAATAAATATTCCTCGACAATAGCCTTCCTCAACATTTTAAATACGAAAAAAAATCACTGAACCGCGGAGGTTGTTATAATGTTTCGTCGATATGCAGCAGTTAAAAACAAACTAGGTACGAAAGTGAATGAAACATCATATACTTCACAGACATTGGTACCAAAATTAGAGCTGTTTAAAAAACGAATTACACGAGAAATTTAAAAATACTCTTAACGTCTTGATGAAGTCTTGTACTTAATATTTGTCATTTACATTTATCGCTTATTTTGTATAGGTACCTACAGCTGAAAATCTCAACTGTTTGTAAGATTTAGCTAAAAACTGATTATTTTATAAATTTTTATTTTTAAACTTCAAGCATTTAAATTCACAGATGTCTAAATGTCAAAAAATACACTAGATTTTTATTTGATACATTATTAAATATATTTGACGCGCATGTACATATGGAACAAGAAAACGTATATCATTCATGTATTATTCAGATTTAATTATAAACAAAAAATATCTCTCTCTGTAAAAGATTTCATTTCGTATTCATTTGAAAATCCTTTTTATTCTTAACATGAAATATTTTCACTTATATGATAATATATACGTTCTCGAGTCTTGTGATTCTTCATACTTATACATAATATTCCCAAAGCGCGAGTTTCTTACCTTGGAAAACAAAAGCAAGAGGAGTAAATAGCCATCCTATCAAACAAAAACCCTGGAATTTTCGTTCGCGTATTTTATAATTAAAGTACTAATTATGAAGTACAGGGAAGCTTATTCAACGAGAAGGATGATCGTTCGTCAATTTTTTTAAGATTAAATTTTAATTACTGGAATAGAATAGCATTCACTGATCCCAAAATGAGGAATAGTTTAAACTTTTTTGAAAATCGAACTGTATAAATGGCTAGCGCAGACTAGTGCAATTACAGAAAGAGGTTAATGAGGTCTTTTATTTTATTAATCTAGTACTTTTTGGAAAGAGAAATAATAAACAACAAAACTGCGCTGAGTATAATATAACAAAATAGTATACCGTGAGTATTTTTTAACGTGAAACATTGGGTTCGCCATATCCATGGTTACGACTTGACATTTGATTGACAGCAATGTATTTGCCCGTTCCATTTAAAATGAAGCATAGGGAACGAATCTGACATTTGATAAGACGTCAATACAGGTTAATTTTGTTTACATAATTATACCTGCATTAGTGCATTCTAAATTAAAATTAGTTGTAGAAATAATGTAGTGTGCACCTTGTGCCCGAGTGGTTTTCTGACTCGACTAAATTTCTTTCAATATTTAAATATAATACTTCTATCAAATTCATGTGTCATTTTAAATGAGACAGGCAAATACATTGCTGTCAATCAAATGACAAATCATAACTTAGGAAAATTCAACGGTTATCTGTCATATTGACAAGATGTCATTAGAGGTTAATTTTGTTTAAATAATAATACTTGTTTTCTAAAAATTAAATTTAGATGTAGAAAAAATTCTGTGTGCACCTTGTGCCCGAAATATGATTAGTGCTCTCGAGTAGTTTTCTGACTCCGCTAAATTTCTTATAATATTTAAATATAATATTTCTGTCAGATTCGTTCCCTATGTTTCATTTTAAATGTAACGGGCAAATACATTGCTGTCAATCAAATATCAAGTCGTAACCATGGATATAACAAACCCAATGCTTCACGTTAAAAATACTCACGGTATTAAAGAACGATTGTCATAATTGTCATTTTATTTTGTGGGAAGGAACCCTGCGAACAAAATAATCGACAATATCAATGGCGTCTGTGATATGTGGCTGTCATCAGCATAATGTTTATCTTCGAACATCTTTGAATTAAAATATAAAATAATCAAAATTTTAAGTGTTTTTTGTCATTTGTGACTTTTTCCTACGTGCTGCTATGGCTAAATGTTTTTTAGCTTCATCGATAGCAAATACATTTTAGCAACATGTTTCGTCGCAAAATTTATATTAAATATTAAAAATTTGCACATATTGTAAACCAATTATGCAGAAGATGGCTGAAACGTCCGTGTATTTTTATGTAAAACGGGTTGCGAATGTATACGTATACTTCCGCAACCATAAGGAACTTAAATATAAATAATAAATAAAAAATAGGAAGAAGAGAAATGACTTAAAGATCTTGCGCCACAAGTTACAACTTAATTCAGTTAAAGGGTGCCATTGTTAATTTAAAGTTTTGTAAAATAATATCTAAATTTATTTGACGACTACATGAATTTTTTAATGTTTTTATTTATTTATTTTTTAAATTTTGACGACCATTGTATGCAATTATGTTATTTATTATGTTTTATAAATTCTACATTTTCACGTAAGTTACACATGTTTGTATTTAAACTTTTCAAAAAATATAATATTATTGTAGCTCCTGAAGAAGACACTGAGGGGTCAAAACTGGTAGAGGCGGAAAATAAGTGATTAGTTGACTGAAGTTCTTGCAGCCTGTATTTCAAATATTTGTGCATTATTTGATTAAACAAGTATAGGTAGCTTACTTTCTGTTCGAAAATTTTTAAAGTAGCTCAACACATTGAAAAAGTTGACGAACCTTGATTTAGTAGCAAGAAGTAAAAAAAAATATTTTTGCAAAAGGATATTTTTCTGGCATGTTTATATTTCAATAACTGTAAAATTATTGATTCCAACAAAGGATTTTTGATTATAGCCCAATAATATTGATTTCAAGAATAAATCCAAGAAAGTAAATTTTATCATTCAAATAAAGATTGTTGAATGTGTTTTAATATTAATATTTTGTAGTTTTTGTACAAAATTAAATTTTATGAAATGATCATTTTCCGCAGCCCATCCGAATGTGGCCCATAGTTTTTTTATTTCTTTTTTTTTACTTGAAACACAAACCATAATAAAAAGTAAGTTATTTTAAAGTTTGAATGTACTAAGATATATTTTTGTTTACTTCATAAATTTTTCTTTTGGAATGTTAAAAGGAGAAAAATTATCTGGTACCTGACCCGAACGTCTGTAACTAAATTGAGTATTTCACTTGTGTCCTTTATCAATTCTTATAGCATTGAGCGTAGAAATAAATGTAGGTCTTACTGTTCCAGGGTTTTTTATATTACACAAAAGACACAAGTAATACAAGGCAACAGCGTGGATGATCATTAAACCGAAAAAATATACTGACGTAAAACACCGAATATATCCCCAACAGAATTTAACAACTTTTTTTGCAAGCATTGCCAATGAAATCCATAAAAATATCACTATAAGCCCTAGCAACGTACTCGACCTTGAAAACATAAGGTATAACAAAAATTCTTTTTTTCTTAATCCGGTAGATCAAGAAGAACTGCTAACTACTATAAATGCACTCAGCAGTTCGCAATCCACCGACGCATACAACATATCTACCAAAATTATCAAAATCGCAGCTTCATTTATACTTGATCCTCTATTACATTTAGTTAATGAAATATTTATGCAAGGAGTATTCCCGTCTTGTCTAAAAATATCAAAAATCACACCAGTATACAAAAAAGGAGATCCTGTAGATGTGAACAATTATCGCCCGATAGCTATTGTACCATGGTTTTCTAAAATAATAGAAAAAATATTAAAATCTAGATTAACAACATTTTTCAATAAATATGATATCCTCTCTGAAAACCAATTTGGATTCCGGGAAGGAAGATCGACAATCTGCGCCCTACTGCACATAATGTCAAATATATACGACTCCATAGAGAATAATTCTACAGCAGCTTTAATGCTTGTCGATCTAACTAAAGCTTTTGATTGTATCTCCCATGAAGTACTAGTTAATAAACTGGAGCGTTATGGAATAAGGGGTATTCCTCTACAATTAATCTCATCGTTTTTACAAAATCGTGAGCAGTATGTTGCGCTAAATAAAAGTTGCTCCAGCAAAGTACCTACAGAACATGGTGTAGCTCAGGGATCAGTACTTGGACCCTTACTATTTCTCATTTATATAAATGATCTCCCGCACTCTATCGCCTGTGATGATATAACTCTTTATGCTGATGACACGACATTCTTCATAAAGCATACCGATGCAGCTCAAATGCAAGAAAAACTTGAATACATCCGAAATCAAGCTAAAGAATGGTATTCTAACAACTTGTTTTTATTAAATGACGATAAAACTCAGACGCTGATCTTCAATAAACACCGTTCTCAAGACACAAACGCTTCCGTAAAAGTTCTCGGACTCGAAATCGACCGTAACAGATCATGGGTACAACATATCTCCACTACTGAAAGCAAACTGTCTAAATTAATATTTTTATTCCGCAACTTACGGCACTCAGTGAAGCAAAGTGTTCTAATATTAGCCTACCATGGACTGTTTCAATCCATTTTATACTATGGGACAATATTGTGGTATAGTGATACAAACTGTGATAGACTTTTTAAACTACAGAAATGTGTTGTGCGCATTATAGACAATAAGGAGTTTCGCGAGCACTGCAAACCAATTTTTATTAAACTCAAAATTTTAACTCTCCCTTCCATATATATAATGCAATGTCTAAACTATATTAAATTAAACCCAAATAAATTCACACAACACCAGTGCTGTCATAAATATGAAACCAGAAATATTAAAAATTACAATATTCCAAAATTTAAAAATGAGAAGTTTAAAAAATGTTATTTATATAATTGCATCAAACTGTACAACAAAATACCTGATCATGTTAAAGATCTACCTGTACTAAAATTTAAACACTCTATAAAAACTATGCTATTGAGACATGCATTTTATTCACTCAATGAATTTTTTAATTGTGTCTACTATAAGTTTTAAAATTTGACTAAAGTTATTTCCACAAATGTATTTCAGTATTCTTTGTATATTTATTTTATGTATATATGTAACTTTAATATTTTTTCATGTATTTTTATCTCTATTTTTATCTATATTTGTAAATTTGACTATGGCATGTACTATGTATGTATTCACTTCTTACTATGCCAAATAAACATATTATTATTATTATTATTATTATTAATAGGAGAACATTATTGTTTTTCATAGTTCTTTCTTGCTACGATTATCAATAGATCCTGGAGTTTACGTGAAATTATATATAATATACGTTTATATATTAATATTCTACATTTTTGCTTACGATGGGCTAAATTTTATTTCTACGCTAAAATCGCAGGAAGTGAAGGAAATTTGCAAAGAATATTTTCAACTAAATCTTGTAGCATTGCTAGTAAGCGTGAGTTCTGTTCTTTAGGTTACGATGAGAGGAATATTTGGACATTTATTCCTCTCATCGTAACCTAAAGAACAGAACTCACGCTTACTAGCAATGCTACAAGATTTAGTTGAAAATATTCTTTGCAAATTTCCTTCACTTCTTGCGATTTTAGCGTAGAAATAAAATTTAGCCCATCGTAAGCAAAAATGTAGAATATTAATATATAAACGTATATTATATATAATTTCACGTAAACTCCAGGATCTATCGTAGCAAGAAAGAACTATGAAAAACAATAATGTTCTCCTATTAATAATAATAATAATAATAATAATAATATGTTTATTTGGCATAGTAAGAAGTGAATACATACATAGTACATGCCATATATATATAAAAAGAATATTACAATCTGACTTCCACGTTCATGTGAAATTTTTTTACCCAAAATAACCTCTTCAAGGAACTTTTAAAGTGTGTTCCTCTTGTATATATCCGCAGAAATTATAACACTGGATTTACATCTCGGTTTCTTCTTTTTTACTCGTATTTCACTTGTTTCATAAATAACTAAAAACTAATCTGATACGAACTCGGGTTTTAAAATCATAGTCCTGCGATTAAGAAATTATATAACGGTATGTAGGTACTTAAAAAAACATTGTAATTCCACAATAAAATTTTTAATTATAAGAAAAGGTGTGAATCATGTGATATGTTTATTTCACTAAAAACATATCGTGTTGACGTATTTTATTTATTAATGCAAACTTTGAATAGTAATATCTGTTTTATGACAATTTATAACTGTTCATGAAGTGTATATTTCAGTGTAATAATTGTAGAACTAACACATTCATTGTAGTTCTGTTGCCATTAATCCCATCTCTGCTACAAATTTTGCGAAGTGGGAGTTGGGAGGTTCAGTTCAGTTCGCGTATGAAAAAAGTTATGCTGCAGAACATTCGAGAGTTATCTCCAGTGTTTAGTGCTTTAGTGTTACAGTTGTGTTAATTAATGGCGATTTCGTATTATTAATTACGAACAATAATGGAAAATTGTAATTAGGAATTTTATTCACAGGAAGTTTGCTGTAGATATAAATTAGAAGTGGTGGAAAACTGGTAATGAAAATTAAAGTTTCCTTTTCTAATAGAGTGTTTATTTATTACAAAGTTTACTCCACTAATTAATTATTGAATGATAATAAAAATGAAGTCAGTACGTAACCCAATTGCGTATCGAAAGAGCATTCATCTCGCGGTATTGGATTCATACTAAAAATCTCATATCCCAATTTTAGTGAATAAGCACGTTTTCAGGTCCCTACAATCCAATTTTAACATTTTTACGATGATGTCTGTCTATGTGTATATTTGTGTATGTGTGTGTACGTGGGTGTGTTCGAGTGGATGTTGGAAGGACGATTCCTAAAAATCTATAAGACGGAAGTCCTATTTAACTATGAATTTCTCAATTTGACATTCATGAGAAGAGCCGAAAAGGTTTTGATAATGACAGATGAATATATTTTTAATATTGGTATTGTAGAAAGAAGTATTTTTTCCTTACAGGTTATAAGGGAATAAAAAATGTGATTTATTTATAGTAACTGATAATTTTTCGAATTTTTTTTTTCTTACGTAAAATATTTACGTTACGAGTAGTTCTATATAGGTAGTACATCACGTGAATCTAAAATAATTATTAAAGAAAAGGTTTGGTGAAAATTGGGCCCATATAATCTACTACAAAATTCACGTTTTACATTATTCATTTGTTTAATTGTTATGTTATTACATTATCTTCGAATGACATTTTTTAAAGCGTCGAGATTAGGATGTTTTGTTTGATAAAATTTCTCTTTAAAACTTTAAATTTATTGTCGGCCATATTTTCTTCAACTTCATTGTTCTCTTTACTGTCAATGAGCACTTTTTGCAGAGTTTAAAAACACTATTAATGGACTACTTGCGTGGTACTGAAAATCCGATTTCTGTCACTACATACGTAATGTTATGTTGAAAACATATAAAAATATAAATTTTATTCAAAAAAAATATTTGTTTTTTAGTAAATTAAGAAAGAAAATTTTCTGTGACGTCATTATATTGAACTGGAAAAGGAAACCATGTTTTAAAATGTGACGTATAGATGGCATGGCGTGCGAGAAAGTTTTAATTTGAATTTAACATTAGTTCATTTTTCCCTCTCTCTCTGGTCTCTCAAATATATTAATTACTTCACAAATAAACACATAGGTAGTTACATGTAATTTAAAATATCGATACCAAAAAGACAAACTAAAATACCAAACTCCAAAATATTGTTGAAACGTCAGACAGGAGATCTACATTACCCGTACAAACAAACGCTATGGCTTTACGACCATTCATTTGTGCGGCGTAATTCTATGTCATACATGGCGGTAATTCAAATAATCAAATTTCGTTATTTTTTTTTTCTGGCTAATTAATAAAAATTTTGTCAAAATAAAAAATATGGGGAGCAAGTTTTTACCTGCTCTTCAAAGAAATTAAATAAAAAAAAGTACGCAAGTAGCCCATTATGTTAAACCGTTTAATTATTCTGTTTATTGTAGATATTGTATGTAGGTATCGGTCGATCGTGGTTTACAGCACTAAATAAGTCTCTTACTACAGCTTGGGAGTTTCCTTCATAAAACCATTTTATACACTGAAATTTCCTTGAATGTTGTACATATTGTTTATATTGCCATAAACAGTAATCACTTGTGCGAACAGTCAAATTACTGGAAATTAATTTGGGAGCAATTTTACAAAAATATTAATCCCAATTTTACACGTTACAAAAAGTGTAAAATAAAATGTGATGAGTGATTTCGAGGCAGAATTCAATTACCTGCAGCATTTTGATCTAAAATTATTAGGGAACGAATTATCGCCATATGAAAAAATTATCATTGAATTTCCTGTACATATTGCATAAATCAATTCGCCACCCAGTATATGATAAACTAAGATTAAATATTTATTTATAATAATAATAATCATTTATTGTTATTAAGCATCACTTCATATAAGAGATTTGTACACATAACTTAAACCCTTAAACATACAAATATAAATATATATATATATATATATATATATATATATATATATATATATATATATATATATATATATATATATATATACAAGAAGAAGAATCCCATTTTAAATTGCATAGATACTCGTTACTCTATATTAATTAAAAACACCAAAAAAGTATTTTCTAAATACGTATATATGAATACCCATTTATGTTAGTTTTTTAGACTTTATACATAACGTAAACCCGTAATCATAATATACATACACACAAATGTGTTCATATACTTACATACCATAGGAATTTTATTTTAAATAATTATATCTAACTAATGCATTTAATTCATAAAAAAAGTATTTCATAAATAAAATAGAAATACAGTGTAACAAAAGTACTTTATATGGTATAAAAATAATAAAAAGATTAGTGTCATAGATGGATTTTACTCATGGAATTATAATGAAATATTTAGTTTGAATTTGGCAAATTATGTTTGTTGGAAAAAAGAAATGAGATGTGCGAGCACGTAACATAATTTAGTCTTTCAAATAAAATCATTCTGATCTGCATAATTAACCTTCATTGCCGTATTTCATCTTTTGGACAGAGGACACACTGGAATATAGATCTCCACACCTGTCGCAACACGTTGATTCCGGTCTCTGGGATTTCACTTCCGGTTCCGGCCCGCTCGCTGTCACACACTAAGCCGATTAGTACCTCGCACACCAAACACTTCCCAGAATTCCACCAATCTACCGGAAGTGCAAAACCACGTACTTCAAACGATAGAGAAAAATGACAGGAAGATCACAGGAGGTAAAAATGATTTAGATGTTTTCAAAGAAAAAAAAGTGGATGATATATTTATTTGGAGTGGTGTACAAAATGTCTTAAACAATATGTTCAACATGAGAATGTTGAAAAAGATGCGAAGTCGAATACACAGGCTACGAGCCCTAATCCATTTTAGTTGGCCTAGTCGCTAAAATTATATTTTATTTAGCGCATATATAATACAAATAATAACTAACGTAATTATCGGTATTTTTTTTTAATATTATAGATATTTTCTAGTTCTTATGCTATATAGAAAGATATATTTTTTGAAATATTTTGTTGTTTTAATGTAAAACGAAATAATTTACTTTACTAACAATACAAGAAAAACAAATAAAGTTTGAAAGGAATTTACATCATTTGTTTCTCAGAGTTTAGAAATGACACCATAAAGAATTACGATAATTTTTAAGAAAAATTGACGAATTATCCAATCTTGATAAATAATAAAAATTTACTAATAAATTTGAGTTATTTTATTATATATATATATATATATATATATATATATATATTAAATATAATTTAAAATTACGTTACAATGTGGAAATATCTTTACTTTAAATAAAAAATAAAAACCTCCTCCATTATTATTAAAAATAATATTATTTAAGTTACGGTAAATGATTTTAGCAAATAGACCAACTAATATGGTTCAGGGTTCGTATTATATCATTGTTAAAATAGTAGAACGTGATAATAAAAATAAGATGAATATTGACAAATCTGACTCAAATATTTATTAAACAAAAGTAGGTTATGATCAGCATCTAAGAGCGTTCGTGAGTTAACCCTTTAGAGCCAGTTTTACAATCTCTAGTTAAATTTTTAACTGTCAGTTAAATAAACAAAATTGAAATGAAATGAATTATCAAATGACACATTAATCATTGCTGTCAATAATCCGATTCAATATTGTTTATTAAACTTGTAGAGTAAATTATAACCGGAAATTGTAAAAGTTGCCCTTAATATTTAGTGCTTGACGGTTCTTTAAATTTCCTATTCTGATTATAGGATTACATGAAACACACGAAAACTTTTATCAGGACTTACGCATTTCTCGACTCCGCAAATCTAGTCCATAAAGTACTTTGGAGTACAAATTGAATCAGAAAAAAGTTGAGTTATTGCACGTTATTGGCAGTATTTTTATTTACAAATTGTACTCCGGAGTTTACTTGTTAGCCATCTTTGTCGAACGGTGCATATATCAAGATTTGAGTATTTCGGTAGGCGCCAACTTCATGAGCTAGATTTGGTAAGTCTAAAAATGCATAAATCGTGATTTGAAGAAGGCTATGTCTACGTAAAAAACCCTAGCCAGATTGTAATAAATTATTTATAGTTGATATTAACATGTACGGGTATTTATTTATGTTTGTTAGTAATAATAAAACAGTAAATACCATTTTAATTTGTTCATTGTTAAGTTTTTCAGAAAATAATACAAGTGGAGTCGATAAAACTGAACTTTTTGCGGTATATGATTTTCATTTTATATTTAATTTAATTTGATTGATAAATTCCAATGACTAGTTTTTAACCAATCATGATGCAAAACACTTGAAAATTCAACCAATGGGAACAGTATTATACTGATAAAACCACGTTACCCCGATAAAGCCCCGTTACCCCGATAATTTTCCGCCAGCAAGTAAATAAACAGTTGTTATTGTTTATAACTGTCACTGTGACAATTATTGTGTCAAGTTTCATTTTGCTTTGTTTTTGGAATTTATCTCACCAAATACCACACGACCTCTCAAATTTTCTCAGATAAACTTTTATTTTTAAGCACTCATTTTTTTTGCTTTTAAGCAAAATCACTCAAGCAAACTGACTTTAGATTAAACCCCTCCTCCTTCGGAGTCGGGATTTACCATGCAGTTTGCTTTCATGTTTGTTGCTAAGAAAAAAAAATTCGTTCAAAATAAAAATTTATCGATAAAATCAGGAGTGTGATATTACTTCTGATAATTCAACGTTTCTTCCCAATGGGGACATATGATTTTAAAATTTTATGGTTGTCATCTAGAGAGTTTAGAAATAACATCTTTAAATATAGACAAATAGCTCAAAAAAGAGAGATAATTGAATATTATCATGATTTCGTAGATGGGTTTTAAAACAATATTTAAATGGTGGATTTGGGGGATTTTTTCCTTTAGGAAAAGTAGTAAAAAGTATCATTCTGTTTTTTTTAAACATACCTTAACATAACATAACATATGAAACAACTTTTCAACTCTATATAATAAAAATAAACTTAATTATAAATGTCATTTTCCAATTTAACTCTTTTCTTTAAAAATATTAAAATTTGGCGACCACCATATCAGTAGAAAATAATGGCGATTTTAATAAAAAGAACGATAAAAAATTATTATTTATAAATATAAATTATAAATATATAATTTTAATAAATATATTTCACAGAATATTATAATTATCATAGCGAAATATATACATAAATAATAATAATAATATTCAACCAGAAATTATACAGTTAAATTATGATAATATACATTATAAACAAGTAGCTAGGTATTCATTAAAACAAAAACTTCTCAGGGTAAGACTTTTTGTGATATAATAAAATAAGTTACTGATTTTCCTATGGTCCAGATTATGGAGGAGTGATGTTAAGAGATTATTTTTGTGATACTGTCTTATTATTACTTGTTGTCGTCATTATTGAAAGATTTATTTGATGGGGGTCCCGAGGAGGGTTGGCCGAAAAAACTCCTTTTCGCGATTTGTCCGTCTGAATTTGGGGGTGTTGTTCGTTCCGGCATCATCTGAAGACTGGCTGCCACAGAGGCGTTTATCGTAGTTATTCGTATTATTATCCTCAATTTCGTTGAGGTTATTTACGACAATGAGTTGATTATTACGAATAAGAACATCCTTGCCTTCTTTTGTCAATTGATTTTTCGCTTCAATTAATTTTCTTTTTTTTTAGTAAATCTTGTTTAGTCAACTGATGATAAATGTATATTTTGGAGCCTTTGAACTTAAATCGGTTCTCAAAAATCATATTTTTAGTTTTTATAGAACCAAATGTAACCAGCAATGGTCTTGGGTGTTGGGATTGACCACTATTGTTAGATCCTAAACGATATATTTCTTCAATAAGCGACGGTTCAATGTTTAGTTTCAAATATTTGTTGAGAAGATCTATAACTACTTTTTCTAAATCTTGTTCGCAGCTTTCTGTTTCCCTTACACCATAAATAATTAAGTTTTTTTTCTTAATGAATCTCTCAAAATTTAAATTTGTTTGATTTTGTTGTTCATTAAATTCAAGTAGTATTTTACACTCTCTGGATTCCAGTGAGTGCATAATGTAATTTTGTTACTTCGGCATTAGTATTTTTAACACTTGCCTCAATGGTGTCCAATTTATTCAGTTTTTCAGATATTAGTTTTATTTTTTTCTCCATTTCCCACGTATTTGGAGCGGGTTTGAGGTTAAAAAAGTAAATCTTATCCCTGAAATTTCTGTACGCTGTTTTTATAAAGATGCCTATCTCGAACTATATAATAGTGTTTTATAATCCACTTTAAAATATCAGTATTAAATATTTATGTGTTTTTAATTGTAATTTGATATATTTTTCTTAACACATGTGATAAACAAAGTTTCACCGTACAGTGTTGCCAACTCTCTCCATGAAAATGGAATAATTAATAAATGATTTTATTAAAATGTAATATTAATAATTCCAATTGACTCATCATTAGGGTTATGATAGTATTTGAAAAGGAAATTTTGAAAAATAAAATAATATATCTATATCAGAAAGATGAAGATTTCGTCATGACCAAATAACTTTTGACAAGTAGGATCCTATGTGTGTTACGGGAAAAAAGTTGCTATTACTAGGATACATGCCAAAATTATGAACACAAAATTATTTTTTAATATATTAATTAATTGCTGTCGTAGCAATTTAGATTTTTTGGCAAAATAAATTAAAACGAGTATAAACTTCAGAATTCATATGAAAAAAGTACAAACATTTGTAATAAAAACAAATTAACATTCTAGAAAGAATCCCAACATTCTCATTTCCATAACAAATTTCTCATTAGACATCAGTTGTCAAAAACAACAAATACCCCGTCACAAAAGTGAAATTTAAAAACATTAATTTGTTTCTTATTTCCTTATTCTCCTTCTCTCTCAGCGGCATTCGTGCATGGCGGGAGCTCTCCTTCCAGTGCTGGCAACATTGGGGCATCCAGACGTAATCACATGACGGACGTAGACAAACGACGGAGTAGATTGAGTTAGCTAGAGAAAAAATCGCGAATCGCAAAGCGGAGAAGCACAAACATGTTCGGGAGCTTTGGAAAACTCCAGAGGGCGCTGTTAACGTGTAATATGAGGTTATGTTCGTATTCGCTCTTGATAAAGAATGAGTAAATATTTATTGTAAATATTTGCCAGATAACGCGCTGAGAAACGGAGTAATACTTTGATTTATTTTTAAATAGTGGGATAAGAAAAGAAATTCGAAAATTCTGCACCAGTTTTATTTTAAATTATTAATATTATGTCAATAAGGTCTGGAATTTTATTACACTTATACCATTTTCAAATCATTGCGCTTGGCGGCTTGCCTCATAAAACATGTTGCTATATCTTCGAGCATACACTGACTAGAGGCCGCCTTAAGGTGTTTGTTGTGATCGGAACATATGCGGTGCTGGGATTTGCAGGGACGGAAGCCGTGGTGTATTGCGGGCTGCGTATTGAAGCCGTGGTGTTTACTCTTACGTTATTATTAGCAGGAAACCTAAAAGTTACACTTTGTTTAATATGTTATTTGTAAAAGAAAATCACAGTTACATACTTACACATGAAACAAAATATCCATACTTTCTTAATATTTTTCATTACAATTTGATATACTCCGAGATATACTCACAAACTACATGCAAAACTAACGTTAAGTTACAGAAAATGACAAACTGTGACATATAACCCAACAAAATACTTCCTGCAATACACCATGAGTTCCAGCCCCGCAAATCCCCCCTCCTTCATATCTTCCGATCACAACATCCTGTGCATTGATATAGGGACTTACTTCTCTAGTCAGTATATGCTCGAAGTCATATATCATAAACGGATATGTTTACATTTATTAAAAATTTAATATATACCCAAATTCATAATTCTAGCCCTAATAATATATTTAAAATTAAAATATTCGAAAGAGAGATCTTGGCTGAAGAAATAGAACATTTTATTGTTTACAATACAGTTCTATAATTTTTTTTTGTCTAATTTGTACAACATATTTAATATTTTGTTAGTTGGATTGGTTTATTTGAGAAGGTTCTACCATGGATTTATGCTAAAATATGCCCATGACTTGAACCCGAATACGAACGAATGGGGGCTGAACTTGTCTAGAAAATACAATAGCAGTGATAGCGCTTAGTAATTATATGTGTACAAATAGGAATATTTTGGTTACTATGTGCGTACATATGAGAAATGGTAGAATTTACTAGAATTTAATTGGCTATTTATACACATAAGGGGCGTAACACGCACACCAGAGTACCCAGTTAGAATCTGTAATAGCTACATGGTAATACTCAGTTAGAAAATGTAATAAGTAAAGTATTTAATTAGAATTTGTGCGATAGTTACATGGTGCGAACATTCAGTGCGTGTATAATAATTGTTTTTAATCTTTCGTTTAGTGTTTCAATGTCATAATAGTGTAAATATTAGCATGTTAAATATAAATAGATTTAAATTTTTAAATCTGCAATAAAAACGTTACAATATTATTCCATGTAAAACATTTATATTTCTTGAAAGAAACCTTTTGCGTTATATTTATTCTTGTATGAAAATCATGGCGTGAAATTCTCCGGGTTGTTTGTTGGGATTATTTACAGATGCATCATTCAGAGTGACCCGTGGCGTGACATTTAAAGACCGGCGTTTTTGGTTGTTTTTCGTGAGCAGAGCTTGCATGCATGGGCGAGGACAAATGGTCTGCTTATGCATGTGTCATTGCGAGAAATGTTGACGCGAGCGAAACATATTATTAGCAGGAATACAAGGATGTCATGAGGAGTTTTGTTGTTGCCATTATGTTTGTTTGATCTAGTGATATTTTGGCGCACGTACAAGTATTGTATAAGATTTTTTATAGCAATATTTTCCATATTTTATCTCATATTTTATTAGACTGTTTGATTATTCAATCTCGTGATTTCCATTTGGAGCATGGAGCATGTGGCAGAAATTATTTTTAATTTATTGACCAATACGCAGTTAAATAATTACGAAAATTTCCAATATTAAAATGGGGGGAGAGAGGGTGCTATGTTAAATTTAAATGTCTCAACAAACTTACAATAGCGCACTCTCGGTGAAACAATGTCTAATAAATTAATAGAAAAATACTCGCCATGCTTCACAAGACTTCGGCATCTGAATCACGAATCAACCTGTCGGTCATTTTTCAGATACTGACCGAGCCCAGTTAGTAACCACAGACGTGTTTCGCTCTTATTGTACCTCATCAGTGTGGTGTAACCATTGACTATATAATATTGTATTGTATAGAATTATATAGTCATTGGTGTAACTGTGGGTTCTTTGCAGAAACAACGACTAACTGGGCTCAGTATGAGATATATTATATATATATATATATATTATATATATATATATATATATATATATATATATATATATATATATATATATATATATATACACGTACAAGGTAGATGACTTCAGAGGTAACTAACCACATGCAGAGCCATCTGCCGAAGAACACCGTAAAGCTCCAACAGCTATCGAAATAACAAGAGTATAATAGCGATAGTATGTTGTCATTTAATTAGGTGAATTCGACGGAACCTGGTCGTTAATGCAATGATTAATGAAGTAGTCCATGTTATTGTGAGATTAAAATATGTGTAGTTATGAGGTACAGTAAAAGTTACTTTATTTAGTAATTGGGAACATAAAACATAATTGAGATGCAAAATATTGTAGAAAACACTTAAACACCATAAAAAGATGGAGAACTGTAGTTAAACAGCCTGAAACTGTGTTTTCTACAATTTTTTGTATTTCAATTTAAGGCCCATTCCCAGTGCCTGTCATAGTCATAGTTTTTTGTCGTAAATTTTTGTTTTAATCATAAATATACGCAGACCGTTTCCAGTGCACTTTAGACAATAGACAAAATATCAATGTCAATGTCAAAAAATTGTAATAATATGAGTTGCTCAGAGGAATATTTTATTTCACTACAACAAAAAAAATGTATTTGGTTTAAAGAAGATCCAGATTATAAAAATACTAAAATGAATGAAAAAATATGACGGGAAAATCAGCATATATGAAAACATACGCTATGTCAAAATTTAATGACTATGACTACGACAAAAGTTTGAAGTAAACACTATGACTAAAACAAGCACTGGGAATGAATATATGTATTTCGCTTTACCAAACTGTTTGAAACTATGACAACTAACAAAAACTAAGACTATGACAGGCACTGGGAATGGGCCTTTACTCTTCTAATTAGAAATTTAGTAATTCTAATAATTAATGTGTTAAAATGAATGCATTTTTCTTTTCATAGATATCATTAGAAATTTTTAGTACAGCACAGTACTATTTGTCTTAATAAATAATATTAGTCAAACAGTCTGCAACCGGGTTTTCTGCAATTTTTGCATTTCAATTTACTCTTCTATATCTAATTAGTAATTTAGTAATTCTAATAATTAATATGTTAAAATGAATGCATTATTCTTTTCATAGATATCATTAGAAATTTTTAGTACAGCAGAGTACTATTTGCCCTAATAAAAAATATTATTAACATTTTACAAACGTCGATGTACTTCCCATGTAATTTTGTATAATACAATTAATAGAGTACTTGTCCATCAAAATCAAAAATATGTAATATTCTTTATTGAAATACAAATTGCATAAGGAAATTTATTATATTATAACTAAATTAATAGCTTCATATAGAATTTTAATAATAAAATCAGATTATGAATTGTAAATGAAATTTTAAGACCGTCATTTCAAATAAATATTATCATTTTTAGATTTTTTATTTTTGAATTTATATTAGAGGAAATATTATTTTACATTTTTTGGTAAAACATTTCGGAATTTCAATTACTTACGCTGTTCCAGAATTGAAATAGAGCAATTAAATAATAATTTAGATAGAATATAATTTAATTCGGACCCAAATACTTGTATTTACGACACTTTATAGTAATAGGAATAATAAAATTTATGTACACATTTACAATATTTTGTTACGTTTTTGTATATTTTCCTGTCCAAACTTTCCAATTATATAAAAAAAAAAACAATTAAAACCAATGTCAAATGGTATCTACTTCAATATATTTTAATTTTCATTACATATCTTCCTAAGTATATCCTTAAAAAATAAACACTTCTCGTCTTCTAGTTGAAGCCGTCGTCATCTCATATCCAGACATTGAGCAGTCCTCGGACTCTAGCTCCTTTCGCATTCAGTTTGAATATCAAGAGTTGTTATCAAGCAAGTAAACCGACTAAGATGAGCATTCAAAGTCGATCTGCCTTCCAAATACAGCAGGGACACTGATATTATCAAGGTACAGATCGGCGAGCCTGACTTAATTAAAAATGGAACCAACGGGTATAAAGAGAAGAACAATTAGGAATTGTTATTACTGGAGGATTTCAGGAACAATATGTTTTTGTCAGTGGCGTAGCTACCGTGGAGCAGTTGGAGCAAACTGCTCCAGGCGTACTAATTGTGAGAGCGCAAAATTTAGCAGAGCGAAAAAAAATTTTCTAATTGATACTATTTAGCGATATATATTTTTTTCCTTGTGTAGTGCAGAATATCTATTTCAGTTTTTCAATGAATTTGTTATTTAATATTTATAACTTCATACAATCTTCTAGCATTATTTTATTAATTTATTGTGTATAGCGCAATAAGCTGTATCCCAAAAGCGACAATAAGCATAATTATACCCTGCAGCGGTGTAACTTAGCGGCAGATTTCAAACGCGCTCAATATGCACGCATTGAAGATAACATGAAAAGTCAACGGTGCCGACATTGTCGCTTATACTTATTTAGCTATTTTTTGTGATTTAGTTAGGTAGAAGCGAAGTATGGCCCTTGACCTGTGTAGCCCACCCGCGTTTTATGTGTGTGTGTGCTTCTCCTACTAAATATGGGGATCATTTTTCATACCCCTTTACATCCCTTGAAAAAGTGTAACGTTCAATTATAAAACATTTGACCTTGAATGAAAAAAAAATTTCGCCTGCGGCGCTTTTTTTCTGAATACCTTTACATAATTTCTTTTTGTATTTTTAAAAATTTTAAATTTTGTAGGAGGGGGGGGGGGGGACGGCAAATTTGACATCTGCCCCGGACAGCAAAACCGTACGCTACGCCACTGGTTTTTGTTAGCTAATTATAATTATGAGCAAAAAGATACTGGTTCGATAGTAAATCAAACTAAATATATATACATGAAAAAGTTTGAATTTAAACATGATTATAAAATTTGGATATTTTGCGGATGTCAGTTATTTAAATTTGGCGTTATGTACGGTTTAGTTTAACTCTTTCAAAATACAGTTAAGGAACCGGAAGCCCTCTTTGAAGATTTGTAATTCCCGCTCAATTTTGACATCAATACTATTGCAGTCTATACGTGTATGACGTTTTCAGGAATATTTTCTCACAAAACTGTTAGTAGTGTGATGCTGTCATCTACAATAGTTTTGCCTGTACTCTATATTTATGATAAAAAGTTGGTTGTTCAAAACTTAGGTGTATGTATTTATTTTTGTTATTAATAGTTTTACTTACTAACTGAATGTTTTTTTACCTTCCGTTACCTTTAGGAAAGGAAGGTATTGTCTTTGATAAAAAAATTCAAAGGTGAGTTTTAAATGAATAAGCACGTTTTAAGGTCCTTACATGTGTGTGTATCCGTGTGATTATGCATTTTCCTTCGTATTCAATAGATATAGAGTTATAGAGAGATTAAGAGGGATTAACTTTCAAAAATCAGTCAGCTTTGCTAAAATTATGAAACCAGCAGACATATTCAAAAAAATCTAATTAACAGATGTCAGTTTGTCAGTGTCAAGTACAAAACTAAAGTGGAAAGTATAGGATCTGAAAGTGATATAAGTGACAGAGAGTCCCTCGCAATTGACTTGCAGTTGCGGTCTTGCCTCAAGATAGGAACTTATAATGCCTGGGAGTACGAGAAAGGCTAAAGAGAAGGTGAAAGGACTGTACACAGAAAAAAAAGGTTTGAAATTTTGTCTAATTATAATTAGATATTATTTTATTAGACAATATGTCTAATAATTTAGCATAATTTACAAATATTAATTTAGCATTTTAACTAACCCGAAATTGATAAGAAATATTTTGTAAAAAATCGTTAATTTAAATATGTAAATAGTTATTTTAATTACTTATTTCATTTAATTTTAATATATTTTGGCTTCATTACTTTATTCTTTCAATTTTCGGTGATTTATCTTATGAATTAGGTAAGTAAATAGAAAATTTAAATATATATTTAGTTAATTTCTTTATTTGTGTTTAGTTCAATACTAAATGTAGTCATTTAATCTAATTTTGTATTTAATTTTACTATAATTTGTTATTCCAAATTTAGAAAATTTAACTAAATCAACTTAGATAATTTAATGAAAACATATTAGAAGGATGAAAATCACAGATTTATTTAGTTAATTTAACTACAATTTAGAAGGTTTGTTTTTTCTGTGTATAGCAGAAGTTTTGAGAGAGGAAGAACTGTGTCAAGAACATGCGTTGGATAGGAATGAGTAGAAGAGAAGAGTAAAAAACAGCGACCCCTAATAAAATAGGGAAAAGTTGAAGAAGAAAGAAGTGTTAAGTGCAATGTACGTTCGTGTTATAATTTTACTGGATTTTACAATCTGTTGAAAAGAACTTTCGGTTTGTAAAAGATAGTGTGTTTGTGTTACAATTTTGCAGGGTATATAGAATCTTTTTCAAGGAACTTTTGCTATGGGATTTGTACAAAATACATCGAATTGACGGAAGGTTTTGTGCTGGCCACAACAGATTTTTTATTTTTACCTCTCGCTAAGAGAGGTATTGGAATCATGGTAAAAATCACATATCCAGATTTTAGTGGATAAGCACGTTTTAAGTTCCCTAGAATCCGATTATAACATTTTTACTGTGATGTCCGTCCCTGTGTGTGTGTGTGTGTGTGTGTGTGTGTGTGTGTGTGTGTGTGTGTGTGTGTGTGTGTGTGTGTGTGTATGTGTGTGTATGTGTGTGTGTGCGTGTGTATGCATCTGTGTGTGTATGTGTGTGTGGATGTTGGAACGACGGTTTCTCAAATACTATAAGACTTAAGACATGTTTAATCGTGGTTTCCTCAATCTGTCATTACTGAGAAGAACTGATTAGATACATATATTACCTACATATACTCTTCAGAAATACCGCCAATCTCATCAATGAATTAGAAGGATCTCGAACTTTAGAAGAATAAGAGGAAACTTGCTCATATAATAATTTAAAAAATATAAAAATGTATAAAGAAGATAATACCTATGGCGAGAGGTTTTGTGCTGACCACAACAGATTTTTATAATTTTATTTTATGTATTATGTTATAATTGGGTGATATTTTGGATATAAGATAAAGATTATAGGAAATACGAGTGAAGTACGCGACCGCTTTCTTTTTGCATACCTATATGGTGCATATTTTGATGATTTTTGCTGCATATAATCCTCTCTTTATTCATTATATTTTTAGAAATGTTGAAATAAATCAATTTGTGACTGTAATTATTAGCGAACGCCACTGCTTGAGAATAAATTGATATTAACTGATTAATATCTATTCGTACATAAGAGAATATTAAAATAAAATATGTATTAGGGAAACTAAACTAAAAATAAAACTTCCACTAAAATATGGGTCGAAAGATTGATATACTACTAGTTTATTTTGTAAGAGAATAAAAGTTTTGTCCTTCACAATGTATGAAACAAAAAATAATAGAATTTTACAGAAGTTGTATGTTGTGCAAAAAAAGAAAATTATTTAGAGAAAATTAAATTTGCAGTGTTGAAAACTGCAACAGATACACCCAATTGGAAATGTGTGTCAAGTAAAACTTATATACACTCCCTTGGCGAAAATTCTATAAATTTATCTAGAAAATTGGATTGCTTTCAAATATACGTTCTTTCTCAAAGTCTACAGTTTCCGGTTCAAATAAGATTCCGAACAGAAGATTTGTAAGTTCATATCCGGTATGTATGATAGTGTATTTATATTGTTGACAACGTGACTGCTCCAACAATAAAACAATTTTCCTTCGTTGGCTGCGGAGGCTGATTGTGTCTTGTTTGCACCAAGCGCATGCGCGAATTGAATTCTTTATCGTGTGTTTCGTTATTGTCGGGCATTCTGAGCACGATTGGTAAGATTATCTCCGATTCTTATCGCTAGATGACTCCACTGACTACAAGAAGACATCTCTGAAATTTTAACGCGGAGCTTTGAATTTTTATTCCTTTTTTCTTTGTTACACTTACAGGAAAAAATCTTGCTGGTTTCTTACTATACTCTGTGATAAATAAATTATTGCACGATGATACTCGTGCACACAAGACACTATGTGAGCTTGGGGTTAAATTGAACTGTTTATAAACAAGACACAAAAGGAAATGGACAGCAGTGGTATGTAGCACTTGGCGTAACCACATACATACATGCATGAGATTGTGAATTCAAATTTCATGCACAACTATGTGTACTATCAGACATCTATATGTTTACATATTTATATAGGTGTCCGGATTTCAAAAGCCAACATTAGGATCTCAGAAACTATAAGAGATACGACTTGAGAGACCATCAAAGATGTGCTGTATTTTGCCAAAAATTCTCATATACTACCTACTTAATAATGAAAACAAAAAACTAGTTTTTATCGAAATTTTCATTTTAAAATAACAATTGGTAATTCAAAAAGACGTTTCAGATGAAAAAGATATCTAACTATATGTATGTATTGGCCTTCGAAAAAAAATTTTGATCGGTAAATTTTCGAGATATAATACGAACTTTAAGTAGAATTCATAATTTATTTTTACTTTAAAAAATACTTATTTTTTTATTTTTCGGCTGGTGTAAGAGTTTTTGTTTTTCGTCATTATCTAAGAGTCTGAATTTTTTTGGCTAGACAAAAGCATATTTAAGATGGCCCCTCAAAGACGCACCAGATGTCCCATGTAACCGAAGTCTTATCTCTTATAATTTCCGAGATACCAATAGCGGCTTTCGTAACCCACATAACCTGCATATGTAGGTATTTATTCATATACGAGTCATGCATAATTTGGACTATCTAGAAAGAATTACGGTGATATCTTAGAAACAATATCAGAACTTAGTCATAGGGATATGCAAGCTATGTTACGTTTATAAAATATTACGGTAATAAGTAAACATATAATGACGACTTAGGGCCGCTTTCATAATAAATTTTATCTTTACTTTAATACTTTAAATTGAAATTAAAGTTGTGTTCGTATTCATAACATTACTTTAGCACTTTAACGAGCACTGCAGCATTACTTTAAAGTCTTAAAGTGAGTCTGATTATGAAAATGGTCCTTATTACCTATTGCCAACGATGTCAATCTGATTTTTTTTTAACAAATTTCGATAACGACAAATGCATTCCGTTGAGTGCGTTTACCAGGCGTCAACCTTATAGACTTTCAAAACTTTCGTAGAGGGAACACCACAAGGGTTATTTCTGTCTTATTTGAAAACTGGAAATAATTTTCAAGATTTAAGTTTGACGTCAAACACGGGCCATCTAAATTACAAGCGGTAGCGTACTTCACTCATTTAACTAAATGTGCAAATATTGACGGAAATAAATATATAGGTACTTTTATTCAAAGTTTTTTTTCTATGTTTATATCTTTTCAATTTTAATTTCAGATAAAATGTAAATTCGATTTCAGAAAAAATAATATCAATGTCAGAAAAAGTAGGTAAATTGAATTTCTCAAATTTATAATAGTTTTTGAAATTGAAATAATATAGAGGGAATGAACTTAAAATTAAGGTATACCTTACAAAAATACCAGAAGAAACAATAAAAGCTAGTCACAAAGTATTTAAATTTTGGTAGCTTTTCAGATTTGATGAACTGATTAGACTAGAGGTTTGTATATAATGTTTTATTCTAGTGCCAAAGTTTCGATTATACTATAATCTTCTTCATAGCTCTACAAAATATTGAATATATGGAGAGATACGAAGTACCTACTTATAATATTATAATCAACAAAGGAAAAACATTAATTACATATATACAATTTATTGACTTTAACTTACTCTTCTTTGAGTATGCTACAAAACATAGCAAATATGCTTACAAAGGGTAATTAATGAGACAACGCGAACACGTATATGGAAACATCAAACACAGACTGATTAAATTAGGAGAAATTATGCAAAAACGGTATAAATCCCGTTTTAAAAGTAAAAAGAAAATGTTAGATGCAAAATGTAGTTTTCCAGTGAGAGATAAATCCTTAGGGTAAATTTAGGAAAGTTCTTTTCCTTGTAGAAAATGGATGCAAAATACAGTTCGGGCAAAATGAGTTAAATTCATTTATTTTTACTTTACCTACTTTCTGTGTGTGGTATATTCATTCTGTAATATATATAATAAAAAACCAGGTATATTAGTAAAGAAAGATCATAAAACAAAAAAGCAAATATAATTAATGAATTAAAATATTTAATAAATTGAGTAATATTAACAAAAAGCATGCAAACCGTGGAAACTCCAGTACTGATTTAAACAAAATGAAGTAAATCAAAATATTTATTGCTAATTACACGATAATGGTCAAATAATTTTTATTCAAATTTTTCATTAACTGCATAAGGTATAAATAAAATCATAATATATATAATATTAATTAATTTAATGAATCAGACATTGGCAGTACATTTCATAAATTTTTTAAGAATTTACTGTGATGGACGTAACACGTTTTACACCTTTTCTTTTCTGAGAACTGAGAATTACAGGGAAGAGCTGAAAAGGTTTTGATAACAATTAGACAACTGGAAGTAGTAGATTCTTAAAAAAATCTTCTAATTATTTTTTTGAAATTTGTTATTAGAAATATAAATAATATAAAATTCTTTTCCCTCAACATATAATTTTTATAAATTCTGATATCCTGTTTTTACATCTCAGGCGAGATGTATTAGATTAAGACTAAAGACCAATTTAAAATCGCATTCCTTAATCTGACATTAAAGGGAAGAGCTGAAAAGGTTTAGCTAACAATTGGACAACTGGAAGTAGTAGTTTCCTAAAAAATCTTCTAATTATTTTTTGGAAATTTATTATTAGAAATATAAAATTCTATATCAGATACATGGAACATTTTTATTATATCTTCTATAGATTTAGAGATAGAGAATAAATATATAAAATAATCCGTTGTAATGAATCTCATAGCTCAAATAACTCCGTGGAAATCAGTTGAAAAATTAAAATGGTTGTAATTGACAGAAAAATGACAGTGTCAAAAATGCATACACATTTCTGAAGGCTTTTTACATATACCTATTAGAAAATATTTATAAATAGATATAATTAGAATATTTGCATGTCTGTACCAGAAATATTAAATACTCGTACAATATGTACTTATATAGCCTAATATGAAAATGGCGCGAGGCTTTATGGTAACCACAACAGATTTTTAAATGCGTACCATTGAAGCCCAGACTTGATATAAATAAATAATAAATCACACAATAACGTCTCGGCGAGAATTTGAATAATATCCACGTGTACATATTTTCTGGTACTCTGCACAATAAATTATTTTCTGTATTTGGTATTGCAAATCACTTCTGTTCGAATTGTGTTCATATTTTACCTACCTCACGAAGAGAAAGAAAAAGTTCAGATCATCAAGCAAAAATATTTATATGAAATTCATATTTTAAATACAGTCGTAATAATTTTTACTCATATTACAGCTTTATCAATCTTATATAAAAATTCAAGTTCTGTAATACGAGTGAAAACATATCAATAACGAATATTAAATGTAATAAAACTATCGTTGCATTTTCCGTTAGATAGATAACTAATTTAGGTTAATAAGATATTCCATTTAAACATAGATCTCATTTTTCTGAGCTACATTTAGTGGACGGAATAAATTTACAGTATTTAAATAAAATACCCGAAAAATGTAGGTACAACATATTATTCAACAAGAGAATAATGCAGCAGCAGTATAGCAGAGCCATCGCAATTTGTTTAATGAGTTAATCATTACTTACAAGTAGAATACAAAGTGCAATACTACGCATATAAGAACATTCAATAAGGGAATTTTACCACCAGTAACTTCATTTTCAACAATAAAATGGTTACAACTTTGTGATTGGCAAACAAACGTTTAGTTACAACTTAAAACTTTGGGGATTACTGATAACAATAAGTTACGAATCAAATTATTGATATTGATTATCAAGGAACGAGTATTTAATGAAAGTATAATTTAACTTACTTATTTTGCGATAAAAAATTAAATAAACTTACTTAGCAAGGGGTGCGCAGCATGAAGTCAATAATTATTCTTTACATAAAAGTGAATCCTGTGGTGCATTTTCCACAACAACTATTAGTGCCCTTGAGCTGATGTATGTTCGACGACTTCTACAATAAAAATACATATCTTGTTATTATTGAAAAAGCATAATGCTGAATGATACGCCATGATGTTAAATTTATATACATATAAAGTTTAATTTTTAAAGATATCCTATGAAGGTCATTTGTCACATGACTGAACTAACATTCTGGCATACATTTATTTCTCTCATATTTGCATTAAGAGGAACCCCCAGTAGTCGGTAAAATAAGGTTCTGTATTATACTAATTGCATGTTTCCTATGTACTCAATTTGATACGTTTTCATGGAACATATAAGTTAAATCTTTGTTGCTCTTTTCTTGTGTTTTAAATTTTGTTATTAATTAAATAATGATGTCATATATATATATATATATATATATATATATATATATATATATATATATATATATATATATATAACAAATTTGAACTTAATGTAGTTTTTTAATAAGAGCCTTATTTAAATTTTTAAAACAATAGAAAGTAAATATAAACCTTCTACTTCTAAAAAGGCTCGCTATAAAGATGGATACAACACGCTTGTCTTTCAAAAATTCATATTGTTTGACTAACTTAGACATGTCATATTAAAATTATGCTTGTTGTTGACAATACTGTTGCAGTATATATTGAGGGCAGCGTTTTGTTATGGTATATGTCACTACTTGTCAATTTACTGTAATCTAATCTATTTTTGCGTGTGGTTTTATATTTTGTTGTGTAAAATTTTAATGAAAAATACAAAGAAAGTATGTAAATTTAATTTCATGTGCAAGTAATTGGACGTTTTTACATTAATATAATAAACAAAGTGTAAATTTTAGGTTTCCTGCTAATAATGAGGTAAGAGAAAAGAGAAATTTACTGAAAATAAAGATAATTTACATATTTCAAAAGCAACAATTAGGCATTACTTTGTAAAAAGGTAGTACAAATATTACGGTAATACGCAGCCCGCAATTCACCACGGCTTCCATCCGCGCAAGTCTTCTCTACCGCATATCTTCCTATCACAGCAAATACTGTAAGGCGGTGTCACTGAGACTAAATTATTGATTGTTTACTATAGTTACACGTTTAATAATTATACATCAATTTTCAATTTACCAGGAATTTAACGAGGCACCGATACATCGGGCCTTACAGAAATACATTTAAAGTTTTTTGTCAAGAATAAAATGAGAATTGTCAGCAGAATTTTTATCCATGTTTCATTTAAAAAAGTACAACAGCGGTTATAACGTTTCATAATTCATGAAATGATGTGTTGTGAATAAACTAGGCAGTGTGAAGTCGCTACTTCATATTGAAAATTCAATTTCAAGAGCGTTGAATTATAACTGGCATATTTAACCACTTTTCACTTGACCATTTAATTAAATATAGTAACTTGTAATTTATTGTCGTTCTGAGCTTCACGTTTGATTAAAGAAAACTCACTAAAGTTTTTCTAAAATAAAATTGTGAAATAAAACATGTTTAAAAAGATTTTATTTAGATTTATGTTTTCGACTGGAGATAGGGAAAACATATCGGTGGCTAAGGCGGGCGTCCAATCCCATATAATGGAAAGGTATTGAACATGGTATACATCCGTAGTCCGAATTCTTCCGGATTCAACGTGATTTTGAGATGAATTCGTGCGTTGTGAATAATATGGATATCGATAACTAATGAACGACAAAGTATGTGACGTGAGCACTAACGAATATCATATGAGGGATGTGGAAAGAAAATTATGGAAAGGTTAGATGAATTAAATAATGATAGTACCAAACAAATATTGGTTCATTTATTCTTTTTTATTATCTCATTTGTTCAAGTTTTTCTTTTTCAATTGAGCCTATTTCCAATAAAATATGAAATTTCTAAAAAAACATCTTTAATCATTTCTTAAAATGCCAATGAGATAATAAAACGCGAACTTCGTATCAAAATAGACTTCTCTACCACGTATTGCGAAATCTGACGTCATTTTTCTGACGAACATAATTCGCACGAAAACGGACCAAGTGGATGACCGGCCTAAAGCGGTTACATTTAATACAAATTCGTACGAAAATTTGTTTGTACGAATAGGTACAAATTCGTAGAAAAGGAAGTAATTATTATACTCTGTTTTTAAACTATAGACAGTAACTAGTGAGAAAATTAAAGCCTGTGATTGGTTGCTGCGCTATTTCATGAAATGCATTTAACCAAACTAAATTTCAAGTTAACCTTCAAACGTAATTGAAACGTCAAACTCTCAGTAGTTGTTAAATAACTTGTTGATTTTGCACATGTTTTTTGTTTCATTTCTCTTTTTGTGATATTTCACGAATAAAAACAGTTATTTTCAGAACTACTAGTATTTCATTAACGCTGTGTATTTTTATATTATCATTTATCATTTTTTGTAACATCATCTACTTTCTTAGGAAGTATGGATGACGAAGATAATTTTTATTAATAATTAATAATATTTTGTATGTACAATTTTAAACGCACATTATGACACTGCTTGCACATTAGAAAATTATTGAAGTATAATTATTTAATAATGACAATATAGTAAATAATTGTTTTTGTTTATTTTTTGTATTTTATAGGTTTTTTCAAGTATCCTTAAAATGCCCTAAAAAGGCGAAATTGATCGATTAGGTATATTTAATAAATATTTATTTATATGTGATGCAATGCATAAAATCAAGAGTTAACAGTATTTTTAAAAATATATAAATTTTTCATCTAGGTATTACAAAAAAATAATGCATTTAATTAAATTTTAATTAAAAGTTATGTATTTATGATTTTATATGAATAAATTAAGTAGATTATCTATAATAGTTTTGGTTAATGAAAATATAACCTGGAAAGTTTAAATGCTGACGTTACCTCCATTTTAACATTTCAATTTCCCCGCCAAATAAATCTCGTGACTTTTTTGGTAATTTCTAGCGGTGTAAATGTGACTTCGTCTAGTGCTGTCTATAGTTTAAAAACACGGTATAGTAACAAATACATACATATGGTGGTGGGTGACTGGAAGTTGATAAATAAAACGATAAATATTTGTTAACGTATTTGTTTCAATTCCATGGCATTCGTCATTACCAAGGTAATAACTCACTTTTAACACTCGTGTTAAAAGTAACAATAGATTTGTAGAATAAATTATTTTCGAAATTTTTGACTTATTGTTTTATCGCGCATGCAGTAAAAGGAGCTTGAAGTGTTATAATGAGACTGATTGCACTTAAATTTTCACAGAAAATGGACATATAACATACAACCTTTGTGCTTTAAAAACAATAATTATTTATTAACCTATAGCATGAAACTATATTGAAATCTATTATATACTACAACTCTATTATACAGGCCATAGAATGCATTCTGTATTATTAATGACAAGTAAAATTATAACTGAAATAGGAAAATTATATAGGTACCTAATTAGGAATTGAAATAACAATACCTATTTGTTCCATGGTCAAGTCGTATTATTGCAGAAAAACCATTAATTTGTACGAAAATAATTGATTACAGTGGTAACAAAGACGGCAACGAAGTTACACCTACGCAAACAATCCTACTTACATACATTTAACTTTGATGAATTCGAATGTACTAAAATTCTTGACATTTTATCATTTTTCAACTTATATTTTTAACAATGGGTATCAAATAAAAACCAAGTTTAACAATAAAATCGTATCTTAATTTCAATTTTCTAAAATGCACCAATGAATATAAGAATAGTCTACAGCATTTTTTTATAAACTATTATTACTAAAAAAGTAAAATTGTTTAATATCATTTTCTGAAGTATTAATAAAACAGTTCAATCAGTAACAAAAAATGACATCACTCTAAACGTATAGGCAAATAAGAAAATTTAACATAAAAATATATGGTGACAATTAGTATATTTGATGTGATAAAATATTCTATATGTCTATATTGACAATATGCCGATGCCGTGCGTATTAAAGAAAGGGAATCAAAAATTTTAATTTACGTTTATTCATTTTTATGATACCTATTAGCCAATTTATTTTTATGTTCTGAAAAATGGGCGTATTATTAGCAGGGATGGGCACGTAAAATACGTCACGTATTATACGTTATTTTTATGTTCTGAAAAATGGGCGTATTATTAGCAGGGATGGGCATGTAAAATACGTCACGTATTATACGTTATTTTTTAAGCGTGAAAAATTATTTTTTACATTGACTATATTTGAGAATTTTTTACGTAGATAATGTAAAATATTATTACCATGAGTATATTTTTTTTATAAAGATATTTTCTTTTATACTGTAATGAATATTCCAGGACAAGCAGTTCACATGACAGCAACATGTCTTTTTGATTCAGACAAACAATTAGGTACCTTCAAACTATCAACAATCAGAATAGTAGGGAAATATATTCCTGAGAATAACCTCAAATGTCAAACTTTAAACACATTTTACGTCAAAATTAGACTAAATACGTAAATTTGAAGCATATTATATTATATTTTTAAAATGTTTTATACGTTTTCTGTAAATTTTAGGCAGTTTTGTAAAGAAATAAAATTTGAAGACATTTAAAAATAGACAGTGAATAAAAAATTTGCAATTCATTTTCTATTTATTAATTATTAATAACATAGTTTCAAATAATTTGAAATAGATTTAAATCATTGGCTCCAAACTTATTGAAAATGAATTTTATACAAATTTGAAGCATTTTATGTTAATATCATTTCAGAATGTTTTTTTTTTTTTAATATTTTACAATAATTTCAGTCTTTTTTTTATAAACTTATTATAGTTTCAGTCGTTTTGGAATATATTCATGATAGGATTAAGGAAATTTACTGTAATGTGACATTTGCAAACAACAAGTCTTCTAGTGTTGTTATGAAGAACTAAAATGAGGCATTATCTACGTTTTCTACTTATTTAACATTTTTTACGAATTTTTTACACGTAAACGTAAAATATAATTGAAAGATTTTTATAAACGAGCGTGAAGCATTAACTGGAAATAGTGAATATGCTGTACTGATGAGCTCTAATAAGAGCGAAACACGTGTCTACAGCTGCTATGAGCGGTTTCCCTGTGAAATTTTACGAGTAAATGCACATCCCTGATTATTAGCTTAAAACTGTTCTTGAATGTTTCCTACTCATTATAACCTGTATGTACATTTAAGTGACTGTCACGCCATAATTTACATTACCGATATACAATTACAAAATTTTAACGAAAGAGGAGAAATATTTGCCTTACATTTCAAGTTAAGGCGTTAGGAAAACTTAGTTCGAAATGAAATGAAATTACTGGTTATTTATTTATCTTCTGCAGAAATAATTCGCGATCTACTTGCGTACGCGGGGAATATGTATCGGTAAAGTTTTCGTGATATAAAGTTTTAATATTGATCGAAAACACTGGAGTGAGTTCAGTGAACCACGGACACACGAATTGAATCCAAATTTGTTCTTCTAATCTCGCAAGGCAACGTACAAAATAAAATTTTCCACTCGTTGCGCTTCAAAATTACAGAAACTTTAGAAATTAAATTATAACCTGCATGCTAAGCCACAAATTAGGCCACTAGTCAAATAAATGCTCACGTTCAAATTTTCAATTCAGAAAGATTATATAACTTTTACTTTAATAAATAATAAAACAACAACAGTTAAAATAGAATTCGCAAAAAATATATATTTATAATAATAATAAAAAATTGCATTTGGAACCCGGAAAGAGTCACTTAAGAGAACTTAAAACGAGAAATTTTATTAAGGACGAGGACTTATGTATTTTATCGAGAAATGAAGCGTTGAGGTCAGATACAGCGAGAAGCTTTGATGAAACACCCACCGAGGCATCGAGGTATGTATTCTATTTTATTCCCAATCGTCCTTTTCTTAAATCAATAATTATCAAAAACTCATTGAGAACCTTTAATTATAGAGGGTAGAACGTTTCTGGAATAATCAGTACTGTCCTATTTTTGAGTAAAATAATATTTATTGACAGAAATTTGTACTTGAAAACATGCCATTTTGTTCACTTAAGTACGAAAAATTATGTATTTCAAATGGTGTCCATTTTCACACAAACGATTTTGGAGGCGTTCCGTGAAGTTGGCCTCTACTCTCTCTAACAGTCCATGGTCAATTAGTGCGAAGTGCTGTTGAATTTGTTTTTTCAGTTCATCTATGGTGCCAGGCTCTTTTTCATATACACGTGATTTCAGAAAACCCCACAGGAAAAAATTCCACATTGATAGATCGGAAGATTTTGTGACAGAAACACAACACTTACCAACTTCAGGGAGCTCCTCCGAATTTGTCTCCGTGAAAATTGACACCATTTGAACGACATAATCTTTCTTACTTAAGTAAATAAAATGGCAAGTTTTCACAAACGCATTTCTGTCAAAATTGCGCAGTACTGTTTATTCAAAAAACGTCTGTTTCAGGTGCTGCATTCTAATATTTTTTGACAGTGTCATCTGTCATTTCTCAACCAAAATATTGTCATTGCAGTTATAGATCACGTATAACACGAATTTCCCAACCTTTAAAAGGTAGACAAATTTCAGTTTTGATCTGGTCTCATAGTTATGTAGATTCATGTTGTTTTTTTTACATAGAGTAAACAATGTTTTATGCAAATACAAGGCTGAGGCAATATTTTAAGATTTTTAATATGCAGACCTGTTTTTTTTTTTATGAGACACACTTTCTGGTATGTTTACTTTTTATTTGTGATCGTATTCTTAGTTTTATCTACAAGTTTATTTACTGAAAACCATCTTTCCGCACAATGTGTAATTTGCGTAAGTTGCATATTAGTAACGATCGAACAAATACATTCTTTTAGGAAGTTTTATCAGCAAATAAAACAGTTGTTGTATTGGACATGTTCTGAGGCAAGTCATCTCACCATTATCTGTTACATGCAATATATTGAATGAAAAATATGATAATTGCTGTTACTCGAGTTTTAAGATTTTTCTGAATTTACCTTTGGGACTTATCTTCTTCTTCGAAAAACGAAAAATGTCTAAAAGTTTGTTAGTAAATATTTACTAAGGCCGGTCGCACACTTGTACGACATATTGCAGACTTTTGTTTGTTTTTGGCGTGCTGGACGATATAAATCTCGTAAACAAATGTTGGCGCTCGCACATCAATTCGACATTGACGAAGATGAAGTATATTGATGTTGTCAATACTAATGCGAAGAAAAATATTAAATATGGACACTCGTCAAAAGACAAGTGCCGTATGAAAAGGAGCAAGCAGTGGCTTATTATATTTGTTGAAGACATGCTGTTTACGACAAGTTTGATGTCCGAATCGTCACAGAAATTAACATGTTGCAATTAAAGTGTCATGTAGTCGACCTATCAGAAAAAATTGTATTATGCGTGCGACCGGCCTAAAAGTAATGCATAAATTATAAGGATAGATAAATTTTTTGTTGAATTATTACTGACGCTGTAGTATAACAAGTTTTATAAAGGTTTCCTTAGTCACGAATTTTTTTGACAAATCGTATAAAAAAATGAGTAGGTATCTAAAAAGTTCAAAATGAAGACAGGAAAAATACAGAAACAAAGTTTTTGGGTGACACAATGACTGAAAAATGAAAATTAGTAAAAAATCTTTCCGAACTCATAACGTTAAAATAAAACGACCATTTAGTTAAAATTCTGTACAGGTTTATTAGATAAAAGATTTACAAGACAACAGCCAATAATTATTGATGAATTATATACTCATACAGTGTATTCGACTACTGAACGTTTCCCCTCAACGTACTCAAATTTTTATTTATAAGAATTGTAAGAAATATTCAATCTGCTACAATGTTTTATATGTACTTGTATTAAGTATTGATAAGGTTATTCGTTATTAAAGTGCTAATGCTATTACAAAAAAATTGATGATTCGTCTCAGCCGACCAGAGATCATTGCTTAAAACCGAATACTTCCGGCGGAAACCGGAGATCTGGCAACTGTAATTCTGTGTATATTTATGTGTATATAAACTTTTAATTTTGTTTTGCTTCCATACTATCAATAACAAATTAAATTTAGACAGATTCAGAAGCATATGTACAAAAATAATGAAAATGTTCAAGGTAAAACACAAAATTGAAAATTTTTTTAATAGGACATTTTTCTTTTTAATTATATAAATGTGGTAGTGTTTAATTTTTTTTCCTCAAATAATAATTTTTAAAATAAATCAATAAGTTATTACCTTTATCAATTTTATTAATATTTTTGACAGCTCTCTTAAAATTTGTTTTATGCCCGATTGCAGAAACGTTCATTAATTCCTTGATCAATCAACGGTTCATTAAAACGAACATATGCACAGCTTTTTTGGCACCAATGATTTAAATGTCATAAGAACAAGGAAACTGATTCAAATTTGTTCATTTGATGGTTTGCTAACTGAACAAGGAATTGATGAACGTTTCTATAACCGGGCATTAGCCTACTTTATTATACGGATCTATGACAATGTTGCTAAGCAACCTCTACACATTTCCAATCAAAGAGATGGAAGTGAAATCTGTTATTTCTAACTCAAGATATTGTCATTAAAGTTAGGAATGACGAACTTCCCAACCTCCAAAAGGTTAGGAATCGGTATGTTACTATAATGATTGTGAATAAAATAGTATTGCCCTCGTCCTTTGTAAAACTTGGACTCGGGCGTTAACAGATTGCCTTAAGAAACTTGTCCTTTAATAGTGATATAAACTATTTTAAAGGTTACTAATATTACTATGGCAAATGTTTACAAATAGTTTCAAAATAAATAACATACTCTATAATTTGAAATTAGATATATTTTATCTGAGGTTTTATAATGAATTCTAAGCCGCACGAAAATTGTAACTTTTTTACGCACAACTGCATTAAAATTGTTTACATCTTAGTTACCAAGTCCGGCGACTGGTAAACAAAGCGTCAAAAATACAATTGAAAATATAATTAGCATTCTTATATAAAATTATGATAGTTCCTCTAAAGGATCATTAGCTTTAAATTAGATTACTTAGGGAATTTCTTCAGAAATTGCCTCCAAGTTGAAAGCAATACAACACCGCCTTATTGTTTTGTGGCATGACGCGGTCACGACATATTTTTACAAAGCAACAAACTTTACATGTATTTAAAAAATAATTTAAAACCAGTTCATTTGATTGTATTAGTACGTAAAACGTTGTACATACCTCAGCATACTGATCATCAGCGTGCTGATGGGCAGCATTTGAGTCTCTTTTCATATGGTCGCTGATATACAGCATAGAATGAACTCCAATGTAGAAATATTGAACACTGTTGCCATATGTGCAACTTACATAATAATTTCAAAAAAACGTGCGAATAAAAAACGACTTTGGATGCGTCCTTTAAATAGTCAAATATCATTAAAAGGCGCTTTTCGAACGATTCTCTACCTCGCTTATTAAAATTTTGTTATTACACACCCCAACTTGCATTTGCCAACAATGCTCGATTCATATATCAACGCCGCCGATGCAACGCTCATGTGTACGCGAGGCCAACAGGCCATGAAAGTTAGCATATAAAATAATACTGAATTTCACGCATGCTGACGATCGGTGTGCTGATCGTCAGCGTCATGTGAAAGAGGGCTCAGGCTGAAAGAAGTTTACACCCGTTGACAAATTCAAATTTCGTTCGCCGTCGTAAACTTTTTCTTTCGACCGTCTATACGTAAATAACATTTACAATTATAGTTGTCGGATTTGAATTTGAATCAAATTTTTCCTGTACATTAAACAAATTTATCAAAAATAAGATTTATACATTTATTGCTACAATGTTTTAATTTCGATCACACTAAATACTTTGTAGAGTCTATAACCATTAACTTCCACTACCCTTTCTCATTTCATTGCCACTAACATTTACCAGCACCAAATAAAATAAAACTGTCTGTATCCAAGTGGCTTCCCCCCAATCCTGGCTCATTTCACCTGCGTTGTAATGACAGTTGCCATAGTGATCCGTCTCTGGAGTCGGGCATCGCTGGGAGACTCCGGAGTCTACCTAACCACTTCCGGTAAGTGGATTGACGGCCGGCCAGGTTAACATATCGTTAACCGGACCAGGTTACGTGTCCGGGCGATTGTTCAGATGGGAGGCCGATACGAATAAAATCCAATGTCTGCGGTGGGATCGGGAAGAGATCGTGCTTTTAGATGGCCACTCGAAGACGAAGGGAAGGTTTAGTTCTGAGGCAATTATTCTGGGTTTCATAATGGTTTTTGCAGTGTGCAATAAAAGTGTACTCGGTATTCGGTGGTCACTGGACAATTCAATTCAAAAATTGGTCCAAAGAAAGCTGGGCACCCGTATTAACTTTTTTATTTACAAATATGTCTAATTGAAAATTTATATCCGTAAAGCTAACATATGTGGCATCATTCTTTTACCGGAAGTAGAATAAGCTCTCTTATTTTAAATGGAACACCTTGTATATTTTTATATTTTTTAATTCTACAATAAATTCTAAATACAATAATGTGCCACAAGTCGTCAAAAAAATAATACGAAAAAATTCAATTTAAAAAAACAATATTTGGATGTGGCCAATTTGAACATCTTTTCTGATTTCATATTTTTCGAGATATCTACAAAATTGCATATTTTCCAATTATTATAATTGTATTTAATGTAGAATTTAAAAATGAAAAAATATGTAGGATGCTCCTTTTAAAATAATAAAGTTTATGCTACTTCTGTTTCAACCGGAAGTGATATTTTAACCATTTACACATAAAAATAAGGCCACATACGTTAAATTTACGCATATACATATTCAATTAGATATGTTTATGAATTATGAAGTTAATAGGGGTGCCCCGCTTTCTGTGGACACCCGGTATATTTAACAAGCGTGTATTGATGGATATTTTCTAAGAAATTGCGGGTTGTGTTAAAATTCATCTAAACGAGCAATACCCTTTGTAGTTGATTAAAATATTACACTTCATTATTAAACTAAAAGTTGCACTCACAGAAAAAAGAATTGAAATTTTGTCTAATTATAATTATATATTGTTTTATTAGGCAATATGTTTAATAATTTAGTATAATTTACAAATCTTAATTTAGCATTTTAATTAACCCGAAATAGATAATAAATATTTTGTAAAAAATAGTTAATTTAAATATGTAAATGGTTATTTTAATTACTTATTTTGTTTAATTTTATTATATTTTGGATTCATTATTTTTGCCCTACAATTATCTAATGAATTAGGTAAGTAAATAGAAAATTTAAATATATATTTAGTTAATTTATTTATTTATGTTTAGTTCTATACTAAATGTAGTCATTTAATCTAATTTTTTGTTTAATTTTACTATAATTTGTTATTACAAAAAAATTAACTAAATCAATTTAGATAATTTAATGAAAATATATTAGTAGGTTGAAAATTACAGATTTGTTTAGTTAATTTAACTACAATTAAGATGGTTTTTTTTCTATGTGTTTAAATTCACAAATTTTGACGTCAGTATAAATGACAAAGCATATTTAAGATATACAAGGTGTTTTTTTTACCTCTCGCCAAGAGAGATATTGGATTCATGCTAAAAATCGCATATCCAGATGTTAGTGTGTGTATGTGTGGATGTTGAATAGACGATTTCTCAAATTCTATGAGAAAAATGACCAATTTAACCACGTATTATTTAATCTAACAATGTGAAGAGCTGGAAAGGTTTTGGTAACAATTGGACATCCGGAAGTAGTAGTTTCTGAAAAAATCTTTAAATTATTATTATTTAGAAATTTATGTTATTACAAATATAAAAGAATATAAAATTCTTTATCCGATACATCGAACATTTTCATTATGTCTTCTATAGATTTAGAGAGAGAAAATTATAAATATATATAAAATAATCCCTTGTAATGAATCTCACAGCCAAAATGACTCTATGGAAAACAGTTGAAAAATTAAAATATTTGTAATTGAGAGAAAAATGTCATTGTAAAAAATCCAAAGACATTACTGAAGGCATTTTCTGGGAAGTATGTACGATTAATATTTGTTATTTTACTATTAATTAAATATTTAAAATTATAGATAAGTACCTATATATTATAATATATCAGTGCAAAAAATTTACAAGCGTTAGGGATAAAAAACTAGAAAAAAAGAGCACATGACAGAATACAATGTAAGAATATTATAAGTTAATCCATGGGCCTACACGGCCTGGAGAGCTGTGTATTATTATTACATTACATATCATAAATACCGCCAATCGCGTTAATGAATTTGAAGAATCTCGATCATTTACAAGATTAGGAGGAAACGTCTTCTTGGAAGAAGTTTAAAATTTAGTTAGTATTTCCAGTGTACCTACTTCATCCTTTATCATTTGTATTTAAGGTCATGTTTTCTAATATAACATTGGCGATTAACGGTTGTTTTGTGTGTTTTAATAATAAAAACTCGTGAAATACCATACACTACACTAAATATTGTCCTTCAAATTATTTTGTCGTAGGAAGCTCGAGAAATAGTATATTGTGTTATTAGGAGTAAAAGTGATTCTTTGTGTGGCGAGCTTGTAAGTTTGCACGGCGAGCGGTAGCGAGTCGAACAATAACATGCGAGGCACACAATGACACTTTTACTCCGAATGACACATTATATTTTTTCTTCAAATATACGTATTTATATAAAATAATTCACACTTGACGTTACAATAATTATAAATATTTTACGTGAAGGACATTTGCTGATTTCAATTGCTCTGTTGCTATGGATACTTTCGTATTTGTTCACTTTTTGTTACAAACATTCAAGTGAAAATTTTCACGTTTTGACGTTTAAATAAAAAGTATGCAATTTTATATTCTCTTTATGTGCAATTATATCAGATTTTGAAGTATTGCCACGTACGGCCCTTGAAGTTGTTCAATAGAATGGAAGTTCAACAATATTGCTCAAGGATGTGATATGTCGAGGAATCGCTGAAAAACAATATGAACTTTTCATACCTATCACTTTAATTCTAATTATTTTTACCGTCATTACTAATATGTAAGTTTGCTATTTTGTTATTTCGTTAAATATAAACTGTTTATATTTCAATTTGTAGGTTATCTTGGTTAACTTGGAGCTATATGACAGGTTTCTATTTTACAAGTTATTTCTTATTTATGTAGTTGCTTTGCTATGGATATTTATTTATTTCATTTCTACCTTGTGAATCAAGTCATAAAAGATGCCATTTTTATGACGTTTGAAGGAAAAAATCTTTTTACAAATTTTCTTAGGTGGCTACACTGTAATAAGTCACTTACGAGATTGTTAGTACAAAAAGTTACGTATTGTATTGTTATATGGTAACCACATTTTATTAAACACCAAAGTTAGTTTCGGTTGAATGTATGATTAGTATACGATAGATATCATTTTCAAATGTTTGACAATTGCATTATGTTTTTTTCGAAGTGATAATATTTATTTTGTCCACTGCATTCTAAAATACACAACAACATTTATAAAATTTATATAAATTATCACTTAGTTTAAAGAAAAATGAGTATCTAGTAAATATAAAGTAATTAATTAGACAGATATTTTATTAATAACCGAACATATATTATTCAGCGCCTATATTGGAATCTCAAAGACGTACAATAAGAACATAGAATTATCGAGCTCAGCCATCTATACCCGTCTTATAGAATGATTAAAAGGATGAGATGTACATAAGTAGTATAGATAGGATAGAATGGACCAAATACGAAAGAAACGCAAACTGCAACACTCGCAAACCAAGGCTTAATGTGTGCTGCAGGTTGCGTTTACTCTGTTCCATTTCCAATTCTCTCCTATTTATACTACTAATAGATACTAAACGTAATTTATAAAACGAAAATGCAATTCTGTGTTGGATAAAAAATTTTGAATGAATTAAGTAAAGCAGCTTATTAATAATTTCTGGGAGAACTATTTTAACTATAGATAATGAGCAAAAATAATTGTAATTAGCAAACTAATTGATAACCTATCAAAAGTTACTGTATAATTGCTTATTTTGCGGTTGTAAAAATAATCAGAAAGCATTTCGCAAGAGTAAATATTAAAGAAAAAATAATAATAACTATTAGTAGATAAAGTACGTACTTTAGACAAATGGATCAGAATTAAAACACGAACGCAACGAGGATTTTAAGACCCGTTAGTGACTAAAGATGCTTTTCGTATGTATATCGTACAATATTTTATCTACGATAGAATCTAAAACCTTAATAAATATAAAAGATGCAATATTAAGTGGGAAGTTTGCAATTTTAGCGAGTTTAAAAATTTTAATCACTTGATGTTTGACAACCCGTGACTAATGACACCGTATTAGTAAACAACTTTTTTTTAAATTTTAAATTGACAACGATTGGTATATTTTACCTACTATCATAGATAAAATATGTATTCTTCTTCTAGTACTTACGCTTTATATAAATGAATGCACATTTATCTTGTACTTCAATGAAAAATACATCATTTACGATATTTGCTACATTTGATAAAAAGAATAAGTTAAAAACTTACATTGCAGGTGTAATCATATGCTTATACTTGGAAAGAAATTTTTCAACAAGGGTGCTAACGGAAGTTGATAGTACAGACCTAGAAAAAAGAAAACAATTTATTAAATAATAAATGTATTTGTTTAAATTATGATTTTTAATCAAATCGTCTAATATATTCCTTCTTTCTTTCGATTATATTACGGTAATTTAAAAAATATTAGAGAGATATAATTATATGTTCACAAAATACGGTGGAAGTGCCATTTCCATATCCTTCGTAAGTATAAAAAAATGATATCTGCGTTATATATCAAAATGTAAAAACTACCATTTCTTATCCTATTTGTAAGTGAAAAACTCTAAGCCCTACTTTTCCGGGACAAGTATAACTAATTGACTAATTTAATAAGATCTCCTTTTTTGTAATTTTTCGCGTGAGCAGCTCAATCCTCAAGGAGAATTTAATGAACCACCAGAGTGAATTTTATTTTAGCATAAAATATAGAAGGCTGGGTTTATGTCGCGGCCGTGTCCCGCGTCTGGAAAAATACCAGCCATTTGTCATGGAGCATCGCGGGTTACCCGGAAAACATTTGTTCCTCTTGACCGAAAATGAAACACGAATATATTAAATTAAATATAAATATCCAGGGATATGTTTACTAAGGAAAAGACGATGTTGTTTTACTGACTTTAAATAAACCAGCAGAAGATATTGTCAATATGCTTTACCCCCAGGAAATATCAATTTTCAAAAATTGCTAGAATAAATTTCAGGTTAGAATATTAATATTGTAAAATTATGTTTGTTAGAACAATTGATTGACTTTGTCGGGCTAAGCAATAAAAATATAAATATCGTAATTGTGACAAGGTGGCACATAACTGTCACTGCTTCATTTACATTGAATGCCAACGTGCCATTAATTTGTACCGGTAATTGTGATATATTGAATATTAAATATCGAAAATAGCAAAGTAGGTAATATTTGAATAGGTATCAATATTATTGATAATATTTATAATTTCAATAATACTGATAATAAAGGAAATATATAGATGAAAACGAAAGGAACTAAAATAAGAGTGATTAAGAAAGAGCTGTTTTATTCATATCTATTTGTCAGTTTAAACAAATACTTTTTAGACAAGTACTTCAGGAAATAATGGATATCGTGACAGTAGTCTACTTAAGAAAGTTAAAAATATCGTACACGCATGATACGAATATCGGTCTAGCACGATATATCGCAATGATGAGACCAAGTCAGCATAGCCAGGCATCTTTACTTTGTTTAATGCTAGTGGTTGATTGTTTGAAAAAAACATTTGAAACAAAATTCTTGGAAATACTTGTTATATTTTGTGGTCGCTTAAAATTATGTTCATAACTTACTCAAAAGTAATATCGTATTGCTCGTGTGTTGACTCACTCGATTGCACCTCAGTCGTCAAACTCGCTCGATATTTGTACATGAAATAATTGGTCATTATCATTACAAATATCTGAATGCAAAGCAGATTGGCACACCAAGGAATGAGTAATTTGTCGGGATGATATACTTATATTCAATTTACAATTCTTTTTTGAAAGTTAAGAAAAATAATACTATTACTTTAACACAGTAATAACATATTTATTGTTCAAAATTAATATAAGCCAAATTATGATGAAATAATGACTTCGCAGGGCTTACAGACCACGCATTCGTATCTTAATATAGTGTATTTTATAATTATATCGAAAGTGAGAAATATCGTGCAACCGAGGAGTCAACATACGAGCAATACGATATTACTTTCGAGAGAGTTAAGAACGCTATTTTTTAGACGATCACAAAAAATAACATAAGTATGTGGAATAATTTTATTTTAATGACAATATCTACTGTTTTCTCCAATCAATCAACCATAGCAAGAAACAAAGTAAAGCTGCTGGGCTATATTCATTTGGTCTCATCATTGGGGTATAACTATATCGTCCTATTCATATCATGCTAGGGTACTATATTTTGTACTTTCTTATGTAGGCTACTGTCGCGATATCTAATATTTTCTGAATTTATCATCTAAAAGAAAGTGTACTTATGAATTTTCTAAACTTCTAAAAAATCCATTTTTACTATGATTAAAGTATTTTTTGATGAGTTAATTAAGAAAATATTACCTTTTTCGGATACACGGTGTGCGTATTGTACTCGAACTAACTTTAGTGCATTGTAGCTAACTGTTTCAACAATTTGAAAGCAGAAAGCAGTCTTAGAAACAGAATTCATGTGTGATCTGAAAACTACCTGCGTGATTTATAATACTACTCTAGTAATTGTGTTACAGAATGTTATTTGTATGGTCTAGTGTCTAGTCTCTAGTCTAATGTTTACAAAACAATGGTTCCGTAAATAACAATGGATGTCATAAATTATATTTTATGCAAGGAAGTCCATTAGTTTCTCATTAGTTTCTTCAAGCGAAATACGAAATAAATATATACATTTAATAATTGTTGAATTTTTGGCTGTTAGAAGTAAATAAATATACACCGACCGACACGAGAAATGGGCCATTTTTTATAACAAAAATGCTAATAATACTTAATTCCAGTAATTTTTATAAAATTTTATTATTGATAGATTTGAACTGATCTTCCTCGACCTCGCATCAATCATCAACTCCTAAAAACATCATTAATTGACTCCAATATTCCTATTCTTAACTTGTCATAACGAAATCTGAATCAGCTTTATTTGTTTTTAGGTTTTTATAAACCTTATACAAATGAGATACGAATGAAAAGATTGGCAAAATTCATACAATAATTCCTATAATACAGCGAACATAATATTCTTATCACATAGTATTACATTAATAGTAACGAAATATACAACTATACTAAATTGTTCAATGTACAAAGCCTCTACCGTGTAAAAGTATATGTTATTAATTTTGTTTTTTGTAGGATTATTTGTTTTTTCCTTTCCATAAACTTTGTTACATTTTTTATTTTGTCCATATGTCAAATTAACAAATTTGCAACTGCCGACGTGATTAAATATGTAATATTGCAAAAAAATGTGTAATGAAAAATAACTAAAATGGAAAAACTTTCTTCACAGGGATATTTTCCCGACCTTTTTCCCTCTACGTCCATCGATTATTACCTGGGCTGAGCGTTATCCGTAATAAATACTGAACGAGCCAGGGAAACTACTAGCGACACCACTTGCCCGTAAAATTAACTAAATTTACCAATTTTTGCAATGCAAATTACCGGAAGATACGTTAATATTAGACATATTGGCTCGTACTACGATAACGGTTTTAACTAGAACGCTGTTTTAAGAAATGTCAAATTCAAATTTCAAAATGTAATTTCACTCTTATGTTAAAAGATCGATTTATTTAAAAATATTTGTTTGAATATAAACTATGTCCTGTTTTAAAATCATATTTTGATAAATTTGATAGTATTTATTATTATTAAATAATTTAATAATAATAAGTTATTTTTAATTAATTGAAGGGTGCCTGTATATATTTTAAATTTTTTTTTTGCACACAAGACTATAAAATGAAGGCACAAAATAAAATGAAAGCTGGCACTATCGATCAATTAATATAAAAAATGATAAACAAAAACAATATTCTGAGAGCATACCACTTCTCGAATACTATTTTACTTTATGTATCTCAAGTTTCAGTTGTTTATTTCTTATAGAAACTATGGAACGCCGTTTTACTATTTATTCTACATTTAAAGACATCTTCAATTATTTAAAGACGTCAAAAATTTAATTTCATATATCCTTAATTATTAAAAGACATCAAAAATTGAATTAAGGACATCTTTAAATAATTAAGGACGTCTAAAATTAATTTCAGACATCCTTAAATAGTTTAGGATGTCAAAAATTGAATATTAGATATCCAGAATTGAATAAAGGATATCAAAAATACATTTATAGATATCAAAAATTAAATTTTAGACATCTTAAAATGGTACTGAATTTTCGACATCAAAAAGTAAATTTAACATGTCCAGAATTCAATTTTGGATATCTATATTTGAATTTTTGATATCATTAATTCCATTTTTGATATCCTTAATTCAATTCTTGATATCCTTAAATGAATTCTTGATATCAAGAATTTGAATTTTTGACATCTTAAATTAATTTTGGATATCAAGAATTGAATTATGGATATCACATCTCCATAGATAACATGTCCAGAATTAGAATTTTTGATATCTTAAATTAATTTTGGATATCAAGAATTGAATTTTTGATATCAAGAATTGAATTTTGATATCAAGAATTGAATTTTTGATTTCAAGAATTGAATTTTTGATATCAAGAATTGAATTTTGGATATCAAGAATTGAATTTTTGATATCAAGAATTGAATTTTTGATATCAAGAATTGAATTTTTGATATCAAGAATTGAATTTTGGATATCAAGTATTGAATTTTTGATATCAAGAATTGAATTTTTGATATCAAGAATTGAATTTTGTATATCAAGAATTGAATTTTGGATATCAAGAATTGAATTTTTGATATCAAGAATTGAATTTTTGATATCAAGAATTGAATTTTTGATATCAAGAATTGAATTTTTGATATCAAGAATTGAATTTTTGATATCAAGAATTGAATTTTTGATATCAAGAATTGAATTTTTGATATCAAGAATTGAATTTTTGATATCAATAATTCAATTTTTGATATCAAGAATTGAATTCTGGATATCACATCTCCGTAAATAACATGTCCAGAATTCGAATTTTTGACGTCCTAAATTCATTTTTGATATCTAGAATTGAATTATGGATATCACATCTCCGTAAATAACATATCCAGAATTCGAATTTTTGACGTCCTAAATTAATTTTTGATATCAAGAATTGAATTATGGATATCACATCTCCGTAAATAACATGTCCAGAATTCGAATTTTTGATATCAAGAATTCGGTGCGCCATCTAGTTTAAAATGACTAAATTACTTTGTGTCGGTAAGTCAGATTTCCTTAGCGAAATCATGACTAAATGTATACATCATTAATTCTGTAGATTTTATTTGATAAAGGCCAACAAACTGGTGATTCTTTTCGTTTTAGTGAAATAGGTTTGTATTTTGACCAATCCTAAGGCAGAATCTAAACCAACGCTATTATAATTTCGCTGAGGAAATCTGATTTACCGACACAAAGTATTTCAGTCACTTTAAACTAGATGGCGCACCGAATTCTTGATATCAAAAATTCGAATTCTGGACATATTATTTACGGAGATGTGATATCCATAATTCAATTCTTGATATCAAAAATGAATTTAGGACGTCAAAAATTCGAATTCTGGACATGTTATTTACGGAGATGTGATATCCATAATTCAATTCTTGATATCAAAAATGAACTTAGGACGTCAAAAATTCGAATTTTGGACATGTTATTTACGGAGATCTGATATCCATAATTCAATTCTTGATATCAAAAATGAATTTAGGACGTCAAAAATTCGAATTCTGGACATGTTATTTACGGATATGTGATATCCATAATTCAATTCTTGATATCAAAAATTAATTTAGGACGTCAAAAATTCGAATTTTGGACATGTTATTTATGGAGATGTGATATCCAGAATTGAATTTTTGATATCCAAAATTCAATTTTTGATATCTTTAATTCAATTTTTGATATCCTTAATTTAATTCTTGATATCCATAATTCAATTCTTGATATCTAAAAAAGAATTTTTGATATCTATAAATATTTGAATTTAAGACATATTTAAAACAATTTTGGATATCAAAAAATATTATAAGAACATCCAAAAATGAATTAAAGACGTCTTTATTTCATTTAATGACGTCTTTATATAATTTAACATATCTTTAAATATAGAATAAGTATTAAAACGGCGTTCCATAAGAAACACCACAAAATGACTTGCAAGAAATGTCATTTTTCCATATTTATTTTCGAACAAGGCAAGCCCCTTAAAGCTTGCGTTAAAGACGATAATTTTGAATAGATATTTTTATACTAGGTACCGTAAATATGCAGTCAATAAATTACTTGCAATACAAAATGTATTATTATTTTCACAAATTTTTAGCAGCCTATAAACCATGTGACTATTTATGGCAGGACTATGTATTTTCTATGATCCATAAGAAAGTAGACATCCGGTACCTGTAATGACGTCAGTATTTTTTCAAATAACGACACATAGTTATAATGCTTTAATGGGGTAACTCTGATTTAATCTAACCGTTAATTAGTTATCAAAGATAATTATCAAATACTTACGTCATAATATATATATTTTTTTCTCTGGAATGTTAATTTAAATTTTTTTAAATAAATTGTTTTATATTAATTTCTGTATAACTTTTGGAAATAAGGAAAAAGTATTTGTTATGGTTATTTTGTAGGTACTCAATTATTAAGAATTTCACAGCATTAAATAAAAAGAAAACAAAATTTGCTTTCTACGCTACCTCTATGTTTGCGAATTACACAGTAATAGTAGCTCAAATAAACGCTGTAGATTACATAAATTGAAAGTAAAATCTTTGTAAAAGTTGAAATTCAATAAATATTTTAAGATAAAAGTTGACATTTATAAAATTATGAAATTAAAGTCAGATTGAATCGTGTGATATCGAAGCCAGGAATTGCAAGCAGGCAATCATAAATTTTATGAGAAGATATCAAAATCCGTATTAAAGTCAACATCTGGTTACAGTGGTAGAATGAAATTAATACTGAAAGAAAAATTATTCCTGAAAAGTTTTGTTCATCGAGCGAGAAACAACTGTTTGATAAGACATTCGTTTCAAACTCAATTACCATATTTTAATTTTACATTAAATTTGCATAAAAACTTGGACACGAGGATTTTTTACAAAAGAGGAACTTCACGTAGCTCTTTTTTATACTAATGGAATTTCGAATCGAACATACTATATTATCAACTGAAAAATTAAATTCACTATAAATTACAAAAAAAAATTAATATATTTAAAGTTTAATATTAAATTATCAATTTTTTTTATAGCAGGTCATAAAACAGATATCAATTTAATAGAAGGGCAGCACCATGTTATTTAATATCAAATATAATAATATTTGTAAACAATTCTTTTCTCCTAGGGTTATCGCTCAAATGCAGCTGTAGACACGTGTTTCGCTCTTATTAGAGCTCATCAGTACAGCATAGCTACTTAATAGGTGGACATTAACTAGAGGTAGTAATAAAAAAAAAAACTGACACAGTGTAACAGAACTAGTAAGCAGCCAAATACACCCATGTTGTCTCGGTCAGCATTTCCACACACATTGTGGATAAATACAACGTCACAGCGGCGGTGATTTATAACCACCCACCAGACCCGTTACTTGGACCCCCAAACGTAAATATATGAAAACGTGTGACGTTGTATTTATCCACAATGTGTGCGGAAATGCTGACCGAGACAACATGGGTATATTTGGCTGCTTACTAGTTCTGTTACACTGTGTTTTTTTTTTTTTAATTACTACCTCTAGTTAATGTCCACCTATTAACTAGCTATGCTGTACTGATGAGCTCTAATAAGAGCGAAACACGTGTCTACAGCTGCATTTGAGCGATAACCCTAGGAAAAAAGAATTGTTTATAATAATATTGCTTGATATTCTTAAATTAAATATATATATATATATATATATATATATATATATATATATATATATATATATATATACCCACCGGGTGTCTATTTGGAATCCATTATATAGGGAATACAATGTTATTTTTTCATTTTACTGTAGTTACTGACCTACTTATTTTAGAGAAATGTTGTAAATAAAAAAGTTGTTGAAAATTAAAAACTACACAATATGAAAATAAAATTATTCAATTTCTTAAAAAAAAAAAATGCAAATTAAAATTCGCAATTTACAGCATATTTCAGAGTGACATTCGATTACTTATGTTTTATTTATTTTTATTTGACATTAAACTTTTCATTTGTTATAATTTTGAATGTTTTAATAATATAACAATTTTGAATCATTTTGCACTTTATTTTCCTGTTTAATTACACTTTTATAATTATGTAAATAAATAAAAAAAAAAAAATAAAACAGTAAACAGTAAAAATGGCGCTGTAAATCGCAAATTTTAATTTGCGTATTTTTTTTTTTCGTAAAATAAAAAGAAATTGTGATTAATTTTAGTCTCCTATTGTGTGGTTTTTAAGCTCGAATATTTTTTTTTATTTACAAGAAATCTTTCCCTCTAAAATTAATAGGACAGCAAAATGAAAAAATAACATTGTATTCCCTATTTAACGGAATCCAAGTATTATTTATACCTTTGAAAATACAAAAAAAAAAAAAAAAAAAAAAAATACAATTAGATTATATATTTACTGTTCGCATTTGTAAAATTTGTATGCTGATTGTGAAATTTTGTCCAAAACAGAATCTTGAGGAAGGTATAATAAATACCGAAACGTTGATGAAAAAGAAAAATTAAATTTATTTAATTCCTGGACCGACATCCCCAACAATTGTTTTTCCTTAAATATTATTTATACCGATTTATAGAATAGGAATTTTAACATTTTTTTTTACTTTTTATGTTTATCTTACTAAAAATATTATTTTTTGAACAAACTGATAATACATAAAAAATACTAAAGTTTTAGAGAAATTTTTGTGACGTAAAAACTCCAAAACACCGAGATACTACTTATCAGATAGAACTATGAATGGCAAATTAAAAGAGTGTAAATAACATCAAGGCAGAACTAATTTTGTTAATTTATCTTAAACAAATGTTCTAAACAAATTCCAAATGAAATTTATAAATAGAGGGTTCAGAGCACCAATAGACTAAGCCCACCTTACCTAACTCTGAGATACGTATAACAAAGAAAATTTATACAGACTGTTACAAAAAAAATTAACTAAGTTAAAGCATACGCAAACATAAACATAATACAACTTGTTACAAAAATTAAAAGTAAATATTGTAACGCCACAAATAAAATTGTTGCAGTCTTTTATGGACATAACTAATGGCTATCACCGATATTGTCGTTGCAGTTACTAAGTAATTGTTTTAATTGTATTTTCCTTTAATTTTTTTTACATAAATACATAGCATGAAATTAATGTTACTCGATTTTTTTGTCTATCACAAGAAAAGTACCTTATAAACGACATTTCTGTAATATATTAGGTGGTTCCTCATTAGGCCGGGACTATTTAAATAATTTAGTCCGAGCGAGGTTTAGCAAAAGCTCATATGCAATACACATTTCTTTAAAAAGGCTTTATCTACAGAATCCCCATTGTAGATATAACGAGAATATGTTTTCTTAAATGAAATTATTTTCGCTGGTGCCAATCCTGGTTAAGCCTAGGTCATAAATACCGTACCTATATTTTTTTTAAGCATTGGCTACTAGTGTAGTTAAGAGACCTTAATTAGTGCGATATCCATTGATACTTTTCAAACAGCACTAGCTATATAAAATAGATAACTCACTTAGCTGGTTAGTAGACTCGAACCGAGTACTTTAGCTTTAAGCCTAGCCCGGCATATAAATGTAATCATATCCGAAACATTGTAATATTGTATAAGAATAAAATGATCAATTATCTTCTCAAAAATCCTTTTACCGTTAGTAACCACCTGATCCATATCTTATAGGGCTTTATATAATCTTCTATACAGTTGCTATGTATGAGATACTCTGTGAAATGTACTTTATATTATGCAAAGATGGAATAAAATATTTCTACCCACACAAGAATAAAATATGTACATATGTGTCATATATAGTAAGCTAAATTGTTTAAGAACAAAATTGCAGCTATAATAAATTGGTAATTTCGATAATAGTATTTGAGTCTTAGCTTATAATTAGAGTACATATCGAAAGATATGTTACGCTCAAACACCGAAATCGCTCAGTGAGCAAAAAAAGCAGCCACAACGCGTTGTGGACGGTGATGAACGATCAACCATTGTCTACCAATAATACATACATACATACAAACATAAAATCACGCGTTTCCCACTTACCAATAATGAGTTGCCAATTAGGTTACGTTGCAGTTTGTATTTTATTATTTAAAAAAAAATACAAACTGCGGAGCAACCTAACTGACAATTTCTGAAAAAAACGACCACAACGCGAATTTCGGTATTTGGTCGTTCAACACCGCCCACAACGCTTTGCGGCTGTTTTCCTCGCCCACTGAGCGATTTCGGTGTTTGAGCGTAAAAGCGTCATTCTAGGAAGGCACATTTGCGGTTTCTCAAATCTGTTTCTTATGGACTTTAAATTTGTAATATCTCCATTTTTTCAAGGAAGCAGATAAAGTGGTTGCTTCGAGCCACCAATTTTTTGGGGTCATAATATTATATTAGAATTATATTTTTTTTTTTATAAATATTTATGATAATTTACGCTGGCAACAGGGTCGCGATTGTGTTAAATAACCGGGTGTGATTCGGAAAAGCCGATTTCGATTTCGACTGATAACAAAATTATTAAATTCTGCGATTAGAAGCAAACAGACATACCCAAATATGTGTAATAAACCATGATATAATTATTGATATATTTAAGTTTCTATTTTCACATAAAATAAGTATATATTTTAATTACTTACTTGATATGCATATGGCAAAAATCAGTAAAGAGCTAAATTAAGTCGATATTGTGTAGATGTGTTACGTAAAGTCAATATCAAATGTAATCAATAAGATTGAACGAGGCGTGTGTTGGCTCTCGTTGAAACATCTTGGATAAATAACAACACACGGTGTCGTTTCAAAAGTTTTATTTTAACCACTATTCTTAATTAACAATTCAGATTTTACGCCATCGCCACAATAACTATACAATTGTGTCTATGCTACTATTTATAATATACAACTAAACGCGACTATCAAAGGACTAAGAATTGAAGAATTCCTAAAAGCGGTGAGTAAAGCTATTCTTTATTCCTAATGGCTCTTTGAATTTACATAGCTTCTACAATATTCAGTTTTAATCCTTTATTTTCTTTATGTAATAAAATTACAAAATTACCTATTGCGGATTTGTGAGTCTGATGTAATGCTGTAGTCACTTTTAGTTGTTTATAAATAGCATCACTAATAATAATAATAATTGTTAAAATAATACTTTTGAAACGGTATGAAGTGTTATTATTATTTATTAGTTATAAATTGTAATTATCGTTCGGGAGAACTAACTATTCTCCTTTTTGTAGTAACTGGCCTCCTTTTGACTTGTTTAAAATCCTTTGCCATGTATGGTAAACAACCTTTTAAGTGTATGTTCTATATTTGTAACACGACGTGCACACTGGGGTCTGTACATATACGACTCCTTCGATTTGAAGTGTTGACTAATAGAAGATATGTAGTACCTCGTGCAAATATAAATTCATCATCATTATCTGTTGATGAATCCCAGGACACTGATGATACGGACTCTATAGATGAGACACTCGACACAGACATTTCTTAAAAAAATATTTAAGAAGTAAATAGTTCCCTATTTCAAGATGTTTTAAAATAAACATATCCAAATAATTGCAGTTTGATGTTTCTTTAACAACTGATTTAAATCTAATAGCATGAAATTCCGCAGTTAGTTTAATGGGTCGATTTACTTGTCACTAATCTTTTATAATACCCAAATCTTCAGTTAAATTAGTTTAGTAGCTAACTAAATTTTAACTGTTGATTAAAAAGTTTTATAAGACCGGCCCATAGAGTCGTAAGCTAAATACGGCGTTTTATAAAGATACTCGTATATCACATATCATGTAATTGTAATTTAATGTTTCAATACATGATGCACGTAATAGATTAAATTGGCTAGGTTCGTTTAACAATAGCAGAACGTAAACTCTACATCGTAAATATCTTCACCATCTAATTAAAGTAGATTTATGCAAATTAAACTGAATTTATAACAAAATTAGCATTAAGTTTTCACGAATATTAACTAGAAAGATGTGTTTATGCAGACTTTAAAGTTAGGTACGTAATGTACATGAAGTCTATAGAAAATATCACGCGACGGTGTATTCGCATGTGCAATGGTACACAAAATTAATATTTACCTTAAATGGTCTGGAGTTAACTAACTTTCTAGTTTGCTGTTAATGTTAGTTTAGGGTAATGAAATTTATAGAACATACAACTATTTATAAACAGTAATCTTCTTAGTGCTAATTTTATTAGTAATTTTAGCAACGCAAACATATCCATCGTTAAATGAAATTGCGTTTTGTATACAGTAAAATATGTGATGTAATATGCTTAATATAAATTTCAAGTAGATTGCATGAAAAAAATTGAGCCAAACAGATTATTAAACCTTACCATATAATGCAAAGCTAATACAAAAATGAAACAGTTAGGTATACTAATAAACATATGCACTTGTGTATAAATATTTTCATATTACAAACAAGGAACTATGTATACAAACTTATGTAGTAATTTAACGTGTACAAAATTATTGCGCCAAAGATATTCTTATTTCAGTGTTCAGTATTAAAAAATAGGTACTCTATTTTTTTTTATTTGTGATTTTATACTCGAGTATTAATTAATTAATATGAATCCATATTAATAATTTTTCATCATTCTATTTTATACAATCACTGCAGCACAATGTTGACGCATTGATTTAATTAAATTTGTATTAATGATCTGTGGCACATTTTGCCATTCATTTCTAAATGGTTCCATACTTTAGTCTAGTCTTTTATTTTCCGTGTATTACTAACTTCTACTATAAATGTTTTATTGGATTTAAGTCCGGAGATAGGGCTATTCAAGCAAGCATTCGAACTTTTTTTGATCTAAACATTATTTTACTATACACAGATTTTTCACACTTGACCGTTACGTCATAGTTTGATGTTCGTATATTAGATATACGTATCGAAGACAGAATGTAGAAAACTATAAGTAAGACAGAGATAAACATACGATACGTATATCTAATATACGAACATCAAATTATGACGTAACGGTCAAGTGTGAAAAATCGGTGTGTACTTCCGAAATAAGTCTAGGATCGGAATCTATGGCATCTTGGCTTGTCAGCTAATGATTTTGTCAACTTATATTTGGCAATAATTCTATTTGCTGTGTTTCTATCGATCATTAGCAAGTCGATTATCTCACGAGAACCCTTTTTACTTGTCGGGTAGGTTTATTACGGATTCTCGAAATTGAAAGTGGATGTATTTCATCATTTCGTTAGACAATAACTTAATTTAATAATAAACTGAAAATTTGATGACAAATATAAATAAAGTATATAAACTCTGAACAACTCGTTATTTTTTAATATAGTCAATTTTCTGAATGCTGTAAAATACAATGAAAATAAATTTTAAAACATCAACGATACTAATTATAATGTAATTAACATTCCTAATGTTAGTGTAAAATGTAAATGTATTACAAAAAATTCTTTTATGAGATATAAGTTTGGCTCAACACTTTTGCACGCCACTGTACAAATAAATAAAAGACAATGTTGTATTTTTTTATTTTTATGCGCATAAGAATACAATTAACATAAAACATTTCCGCGAATAAAGTTTGGCCAGAGAAGAGATTGACTTATGAAAGTAATAACAAGTGACATCTATAGTGTATTCTACAGTATATCGCGACACACCGAGTAGAAAGCACTGGTCTATACCTTCACTTAAACAAGTCGAATTTGAACTAAAATGTATGTCGGTTCTCTTTTAAGCTATTGATAATTAGTCGTCGATGCACTAAAGTATTAATAATCATTTTATGCGGAATTAACACGTTCGCTGTGAACTACCCTAAACGCTGTGTTTAGGTGTCATTTTTAATTTTATTATAGATTCCCATAATGCGGCAACATTATGCTTATACGATTTGGCTGAGACTGTAATTTTAATCTTTTCTGTGGGAATTATTAATGAAAGGTAGCATTTTGAAGATTATTAATGGGAAAACACGTTTGTAAAAACTCATTATGTTTGCCTCAACACATATTATAAAAAATAGACATCATCTACGATTAGAGTTTATTAGGTTGTACAAATTATAATAATAGTATATAGCACGAAAATATAGCAGCGAGAATGAGAACGAACGAGTACTTGAATAGCCTTCTGTAACGAGAGGTTTATGCTATTTTCTCTGTTTTAAGGCTTTCATTTACATTATTTCTGTACAAAAATATTTGCCATTATCTATTAAGGAAATTTTTTGACATAATAGTTAGGTAGGTAACAGTGATTTGAGTTTTATTTTAAAAAAATATTTTCTTTACTTTTATTTGTAGGAGAATACTCTACTGATGAAGTATAATCTTCTAGAAGAAAAACTTAAACACTCTTCAAAGTTTATAATCTAATAAGAGTATAAAACTACATGGTACATGGCTAGATATAATAGAGATTGTTATTTCTACAACATCCTTGTTTATTAAGAAAACTCGAGTTGATTAAAGTTAGTATGTGTGTGTATCAGAGCAAGGAGCAAAAAGGACAAGTTGCAAATCTTCATGTGATTATTAAAGCGGATCCTGGAACAGTCCTTTCTTTCCCACGGGAATTTCCTAGTCGGGAATAGACATCCCCTACCTCTCAATCAAATTACCTTGAATGACAAATGAAGACTTAGAACAAGGAATCTTACTTTCACGAAGAAAGTTTACCTTACAAAGTATTACGACAAGAATTTGAATTATAACTCAAATTCAACTTACAAACTTGACTTGGTATGTACATCTGATTATCTTCTTGTCATTTAACAAATTTATATAAGTTTTCATATTTCAATGAAATTTTCATTTGAATAAATGTGATGAATGATTTTGTGAAATATTAACTAATTAATTGAATTGTTTACGGTTCTGAATGGTACAATAATAACTGTATAAAAATAGTTTCATATAAAAGGTGTTTTACGGATTCGGGACATTTTGATTATTTTCAAAATTAGCATAACATAAAGTTATATATTTTTAAATGTATAATTTGAATATATTTTTAATCCCATTCGATATAGCATTTTTTCTGATTGAGCCGGTTTCACATTTTAAAAAATTATTTTAAATGAAAGTTTATACAATATTTTTTATAAAAATAACAATAATTATAATAATTTATTCATGTTTTTGTCAATAAATAAAAAAAGGTTGGCGCCAGAAGTGGTCATGAAAAACATAGATATTTCGTGATTTTTACAAATTTGAAGGTCCTTAAAGAACAATATCTTTTAAAATTTAGTACAAAATATTGAGAAAAATTCAAATGAAATTTAAATAAATTTTTATTTTTAGTTATTTTTCAGTAGGCTATGTATGAATAACAAAAACTGCTATCTGAGCATTTAAATTATTTAGTGCATTAATAATAATAATAATAATAATAATAATAATAATAATAATAATAATAATGATAATAATAATAATAATAATAAAATTTTGAGTGATTTTTAACATAAACATTAGTATAATATACTTATAACGAACTTATATAGGGCGTTGCAAAATAAGTAAAAAACTATGAAGGGGTATCAAAAAAAATTTTTCTATAATTCGGAAAAATATTTTTTTAAATTCTTGATGTGTAGTGCGAATCCACCCCCGCCGCCGCCTGGGGCTCGGGGGTGGGTGGTGACGTCATTGCTCCTTAATCCGGGAATGAACGGTTTACTCGGGCGCCATGTACGGCGGTACATAAAGAGCTTGCCTCGGATAACTTAGTGGAGGTGAGGGCGCAGGTTTGGTTGATAACAATAAAAAGAATGGTGAAGTTTAAATAAATATATTGTAGTTTACGAAGACATATACAACAAAGACATACAACTTATAAATAAATAAAGACACAACCCTTCTACTTGAATTGTGACCAGAGTAACACGGTAAGTACACGTATTTCAATTTACTTTAAATTTCTACGTAAGAAAATACTAACAATTTCTCTAGCGGTTAATCAACGGCGAGCCGTACGACGATCTCAGCCTAAACACACGGTGGGTTCCTGTTCCCCTAACGGAAGGACAGCGGCGAACCGTACTGCGGACTAAGCCTAAACACACGGCGGGTTCCTCTTCCCCTAACAAACGGACAGCGGCGAGCCGTACTTCGGACTCAACCTAAACACGGCGGATATCACCCGTACTCTTTTCGGCGGTCTGAATGCGCAGAGCCTGAATGCAGAACTCTCTCGCACTAGGAGACGTGCAGGAGGAGCTAATAGAGAATCCTGAACTGCACGACTCTTCCGAGCGGCCCGCTTCAGCGAAGCCCGCTCTACTGTTTACGCTGACTGCAGCGGCTTATAAACCCTTGTAACGGTACTTTTCATTAAAACAGCGGTGAGAGTAAGTTTACTTAGTGTACAGAGGTCGCTACTGTCTCGTGATAAATAATATTTTTATAAAATTTGCTGGTTACATTTCTTTACCCTAATTCCATTTTACAACATTAAATAATTTACAAACATTATTACAAATAAATCATAATTTCATTCACACATGCGATGCGTCACGCGCGGGCATGTTGTGAATCACAACACGTCAAAATTTACAAGGTGACAATTGCCAGAAACTTCTAGAAGTAAACAAATGCTACAATACGATCAAATGTGTAAACGAGAGTAACATTGTTTCACAAAACTATGGTAAGTTAAATTACACAATATACACAATGCTATTTTTACATAGAATACTTTTACTTGTAGCTGAAACAACAATATTGTGGTTATGGTGACTTGTGAACATGTGGTTATTGTTTTTTCACAACATGACGGTCGGATATTGTCTTTACAGGTCAGTATTTCATTAAATGTTTTACAAATATTGTAAACACATCTTACTATTCAGATTAAACAATAAATAAACAACTTATATTGTCGAATATACGTTTCTAAACATTCTTACTGCGGCTGTACAAATGCAGGTTTTCAAAAGGAAGGAAAACCCTTACTGGACGAAAGAGCCTATCGTCACAGTAGGTATATTTTAAGAGCCACTGGCCGCCACGATTTTTTTTGTAAAAATTAATTACAAATTAATTACGATACATACATACATACATACATATATAAAGACATCATCTTTAAAATAGTAAATTCGTGTTATAAGGACCCTAAAACGTGCTTATTTATTAAAAACTCACCACCGAATTTTTTGACCAAAGACAATACCTTCCTTACCTAAAGGTGACGGAAGGTAAAAATTACCCTTTTTTTAATATCCTGTGTACTTCAAACACATTTAGGGCCACAGAGAAAACAGATTGAGAAGAAAACTAATATTGATTTATTTTACAAATTTGAGGGACCATAACTCATTAATAATAGGAATTTTTATACTTTCAAATGAAATTATTCAAAAAATAGTAGAATAGCCGCACTAATTACTATGATCTACCTATTATGAATTTGAGAAATAGAGTAAACACTCCGGTCTGGTCTGCAACATAATGCATTCTTTTTCTACTTATTCTTAGGTAGGAAACTGATCTGATAGAAGGAGTAAACACTCCGATCTGACAACCTTTGTCTATTGGCTCCTTTTTGGACTGGAGCTAACTGAGAAACTGAGTACTGGGGTAAACACCCCAAGTGGCCTCCTATCTCCCCTTACAGCCACCCCTCTACCACGCATCTGATAACTCTGCTCTGATAATCTGAGAATTGCCAATAAGGAATCTGGTTTCCTTATGGCAACTAACACACCATGAGGAATCTGGTTTCTTCTTGTTAACCGACAAACCATAAGGAATCTGGTTTCCTTAGGTCAACTAACGCTCTATAAGGAATCTGGTTTCCTTCTGTCAACTAACACCCTGAGGAATCTGGTTTCCTCTTGTCAACCGACACACCATAAGGAATCTGATTTCCTCGTGTCAACCGACACACTATAAGGAATCTGGTTTCCTTAGGTCAACTAACTAACTGTTACATTTCTCGGTAATGGTACTTGCTCTTTGAGTACTTAGTCTGATAAATAAACCTGTAATAAAATAAACTTGTACCCTTATCAATACGGCAACACTCTCTATCCAAACACTGACTCTCCCGTTCGCTAGTAGCACCTCACTCACTTCACTACACTCTACTGACTGACTGCCGAACTTTATCTCTCTGACGTAACTCTACTCTCTAATTAACCCTACTCATTCATTACTTAATCAAGATAGACTATTGTTTGTCAGTTACTAATGACTTTCTATTGGTGAACTAATTAGCATGGAATAGAGAACCTCAACACCCTCTCGCCTACCCTACATATTAGGTACATCACTCATTATCGCTGCATTCGCGACAGCATTCGCGACAATTGCTCCGACTGAGCGAATGACGAACCCAAGTTACATCTCCATTAACAGTCCGGGTCAAAACTCTAACTTTATTGTCGCCGCAGAAGTCCAAAAATTATCGAAAACATTCAGCATATTGTCGCTTTTGAAGCGGTGTTTGGTGCCCATCTTGCACTCATTTTTGACATTCATAGATATTAATATTCAAATGGTTTTAGATGATATATCAACCATTTCTGTAAGCTTATTTTACCTCCCGCTACCCTTGTAAGGGAGATACGGGGTTCGTGCTAAAAATCGCATATCGAGATTTTAGTAAATGACCACGTTTTAAGGTCCCTAGAATCCAATTTTAACATTTTCACGATGATGTCTATAAGTGTGTGTGTGTATGTATGTGTGTGTGTGTGTGTGTGTGTGTGTGTGTGGCTATTGAATTTTGTCTTTGCTTTAACTCAAATACCAACATTCAAAAAATTCTGAAACCTTGCATTTCTACCCTATTCTAATATGAAAAAAAAAACCATTAGATTTTGGAGTAAATCGGATAAACGGAAATGGCACTTTACTTAAAGCTCATAATAGTTTTTCTTCAAAAAATACCATTAAATGCCATTTTTCGCATTTTATGAAAATTAAAGATTATTGAATTTTCTACAGGTATCCATTAATATTTTAACTATATATTTTACAGATAAATTTAAAAATCATTTTTTTATATAAATCCTTAAGCCTAAGATAAACACAATTCCTTACGCAGTTTATATTTCAAATTAATGTAACTGACAGGTAAACGTCACTGTCAAAAAACTAATCACTTCAAATTAATAATAGTGACATTTTAAAAAGAAAATAGTAAATAAAGCAATAGTTATATGCAATGGAACATAAAATAGTTTACAGCATTAGTAAATATGTAGGTATGTATTTAAATTAATAAAAATTAAATAGCGGGAGGTTTTGTGTTGACCATATCAGATTTTTTACTTTAAAATATTTAATTATTTTCACAATTACTAACGAAGTGGATTCAATGGGGGCCATCCTGGATGGAGATCATCTTCATTCGATTCTTTTCATTATTTATAAAGGTTATGCCCACTTATTAATCATAGTGCTGTTTTTTTTTTTCAAAAATGATCTGGGAAAAAATTTCCCTGTCCTGGGAGGAACTTAATCATAGCCTGACCTACATTGAACACTGAATTTGTTTTTCGGAAATATCTGGAAGACTAATGACAATGACGCATATACGTTAATATTTGGTACATAATCTCTAATAATAACTGACATTTAAAAAAAAATAAACAATAAGTTGAATAACCACAGACCATATACACATTTTTATAAAATAAGTATCCCCTCTGTTCCAAAAAATCGTGTATTTTTGAACTGTTTATCATGGTCTAAATATAAAAGGCTAGGAGTATACCTTCTATGCAACATGACAAAACATTGCAATAAAATACGGTATGTGTTCTTAGAGTAAAATATGTATAAAGTATATTTTATTTTACATCATAAAGATAGAACCTCCGCAAACAAATATTTTATTCTGTTATTCAAATAAGGTAATAAAAATTAGTAAATCAAATCCGTCGTATATTTGGAATCTGGAGCACGATACAGTGTATCTCTGTCTGTGTTCGTGTCTGAGGTTGTACATGTGGCAGCGCAGTAGAATTTTTAAAATGTAACTCAAGAGTTCTTGCCATGCTCCTTGATCAGCATTCATGCAACGTTCGTAATATGAATTTCCAAACATGAATAAATCATACATTTTACTGATGGCTATTTGTGCTACAAAACATACTAAACGCCACGGACTGCACCGGGGAAATCATTACTTGTTACTTCTTGTGCTACTTTTAATGAATGCATAAATAAACATTTGCATTTAAATCTTAGCGGTGATGAAATACAAAGTTTTTGATCTACCATAATGAAAGAGGAATTAGAGATATCTATTCTTTATTTTACCTATTAAAATTTATGATTAATTATAATTATAAAATTTTTTATTGAAAAGCTTAAGGAAGAGTTCAGCCTCATTTCCACCGAATGTTTTATTGCTTAATGCATAATGATTAGTGCATAAGACTTAATGCATTATGACAATTTACCAATTCCAGCTATTTTGTTTAGTGACTAATTCAAAAGAAATGTCTCAATTTGTTCTCTTATTACTTGTTGTCTAGCAGACTGCAATTGCAGCAGCAATTCTTCTTTTTTTAAATATGTGATATACATAATTTTCTGTATCTATATACCTCTTCTTTGCGCTGCCTCCTTTACTTCTTCCAGCCACGTTCTTCTTGGTCGTCCTCGTGGTTTCTTTCTTCCAATTTTTGCTTCAAACACTTTTTTAACTATTCTCTCCTCTCCCATCCTTTCTACATGCCCATACCATCTCATCTGTCCTTCTGCTATCTTATCTTCTATAGCTTTTACTTTTAAGTTTTGTCTGTAGGTTGTGTTTTCAATTCTATCCAGTCTTGTTTTCCCCTCTATTTTTCTCAAGAATCTCATTTCGATAGCCGTAATTTTTTCTTTTTGTCTTTGCGTTAATGTCCATGTCTCAGCTCCGTGTATGAGTATAGGTGTCACTACTTTCTTAAATATTTGTACTCTGGTCTCTTTCGGTATTTCTTTCTTTCATAAGAAGCTGTGTTTGATGCTATTGAATATTTTGTCTCCTGTTGTTCTTCTTTCTTTTATTTCTTCATCAAATCTTCCATCTTCTGAGATCATTGACCCCAGGTATTTAAATTTTTGGACTTGCTCTAGATTTTCATTTTTTAGGTGTATCGTGTGGTGTTGTTCATTTCTTCCTAGTATCATGGTTTTCGTTTTTTCTTTATTGATCTTCATGTTTAATTTTTGTAGCGCTTTGTCATATATTTCTATATTCCTTGTTAAGGTTTTTTCGTCTTCTGCTATGATGACCATGTCATCTGCATAGCATAGTTCTGCTATTTCCACTCTTCTCAATTTCCAATGTCCTATGTAGTATTTCTTTACTTCTTTCTTTGTCTCTTTTATTCCTTCGTCAAGAATTAGCGTAAACAGAAGCGGGCTCAAAATGCATCCTTGTCTTACTCCGGCTGTAGTTTCAAATGTATTGGAGGTCTCTTGTTTCACTCTTACATAGCTCTTAGTCTTTGAATATAGGCTCTGAATTCCTGTTATTAACGTATTTGATATTCCCCTTTTCCTTAGCGTTTTCCATATGTCTTCTCTATTGATTCTATCAAACGCTTTCTCTAGATCAATGAAGCACACATGTACGTTTCTCCCTTCTTTTATTGCCTTTTCCCCTATTTGTCTTAGTATGAATATCGCATCATTTACGCCTCTATTTGGTCTAAAACCAAATTGAGTTTCCTCTAACGATTCTTCCAGCTCTGTTCTTAGTCTACTCTCCAAGATTCTTGCATATATTTTGGCCACTGTGCTTATTAGGGTAATTCCTCTATAGTTCTGGCACTCTCTGCTATCTCCTTTTTTAAATATTGGTGTTATGATACCTATTTGCCATTCTGTTGGTGTTATTCCTTTTAGCGCATCATTCATTATGTCTTTAAGTTCCTGTAGTGCTGATTCGGGTAGTGCTTTCAGCATGTCTGCTGTTATTTTGTCATGTCCGGGAGCTTTTCCTCTTTTGGTTTTTCTTATTGCTTCTATTATTTCTTTCAAGCTTATTTCTTCTTCTTGTGTTATTTCTGTTTCCTTTGTTCGTGTGCGATGACTTTCTTGTTGTTCTTCATCTTTAGTATCATTTCCCTCTAGTAGTTCTATGAAATACTGTCTCCATCTGTCCATTATTCTGTCTTCTTCTGCTATCGTCTTTCCTCCCTTATCTTTAATGTTCGTAATTGTTGCTGTCTTCTTTTGTCTTATATTTTTAAGTGTTCCAAAAAATAATTTCTGGTTTTCATTGTATGTGTTTTTCATTTTTTCACCAAATTCTCTCCATGCTTTTTCTTTTCCTTCCTTTGTTACTCTTTTTACTTTTTTCCTATGTTCTTTATATTTTTCATAGTCAATAGGTTCTTTCGTTTGTAAATATTTATTCCACCTGTTCTTTTTTTCTTTCACTGCAACTTTTACCCTTTCCGACCACCATCTAGTTTTGTTTGTGTTTCTGTTCACTATTCTAGTCGTGCCGCAGCTTTTTTCTGCTGCCTCTAGTATTGTCTTTTTGAAGTTTTTCCATTTCTTTTCTATGTTTCCTTCTTTTTCTTTTGCTTTTTTCTTAAACTCTTCGTTGACGTTTTTTTGAAATTTTTCTTCTATCTCTTGTCTTCTAAGTTCATGGCATTTTATTTTCTTATTTACTATCTTTCTTTTGGTTTCGTTCTTTGTGATTACTTCTTGCTTTAGTATCATTGTTACAAGGAAATGGTCGCTTCCAATCTCTGGTCCTCTTTTTACTTTTATGTCTTTTACTCTATTCCAGCTGTCTATGTTAATTAGAAAAATTTAATAATTATAAAATAGATTGACAGTTGACAGTTCAGGATAGAAGTTTGCAATCTTTTGTTCTTACGCATTGCTCTCAATTCTTAAGCATTTTTCAGCATATTTCAATTACGTATATTTTGACAGAGGCTACATTCTCAGCAAGGTATATTTCACTTTTATAGTGCGATTCTGTAATTTTCTATAACGCTTTAGAAATGTAAAAGTGAACAAAATCGCAACAATTTTTGTTTACTAATACATTTATTATCGTTTGACATTAAAAATGATGCGCTTTTGTTTAGAGTTAAATTTATTTATTCCAATAACAGGAGCTAGGTCTTATTATTATTATTATTATTATTATTATTATTATATAATTATTATTATTAATTGTTATTATTTATTACTAATTGTTATTATTTATTATTATTATTATTATTATTATTATTATTATTATTATTATTATTATTATTATTATTATTCTGAAACTACCTCTTGCTTGAATCACAAATATTAAATTTTAAAGTATTTTCCATTTTATTTAAACGATACACATTTTGCGTGTGGAGAAGGAAATAACTATACTATGTTGAATATTTAAATTTTCTTCAATTCCTATAGTTGATTGCTGAGATTTCAAGAATATTATTATCAGACATGACCAGCGGCTACAAGTTTTAGCAGGAAAAGTAATAGAAATATGTCATGTTGAAGTGGTTGTTTAAATTTAATATGTGTAACATAAATTTATTGTTTCGTATTTTGTAAAGTAATGTACTATTTTAATATATTCAAAATCGTAAAGTAATGGGTTACTTTACAACATAGCATCCGTTAATGCATAGCAACGGTTTTGGCATTAAAATACATTTTGACACAAGGAAATTCGGTGGTGAGCTTTTAATGAATAAACACTTGTTAGGGTCACTAGAATACGATTTTACCAGTTTTACGATGATGTCTGTATGTGTGTATTTGTGTGCGTGTGCATGTGTGTATGTCACAAAAAATTCTCCGACGATAACTCCAATACTACAATTCTAAAAAAATATATTTCTTTCGTATTCCTATTCTTTACATCCATATGAAGAGCTTATTAGATTCTGGTTATAATTGGTCAACCGGAAGTTCCTATTTGAAGTTCTTAAAAGTTTTTCTTGAAGAAAAAAAAACGCATTTATATATCATTTAAGACAGACAACTTGTTGGTTCATTTCATTCGGGACTAGCATTTTTTCATCAACACACTTAACCCTTCGGAAGTGGCCCCCTTTTCTAGGTGGCGCCGGATCTGAAAGACCCGAAGAGACTCATGTACAAAATATTACCGAGGTGTATGAGTTGATAAATTGAACGAAAACGAATATTTTACCTTAAAAATATAAAACAAAGAAGAATTTAACGGCCGAGTATGTTAGATTGGGCGCGAGCTCCGAAGAGTTAACTAAATTAAAATTATGGAATCTTAGATCAAAAATAATATCTAAATATGAAACATATGAAATTATAATTTTTTTGTGAATATTTCACTGAGTCTAGTCGAATGGAGTATATTAACTGGTAACTGTAAATCATACGGGGTCCCGTGACTGCGTGCCTAACAGCCGATTTCACCACCGATTCCTAAACCGTTGCCTAGCAAGGAATTTCCTAAATTTAAGAACTGCCTAAACTGATACTTATCCATTTTGGATTTCACCAAACAAAGCACTGCCCAGCTAGGAATTACTTACGTAGGCATCGGATTATTAGTTACTTTTATGATATTATATTTGCACACTGGAAATAAATGAATAATTTTTATAATTTATGATATTTGTCAATTATTTTTGTCAACATTGGCATTGGAAATTATGTGCAGATGTTATTAATATTACGTTAAGGTATACAAAATAATTAAATTTTTAAAGAAATTTTCTTTACATATATATTTATAAATTTGTAGGTATGACAGAAGTAGAAAATATAAATGGAACAAAGATAAAAATGAACAAGAAAAAAAAAGTAAATGGCAAAATATAGAATAAATACATAATACAAAAACAGAAACTGAATCCTATGATTTCAAGTAAGAATTTAAAATATGATAACAGGAACGCATATTTATATTTGGCTATGGCATTTTTGAAGAAATTATGAATTTAATTATATGTGAATACCCATTGTAATTTCTCAAAATATAAAATAAAGAATAAAAACGATATATCTATGTAGTTACTAATTAATTTTATATCTTATAAACTCGTATTCTTATATAAAATTCTGTTTTTCTAATAAAATGGACATCTTTTCCAAAACTATTTTTCGTCACAGAATTCAAAATAATTTGTTCTTTCTTTTCTATCTTGTGCATGTCGATTTCTTCGTTATAACTATAAAAATATTCAATAAAATTGTACAATTTTCATTTTGAAGTGTCAGCTGTCAAACGTTAGATAATGCTTAGCGATTTGGGCATCGGAAAACAGATACCCAGCTATGTAATTCCTAAATCGAGATAGGCAATGCTTAGCTGTTGGTGAAAACGAAATTTTGCTAGGTAATGCATATGTGGTGCACATCGGGTACATAGGCATTACTTAAATTTTAGGAATCGATGGTGAAATCGGCCATGAGTGTCTGGTCGCGAACCTGGGAAACCGGGTTCGATCCTGACCGACGACAAATACTTTTCGAATTTTAAGAGGCACAAAAGTGACTCCTGTGGCGCACTCTTTACGCCAGCAATGAGTGCCCGTGAGGTGACACCTGGTAAACGCCCGCAAGGTACAAATATGTCGTCATCATCATTACCAATATCTGTTACTAAGCAGTAATAAGGGTAATATGCCGTGATGATATATTTACTTATTTATTTAAGTCATATTAGTATGCGTGCATCATTACGTAATATAAGTTTATTTAAGTTTTTTCAATGGGGTATTCTACCAATTTGTTTTTGTTTTAATTCTGGTAATAATAAATAAATATCTAAGAATATTGGCAAAAACGCAATGTTAAAATTCGAATGATAAGCGAGTTATAAATCTGAATGTCTGAAATTATTTGTGACGTTGACCCAAGATGGTTATGCTTCTTCAGTTATTTTTGGAGCTATCTGCATGGGCTACATTTGGCATATATTTTACGGTTAAAATTTCAATCTAAAAAATTTTTTAAAAAAGTTTCAATCTACACGTTTTTAATACTTAATAATATTGACCATTTTAAAACTTGCAATTTAGTACTAAAACATTTTTTTTAACAAAATAAAACCATATCGTTTAATCATGAAATATATATTTTTAAAGTTTTTATTACTCTTTAAAATTATAATTACACGAAGTAACATACCAAACAAAATAACTCATATATATATATATATATATATATATATATATATATATATATATATATATATATATATATATATATAGTTCTACGTTTCCGTAACGTTATATCTTGAATTTGTTTATTTTATTTATCATAAGATTAGAAATAAAAGTACAATCCTCCAATTTAAATTACAAACTCTTACGTCTTGTATAAATCTACGTCGTTTAAGTGTAGTACTCCTGTCTAATGATATCTTGTTTTTGCAGCAAAACCTATGCAGTTTCAACATAATAGAAATATCTAACTGTTAGGGCTGGGAATTTATCTTACTAACGTAACATGGAAACAGATCTTGTAGACTCGACGCACTAGCTGTTGCCGTCGCATATAAATCCCGCTCCAACAGCGAAAATCTTCACGGGATACAAATATAAAACGAGTTGATTGGGTTTAACCCGCCCAAGACTTGTGTAATGGCCAACGAAAATTGAGTTTGAAATCTCTTTGAGAAAAACTTTACTAGTTTTACACTCTATAATAACAAAGATAGCACAGCAGGAGAGAGGATAGCAGCGTTCAAAGCAGAACTGCTGAGTTGAACGAAGATTTATTTTTACCACAGTGTTACAGTAATGTGATTAACTTTTTATAAATAACCCAGTTAGATTTCAATTGTAAAACGAGGACACATGACGTGGTTCGTCAAAATTTATGTGAACTACATGGAGAATGAGGTTATTTGCAGCATGAAGAGAAAAATTAAGGTGACTGTAATACGACAACAAATGGACAGTGAGAAGGATATTGTGATGTCCATATTTTATTTGATTTCCTAGCCTTTTCTGTACCACAGTGGTTAATATTTAGCAATGTGCATAATTAGTAAAAAAAATTTACTACATGCTGAAAATAAACTCCTGAGTTACAAAGTAGGCCCATTTATATTTTAAGACCAGGTGTGTAATTTGAATCTCGTGGTCATATTCTATACGTTTATTTTTCCCATATACAAATTCGCAGGAATTGAAATAAACAGAGGAAAATTTATGGTAGTTATTTGTATCACTAGTCTACGAAACTGTGATTTTGTGAGTGGGAGGCTTTCAAATAAGAGCACTCGAAAAGCAATTTCTGACCGTACAAAATACAAGACATTTTGTAACGATATTTCTACAAATTTATTGAATGTATACGATTTATTGTCCTAATATTAAGTATTAACTATTAGGGATTATTGAAGTTAGTAAAATCAAAATTTGGATTTCGAGTCAAACGGATTCATGAACACTTGCAACTTGATAAAATCTGTGTAATTCTGTTCTTGGTATTTTATTAATTGAACACCAAATTGAATTCTCTGTGAACTAAAGTTTATTTTATTAGATTATTTACATAAATAAAGAATAAAACTACAAAATTATTACCTAAAGAATCAATTTTAAATGTCCTTAATTATCTGTCTTAAAACGTTTCAATTAGAAAACAAAATTTGACAGTTGCTATGCATACGAGGAATTCATAGCACGATCATAGCATAGGAGGCAATGTATGAACATTTGATAATGCAGATATCAAAGTTACATCTCCCCTGCCCAAGTTTTAAACCCAGGTTTAAAAACAAATCTTGAGGAGGATAATGCCTAACTTACCTAAATAATGCAAAAGTAACAATATTATTCATTAACAATATTAACTGGTATTAATTTACAAACATGAAATAAATTGGCTTCTTTACGCTTCTTTCCAGCATCAATTTCATAAATCACATTCGAGATTTTCTTTAGTATTCGATATGGTCCACTTCTAATCTCATCTAGTTTGTTCCTATTTAATTTGTTTCCATTTTTAACATATACTAAATCATTCTTCTTGAATTCCCATTCTCTTCTATTTTTATCAATTCTTTCTTTATTTTTTTCGAAGTTCTTCATTGAATTTAATAATGCTTGTTCTCTATCTTTACTTAAATCATGTTGTTTAACAAACTCATTTGGAATAATTTCATTTTCTATACCATACAATAAGTAATTAGGGGAATACTTTGTAGCACTATGTGTTGTTCTGTTGTATTCATCTACACACTCATGTGCTATACTAGACCACGCTCTATTTCCACTACTATTGATTTTACAACGAATTCGATTTACTAGTGTTTGATTTAGCCTTTCATTTAACCCATTAGATTCTGCACAATCAACAGATGTAAATACCAGTAAGATGTTCTTTTTTTTAAGATATTTTTTTAATTCTTTAGAATTTATTCCAGTATACTGGTCTGCTAAAATTATCTTAATTTCATTTTTATCTGCAATTTTATCAATTAGATTTATGAAATCTCTTGCAGATTGACCTTTGGTTGTTGAAATGAATGCTGCTCTTGAAAAATGATCTGCTAGGATGTGCATATATTTCTTTGACGATCTGTTATTACCAAAACCACCTACTGAATCAATTGACATAATGTCATACGGTTTTGTTGCTGGACCCAATTTAGACAATAATCCAATTTGTCTGCTGGTTCTGGTTTTATTTTTTATACATATTTCACATTGTTTACAAAATTGTTGAACTATCTTGTCCATATTCATGAAATAATAATGTGGTCTCAATTTACTAATTATGTGACCGACGCCAATGTGACCATAGAATTCATGTATCTTCTCAATAAGTTTTAACCCAAAATTTTGTGACACATAAATTCTCTGTATGTTTTTTAAATTTTTGAAACTAATATCACCTTTCTTAATCACTTTCTTGGATTTTTTTATTTCTTCCACATTCATTCTTTGATCATCCATTATCTCCTTTAATGTTACCATGTTTACAACTTTCAGTATATCTTCATTGTTTTCTATGCTTTCTAAGACTGGATTTCTTGATAAAGCGTCAGCTTCTATATTGCCTTTACCTGGTGCATAAATAATTTTGAATGAATATTGTGATAAGTAATGCATTAAATACCCTAGTTCTTCATCTGTTCTTGCTTTTACTCTGAGTGTTTCAAGTGGTTTATGATCAGTTATTACTGTGAAATTTCTACCTATTAACCAGTATTGCCAATAGACAATTGCTTCTTTGATTGCTAAAGTTTCTAAATAGATTGCTTTTTTCTTCAGTTGACTATCATTCAATTTTCTTGAGAAATATGCTACTGGATGAAGTTTACCATCTTCTTGTGGTTGTTTGAGAACAGCTCCTAAGCCAGCACCACTTGCATCCGTTTCAATAAATACATCTTTCTCTGGATTATAAATTGCTAATATAGGACTGGAACATAAATAATCTTTGATATCACAAAATGCTTTTTCACACTCATCTGTCCATTCAAATTTCACTGTTTTTCTTAGTAAATTGTGTAATGGTTCAAGTTTCTTAGCTGCATTTTCAATGTATTTGTAATAAAAATTTGTTTTACCCAAAAATTGCCTCACATTTGTTCTGTTCTTTGGTCTCTGAAATTTTTTTATCGATATCAAATTGTCTTTGTATGGTCTTATCTTATTTTTTTCAATTACATGTCCCAGATATTTAACTGAATTCTTTGCAAAATTACATTTTAACAATTTTAGTCTAAAGCCTTCCTTCCTTAATGTACTCATCAATAGTTCAATATGTTTTAAATGTTCTTCGAATGTTCTTGAAAAGATCAATATATCATCAATGTAATTTATACAAAAATTATTCAATTTATTTTTTCTTATAATGTTTGCAAGAATTCTTTGAAATATTGCTGATGATGTCTTTAGCCCAAATGGTAAACAAATCCATTGCCAATGTCCATTCTGTGTGACAAATGCTGTTTTCTTTCTATCTTTTCTCCTGATTGGAATAGACCAAAATGCTGAATTTATATCAAATGCTGAGAACCAATTGCAATTACCTGCTTTAACAATGATATCTTCTATTCTTGGAAAAGGTTGAGGTTCAGATACAACTATTTTGTTGAGTTCTCTGAAATCGATACATAATCGTGATCTACAACCATCTTCTTTTTTATATGCTAAAGTAACCGGTGATGCAAATGGTGAACTTGTTTCTTCTATAAGACCTGCTTCTAATAATTTAGCAATTTGTGATTCAATTTCTTTTTGATCTGGTATAGAACATCTGTACGGTTTCTTAGCAATATATTTTTCTTCTGTTAATTTAATCTGTGCTTCTTCATTCTTAACCATACCAACATCAAATTTATTCTTTGCAAATATTGACTCATATTTGTTGATTAGATCCATTATTTTATTCTTCTTTTCTCTATCTAAATGATCTAAGTTTGCTTCAAATTTACTTACATCGATGTATGCATTAGAGTTTATTTGAATATCTCCTTTCTCTTTTTCTTTATGAGTAATTAATTCTTTATCATTCTTATTCAATCTTTGAAAAATTTTCAAATTCTCATCTTGAATTAGTTTAAACTTCTTAATTGCATCCAGGCCCAATAATAAGTCATACGAAAAATTATTATTCTTTACAACATATACATCTAAAATATCTTCAATTTTATTTATCTTTAAATACAGACGTGCCCGGCTATTAACGAAATTCACACCACTAATTGTTTTAAATATACTTTTATTTTCTATTAATTTGGTCTTCAGTTGCTCCATAATATTATAATTAATCAATGTTACATTAGAACCACTATCATATATGCCTTTAACATTCTTCTCTTTATTTATTAGTACATTTAAAGTTATCAATGGAGTGAAATTCGCCGGGCGAGCTTGTTTTTTTTATTATCTAGCTCGATTTTCGTTAATTCATCAATCTCAGTTTCAGTCATGTTTACTCGTTTTATTTCTAAATACTTCTCTTTGTTACGACACAATGCGACTGGATGATAACGATCTTCTGCTGATGGATACAATGTCTTACACATGAGACATGGTTTCTTCTCAATTGATATTCTAGACGTAATAGCATTTTTTTCTGTATTCTTCTTATCAATTCCAACATTGTTTAGTACTCTTGGTTTTATTTCCTTCTTTTGTTTAATGTAATATGATTCATATTTTCTTAATTCATTAATTAATTTATCTGTTGATTTTATTTCTTCACGGTCTAATTTATCTTGAATACTCAATGGTAATCCCATTACTATATGATTTATTTTCGAAATAACAGACATTTCTTTCTCAATTTCTGACAGTAAACGTTCTTTCTTTAATGCATAATCACTTACTGAACCATTTAAATATCGATAACTGTATGCATGTCTAATACTTGTCCAACCTTTATCAGCAAATACCATCAAAAATGAATCAGACCAAACCATCCATTTATCTGTAGGAATTTCTTTCAATTTAGTACTATACCATTCTTTTGGACCTCCTTCCAAAAATAATTGTAGACAGGTGATTTTTTTATTTTCATCTGTAATTTTATGTCTCTCACATTCCTTTTCAAATCCACTTAACCAATCTGCAGCATTTCTTTTGCCGTCAAATTTATCAATTGCTTCTTTTCAATGTCCGATAGATTTAGTTGTTTGTCAGTTAATTTCACTTTTAATTCATTAATCACTTCTATTAATTCACTTTGGTTTAAGTTCTCTAATGATGTCGATGAAGTTCTTTTTCTTGCTTCTTCAATTGGTTTTTCATCTAAATAAATGTTTCTGAACACGAAATTATTATCTTCATCAATGTACAATGGTACTAGAGTATCCGGTAATGTTATTTGTAGATTACGATATTGATTTGGTTTATTTAAACCAGCAACACCATTTTTTACAGTACCGATCTTAAACAAGTCCGTGTGAAATGTTTCATATCGAATATTCATGGGAAATTCATAGCATACTGCATCATTTGGCCATCTTATTGATTTAACTGAATTTACTAATTTCTTCTCTGTATCAAATACCTTTTCAAAATGAATTTTCACTTTAGTTGGCATTTTTCAGAACATAAAATTGATTTGTAATTCTGTTCTTGGTATTTTATTAATTGAACACCAAATTGAATTCTCTGTGAACTAAAGTTTATTTTATTAGATTATTTACATAAATAAAGAATAAAACTACAAAATTATTACCTAAAGAATCAATTTTAAATGTCCTTAATTATCTGTCTTAAAACGTTTCAATTAGAAAACAAAATTTGACAGTTGCTATGCATACGAGGAATTCATAGCACGATCATAGCATAGGAGGCAATGTATGAACATTTGATAATGCAGATATCAAAGTTACATCTGTAATAGTATATTAAAAATGAATGTCATATTTGTGATTTTATTATGCGAGAAAGAAGTATTGTAATGTCATTAATCATTTATGTAAATTAGTGCAATAGTTCAAGAAAGGAATCCACAAGTATCTCTGCTTGTTTTGAATACGTATTATTTGTTTGATTTGTGATAGCGTTTAATAAATTTTACGGATGTCTTATCTAAGCTGGAAATTAAGAGGCAGGTTTGACAAAATTGATTGAAATAATCTCATTATTGGTGAAATCATCTTAAAAAAACATTCTAGACGTCTAAAGCACAAATTTTACTCAAAGTAAAGTTTCGTTGATATAGGATAAATACCCAATTTCAGTTTGAATAAGATGTCTGCCCTGATTAAACAGAGTAATCAAAAATAACTGTTTCAGTTGGTAGTAAAAAAAATTACTTGAAATTGATAAGATTGATACATAATAGCTATTTGTGTATTAAGAGCGCAAAATGCGACATTGTCGACTGAGAAGCGCGCGGGAATCTCTCGAGATCGACAATGTCCATTTGCGCTCGAAACACACATCAGATTTTTTCTACAGTCACCATAATAGGGTCCTCCACCATAACAAAAAATAATAAAATGTACACTTTGTACTTACAGTACTGCTCAATAAATAACGATTAGCTAAAATTAAAGATACGGATTAAACTCAAAATGCTTTTAAATGATTATACATTAGCATTCTATTCCATAAAATAAACCAAAATTAAAGCGTGGAAGCAAGGATTTGTGATGATTTGATGAGTTTTTGTAGCAAAATGTGCGGTTAGTTGTCACGCCTGTCACACTGAAAAAAATATTCAAGGAATTGTGATTATATAGACATGTATGTGCATTGACTGACTTCTCGCAATTATTTAAGTAACGAAGTAACTAATAACTTTATTGTAATCAAAATAAATAGTTAACTCGAGGTCGAGATCAGATGTCACAGTACGACTGCTCGTAACTACTATTACTAAATATAACTGTTCACACAATTTATTTTATATTTAATTTTATTTTATCGTTATTTTCCATTCTTCTTGAGTTTTTATTCAATCTAATCTAAGCATTTTATACTTTCGTTTTTGTAAATGAATGCCCTATTTTATTTTCACAGCAGTATGGCATTTTGTTTGGTTTTGTTAAATACCGGCAGAACATATGCCTCATTAAGAATGTAAACAAGTGACATTTTTCAACATTGCATATTTAGAAATTTGGACAGCGAGCGTTTTTTCTACTTTGTCACGCATGAGCGGCATAGTGATATTTTGCGTTGACAAAAGAGAGCGCAAATGGCTACTTTCTATAGTGACTGTAGAAAAATTTATTTTCTATCGTTGACACTGTTGGCAGTGACATTTTAAAAATTATATTTCAGTACTTTTACAATTTTTTTATTAAAATGGTCTTCGTTTTCCTTACCCACATCCTTATATTTATTACATTACCCACAGAACAATAATCTATATTATTTCAATTACTCACAAAATTCTATTAGATGTCAGGCACCTGCTCTAACATAACCTATTTGTATTTATTGTAAAAATATGTCATGTCAAATACACAGTATTTCCGTCTTTATCTGGTGTTGTGTAAACTGTGGAATAAAAATATCCCCATAATTGTATTGTCAAATGAAACAGTTATTTCTGACAGTAGTTGAAATACACAAAAGATCGAAGTGATATAAGAAAAACTGATCATATTTCAAAAGTAATAATATGGTTATTTCATGTATCAAGGCACAGTAGTTCTATTTTTTTTTATCACGAATGTGGAATTTATTTGCCAAGGCCCTTGGGCCAAGTAAAACAAACTACATGAGTGATAAAAATGAACTTCAGTGCCGAGGTGCATATTATATTTTATTTTAAATTGATAAATTGTAAATATAATAATAATAATAATAATAATAATAATAATAATAATAAGAAGAAGAAGAATAATAATAATAATAATAATAACTTTATTGATCAAAATACGATCAAATACCAAGAGTTCAGTATCCACTGGTCTTTCACTCTGCTAATACAAAGTAAAACAAAAGTAATAATAATGTTTACAATAATTACAATAATTATAATATTGACAGTACAGTATTAATATAGCAAAGGTATGTAAATACATAATAGTAAAAATCAAAAGAAATGATGTTTAAATAATATTAAATATAAGAACATATATTACATTTGAAAATTATTTTTTCTACAATTATCAAAATATACAGGGTGTCTCTTAAATAGGGGGACATGGCTTAACCACAGATTCCTGAGGCTAAAATAAGACGATTTCACCAAACTTGCTTCTACCGGAAAGTGTACCATTTAGCCAGAATTCTGCTTCAAAGTTCTTCGAATAAAAATTAATTTTGCTTATAATATTCGGACGCTTTATTCGATTTGGATGAAATTTGGTATGACAGTTTATATGGTTATAAGTCATATTTTAAGGTGATACTTGTTATTATTAGTAAACCACTAGTGTATGAAACTTAGGTCTCCCAACATTAATTAGACCGTAACTTTTTAATGGCAATGCCGAAAACGTGAAATTATTTTTCTTCAGAAAGATACATTCAATAGTAAACTTTTGTCTCTCTGTGTAATTTGTGATATCTGTTACGGTTCACACAGAAATAAATAAAATCTGAGTGTCTGCACTGCTAAATTTTTAAAATAAATTTAATCTAGCAGTCTATCCAAATATCAAACAAGTAATTTTTAATGACAGTAACAAGTTGTCAATCTTTACAACTTGTTTAGGAGTAAGCTAAGATATGTAATCGTCTTATTTATAATAATGGTAGTAAAATACTATTAGGCAGAACACACGGATGTTACTAATTTTAGAATATTGCGAAGAAAATTTTTGACAACCCGTAAAACAATTGTTACTGTCATTAAAAATTACTTGTTTGACATTTGGATAGACTGCTAGATTAAATTTATTTTAAAAATTTAGCAGTGCAGACACTCAGATTTTATTTTTTTCTGTGTGAACCGTAACAGATATCACAAATTACACAGAGAGACAAAAGTTTACTATTGAATGTATCTTTCTGAAGAAAAATAATTTCACGTTTTCGGCATTGCCATTAAAAAGTTACGGTCTAATTAATGTTGGGAGACCCAAGTTTCATACACTAGTGGTTCACTAATAATAACAAGTATCACCTTAAAAGATGACCTATAACCATATAAACTGTCATATCAAATTTCATCCAAATCGAATAAAGCGTCCGATTATTATAAGCAAAATAATTTTTTTTTCAAAGAACTTTGAAGCAGATTTCTGGCTAAACGGTACACTTTCCGGTAGAAGCAAGTTTGGTTAAATCGTCTTATTTTAGCCTCAGGAATCTGTGGTTAAGCCATGTCCCCCTATTTAAGAGACACCCTGTATATAAAAGGAATACTTATTTTTATAGGTTAGGTTTAATTAACTGTCAGTCTGACATTTAATGGGTGAGATTCAGTGGGTTTTATTGGCGTGTTTTAAGCTAAAACAGTCGTTTGTCAAAAATATTTTGGCAACTATGTAATACCTGTCAGAAAAAAGTGAGAGACCAAAGCATCAAATAAAGAAAAAAATATTATTAACAGAAGTAAGAAAAAAAGGACAACTGTCAAAACTAATCAAAACGGGGGTTGAGATATTTTAAAATTCATTAACATTCAGGTATGAAATATTTGACACATAAAATTTGACATATTTCTAACCTAATTTTGGAATAATGAGTTTCCTTTTACACCTTCCATTTACAATAATACTTCCTCATTTGACTAAAGGATATCTGTATTACTTTTCCCTGCGGTAAAATTTCTAAATCACAATTGAATCTCATTGATACATGTGGAAAATATTACAATGTTGCCATATACTTAATACAAGATTTAATACAGACCTTAATACAACCCACTGAATTCCACCCAATGTTGCTACTCTCAGACATTGAAATTATTGTAAATAACACTCAAAAATTATGTGCTTTATCTCATATTTATTCATCGAAATGATTTACTTCGTTCATCTTGCACATATTTTTGACATTTTACATGAAAATTTACTATTCTACATCGTACACCTGCCCCAATTATCTTATTTGTACAACAATTATCATGAGATTGGTAACACTACCAATTACATGAAATCGTATAATGTATTACTTTAGTGCCGATTTTTGAGCTTTTAACGACGATTTCTATGTAATTAGTAACGATTTCAAATAATTAATGTTTGTATTTTCCATTATATGTAATTGTTGCAATATAATTTTTCCTACATGTTTAGATGCTATTTTCATAAAATGCTAACGAATAAAAATTATACACCACTATTAGCTTGTCGCTTGATTGATACGTTAGTGTTTGCACTGAAAATAATACATATTATTTACTACTTACATATTTTACATTTACTTATGTTCTTTTGTATACGATTCATAAACTCGTATAAAGTGCACAATGTTTGATATAGGATCCATATTTAAAAGAAAATTAAATTATAATAATGAATTCTGTACAATCTTATAGGCGATTGAGTACAAATCTAGATTTCTAGTGCAAAAAAAAATCAAAGGAAAAAATAGGGGGTGTTTTTTACATTTTCTCTCAATTAAGCAAAAATATAAAATTTGAAATGACCCTATTATTCAAAAATTTACTTCAAACATTGAGATCAATATTTTGAGCTTTTGTAAAATAATTCCGCACCGATCAATGGTCAAATAGTTTTAAACAACTCAACTCAATATAAGCGGTAATTTGATATGGCGTAAAATAACTAGTACACAAAGAAATATTGCACACTTTACAAATTGTTTTTGTTCGTTTCTGAATTTTATGTTGCGAACATTGAGAAGATAGATCATACTGTTATACACATATGTATTTTAGTCGCAATATCCCACTGGTATAATTTCAAAGGTTACAAATATGTAGTTATAATTTGACTGCAAGCAGTGCAAATGAACATTAGTCACAATATATTAATTATTAAAATACAAAAATATATTATATAATCTACATATCCGAGTCGTTAATGATTAAAAAAATAATATAGTAACAGTAGCAGTAGATATTTTCCTTATAAACGCATTGCTTGATATACCTTTGTGGCTCTAGATTAATCTCATCTATTCTATCTGATTAAACTAGACAGTTAAGCATTACGTTACGAGTGTGTGGTTGGATTTGTTATTTAGACGGAACATTTCCTAAGAGACATGCAGCGCAGAGTAGTGCACAGTGCAGCGGAATATTGCCCAATGCTATTACGAATACCTCTGGAGCAAAATAAAAGAACGGAAGTATTTTCATGCATACGATACTTGTTGCTCCGGACTGCCGTAATAAACATATTGTACCTACCGACAAGCACCGGAGCTTAATTCACCATTGTAAAGAAGCAAGGATATAGAACCTTATTGTGACCAAAGTAAATATGCTGGGTTTTAAATACTGTTGTTTAAGTGGACCACTATTGCTATTTAATTACAATGTCAGTTAAATTGTACAAAAGTTATCATATTAAAAATTTTCTCGGTGTATTTAGTTTTTCCGTTAGAGAATAATCCGTTTAATCCAAATATAGTCACGACGTTAGTGACAATTTTTGAAACTACTTTACTTATACTGTTAAATGATAAATGATGTTTTTTGGCAAAATAATGCACGCTACGACGTGAACAAAACTGCTTATTTTCTAATATTTTACGTCTAAATTATTTTAAAACATGGGCGTAAGCGAAATAAAAAAATCTCGTTAGCCAGTGATACTAAAAATGTACAATTCAAGAATTATAACATTAAGAGAAAAAAATTTTTTTGTGGCCAGCACAAGACTTTCTATCAATTCGATGTATTTTGTACAAATCCCATACCAAAGGTTCTTGGAACAGATTCTATATATCCAGTAAAATTGTAACACGAACATATACTGTTTTTTCAAATTCCATGCCGAAAGTTACTTGGAAAATATTTTATAAATCCAATAAAATTATAACACGAATATACACTATGTAAATTGCACTTGACACTAACCTCTGTCAGTTTAATATATCAGCTCTTTCCATTATTATAGCAAAGCTGGGTAATTTATAAAAGTTAATCTACAATTCTTCAACTCTATATCTATTGAGTATGAAGGAAAATGTATAATCAAACCGTATACAGGATAAGATATTTTTCCATTTTGATAATCACATAAAATGTCAGAAAATGATATTTAACTGGGGTTTTTCAAGAAAAACTGTTATGAACTTCAAATAAAGGAACATCCGGTTCACCAATTACAACCAAAATATAATCAGCTCTTCATATGGATGTAAAGAAAAGGAATAAGAAAGAATAATAATTTTTAGAATTGTAGAGTTATCGCCGGAGCAAAATTTGTGCTTACTCACCACCAAATTTTTAGACCAAAAACAATACCTTCCATCCCTAAAGGCAGAATTATCAAATCAGAACTATGCAGATAATGATGCGCATTTAAGCGATACGGTACCGGCCGGCTAGGTGTGTAGTCATTAAAATGCCAATGTGTCAGGTATTAATCGCTGTGCGACGACCTGACGATCTGACAGGTGGTTCATTATAAACATAGATGGTGCTAGCTGTAAAAAGGTTATTTCCCCTGCCGTAATGATTGCATTTAAATATAAATTAGCGGTTGTTGCACGGATTAAATACTATTCGGTACTTAACACTTTTGTCCTACAAGGACTGCCGTGCCACTCATGTTGATGATATTTTTCCTAGCAACTTCTACGAGCAATTTGATATAATATGGAACTTTAGTTTACGTTTCGTTAAGGGCACGTTTTCATGCTCACGCAACAATTACTAAATTTAAAGGTTAAACACGATAGTTGCGACAACAGTAATCGCGCGGCGACACAGTGTATGAGTAAATTTAGACATGTCTACTAACTTACCAAACAATCGCAGCTGTGAGATCGCTTCTTCAGCGTTAGTAAAAAAAAAAAATAGATATGATACTATGGAGGGTGCCACTGACTGGAATTGTGTGTTCGGAAAATGACACGTGAAAAGCATCTTCTACGACACAAATATATTTTCATCACTACATATAATCACATTGACATATCCAGCAAAGAGTAATTAACGAGTAATAGATAAATAGATCACGACGAAATATTTATTACTTTAAATTTGTTAAAGTGTATAAGTAAGGTAAGTAATAAAGTTCCATATTGGAAATACATTTAGAGAAAATTAACTTAAATGAAATATAATTTCAGGAAAGTTAAGGGCATGTCATTAAATAAGTTTGTTCGTAATAAAATTTATAATTATTAGGTACTTGGAAATAATTTACATTAAAGCATAAATAATAAATGAAGCTGCTGGGGTTGGGAAAAGGATAACACGAATCGCTTTGATTTAATGCATAAACTTCCTGGCCGCAAAATTGGATTAACACGGGAGCAATCCCTCGCAGATTAAAAAGCAGGACTGTGTGTCCGCAGCCCTCCGGATGCTGCTACTTCACACACACACACACACACACACACACACACACACACACACACACACACACACACACACACACACACATTTCAAACCAACCACTCTAATCGTACTGTTTAAATATTTCGGTTTATTAAAACCCACATCGGCTAGTTTACGACCGGGGGAAATGTAGAATGTGCCACATTTTTAACTAACTGTTATGAATATTTCCAGGGCATAAATTATTTTGTAAACGTAATTACTCGTGAATTGTGATTCTATTCCGACGAGAGGACATTTAGCTGCACTTTTGATTTTCACTATTAATTTAGTCCGTAATTGCTTGCGTGCTCGCGTTTGAATTAAAATATCGCACATTTATTTTACATATTTTTTTCGATAAAATATTATTTACTAACGATATATCTTTATTTCTCTCCAAAAATTCAATAATACGTAATGTAATTTTAATTATACTGGGTGCTAATAAATACGTGCTACAAACTTTAACAGCTTATCCCTGGGGTCATTTTGAGCAAAACATGTTATGTGAAAGTATGTCCTACACCTTTTCATTACAGTAATAGTTCTTTTAAGGTGCACCTCACCGGACCTATTTCTATTAATAGGTAACTAATAGTAATTGCACTATACGAGTAGTTTTGAAACTTAGTACAATGGTAATACTTCTTTAGATGAATGTTACTTTCTTTTGTTGCTGCATCTCAACCAGAGGCTTCTCATATGGGGAAGCCTTGAACGCTTTTTCGTCGTTATTGTTTTACATTTTTACTAATGAAATATTACATAAAATGCAAAAATACACAAAAAGGTACTCTTGCTAAAACTTGAAGAGTAATAAGCTGTTAAAGTTTGTAACATGTATGCATTAACACCCTGTATTGTTTTATTTATATATTACTAGTCCTGAAAGCTTCATTTCTAAATTTAACATGTTTGAATTTGACATCTACCTACACGCGAAGGTCAATTTAAAATTAGGCAGCAATTTATTTCGAATTCATAGTTAACAGTTTTCTTGAGTTTGCGTTATAGTTATTAACGTCACTAGGCCGATATGAGACAAATAACGGAAGCGCTGAGGTTTATAATTAGCCAAGTTCGTTATTTAAACATTTAGAAATAATAAAATTCTTCTCCTTCTGTCATACTAAACTTTTTTGATGATTTATTAATTCTCCTAGACATCGATCCATCAAGATGCTGTTATTTTTCTAGGAACACTTGATTTTTTATAGGCCAGAGTCCGTTATTTTTACATTTTCACTTTTGTTTTTAATCCTGTTATATCATAGTAACAGTATGGTATTACAAAAAATAATATTTGGATTTGGAGGCCTCTTTTTTTCTTATGCGTCAAAATTTAGAAAATGAGCCTTGGCGAGTTTTCTAAATGACAATTTTAACGCGTCTGAAAAGAACATGTCATAAAACTCGTTCTTTAATATATTTTCTATGTTTTACTGTTTTTGTAAAATCAAGACATTATAGCTAAACAATGGTTGTATAATATTATGACGTTATAAGGGTTTTATATGAATGCCAAGTACATAATTAAATGAAGCGGGTTTAGATAAGAACGTGAGATGAACAATATTGTATAAGAAATTATAGATTAAGCAAATTTACAATGTGGGAAAAGGCGTGAACATACATATTATGTTGTAAGCTTGTGCGAAACAAGAAAGATCGTTTGTTTATAACTGAAAGTGTCACCCTCTCTTAAATATATTAAAAAACATATAGTCCCATTATTTAAATTCAATCCCTCATATAAACAGTGGTCCTAAATAAACAAATCTGCGTCACATGAATAATTCCACGATCCATTTAAAGCGGAGAGTTTTTGCACGTGGTGAAAATAAAAACACGCGTATAAAGTCTTTCACAGCTTTTGCCTGCAATTTGCCTGAGTGCAGTCCGAGCAAGACGTCAAGTGCAGGAACGCTTGCTAAAGGTTTCCTGTACTTTCCTACCAATCAATCGGGTGAAAGTCTATTCAATACTACAAGAATTTGCAATTAATTTCAAATTCGTAGGGGGCCTCGATATTGAATCTCCTCAGGGGAAATTTTTAATGGATAATCCGAAATGTGGGGGAAAGTGTATTGAAATGTACTGAAATAATAATGTTGAACTGCACAAGCAACGAGCGACTTGCAACTTCCTCTTCTGACACAATGATTGCAGACTACAGGTTATTTTGTACTTTGCTGATCTTCGTTGAAGCTGCAGCATTTTTTTATTTTACTCCCTTACGTAAGAGACCATTTTTTACTGTTTTCATAAGAACAACATAATTTTTCACTGTTTACTTTGCAGAAATAGACTAAAAATGCAATTATAAAAGAAAATATCATCCCGAGTTTACACGCACGTGGGTTCTATATAAAACACTTTTATTTATGATCTAAAATAAGTTAATTTTTCTTGTTTATAACATTTTTTCTGAGAAATTTCTAAGTAAAGATTTTTCTATTATCAACCAGATTTAATGCATATTGCATTGTACCTATTATTTCGATATGCGCGTTTAACTCGTCCACTTCGCAACTTTTATTCAATAAATATACAGTATTTTTCATATTGATAGTTAAATATTCCATTTTAATAAACAATTTTATATTCAACGATATAGTATGTACAACTCCCGAAATTAATAGGTACCTACATAAATCTTTGGTTATAAACAAACCAAACACGAAATAGTTCGGGGTTTTGTTACACGAGTACATTTGTTTTAATCGTCAATCATACTGTTAAATAATACCTTAACTGAAATGTAATGCATTTAATATTGTAATTTGCCAACGTGACAACGTATAACAACAAAATTTGATATTTTGTGTCTAGCGAACACATAAATTCATTATTTGAATTACCACAAAAATCCACACAATTACTGTCACATACAAATTTTATTTGTTGCAAATAAAATACTACGCACATTTGGAAACTAAACTATCTATTTAATTATTTTTGTGTTTGTTTTGTGGTTATGTAGCTTTGAAATTTCAGAATCAGTTGGTCAGTTTTACCTACAGATCATATAACACTGCTCGTAACTATATAACGTGTACTGTTTTGTGGTCTGTTAGTAATTGTTGTTGTTTTTGTAATGAAATAATTTTCTTTCATGAGTGCATTTTATTGTCAAGCGCAGAGTGAAAAATCCCAGAATGACCAGGCGAATTGTAAAATAAATATTTGGACATTTTCGTTAGTAATATCTCTAAACATTCCTCAACCTAACCTACCCTAACGCATAAAATTAACTCCTGTAAAACTCGAGCTAAATTTTGTACGTTACGTTAGGGCTGGTATATGATAAAGTTAATTTATAAATTTACATTTTGAATATTTTATTTTAAATTTACAATTTTCTGTCTGGTTGATGTGCGATTTTGAAATTATGGATCCGACCAATTAGCATCCATCACGTGAGTTGTCACTTGTTAGTCATTTTGACGTTTCATCAGTTTCTAGTTCAGATTTCAGGTTACAATTTTATTTTCATAGTCATGAATATGTTAAATGCTAAAGAATAAGATATTTTTTCTAATAATATCGGGAATGTGTTTTTACTATTGTTGATTTGTAAAATAAAGAACAAAAATCTGTTGTGGCCAGCACAAGACCTCTCGTTGTTTACATTTTATGTTATAAGTATTGTATTACACTTCGCTGTCGAACCGTCGTTTTATAACAAAGAAATTACAAAACTTTTCCCAATTTTTTTTTTTATTATTATTGTATTTAACATGGCTTCTGTACACATAATTCTAATTATATCTATGTTTCATTGCATGAAGAAGTTCCTAAAAGTCAGAGATTCTTCCAATTCATTAACAAGATTGGCGGTATTTCTAATGGATATATGCATGTTACCTATAATTTTAAGTATTTAATTAATACAATATTGAGAAAGATTAAATGTACTTCTCAGAAAAAGTTTTCAGAGTGTAAATAAAACTTTTGATTTTTGGCACTGACATCTGTCATTTACAAATTATGTCGTAAACATTTGAATTTGTCAACTGGTTTCCTTAGTGTAGTTTAGCCTACTCGACTTATTACATGCCGTTATTTATATTATAGCGTCTTTATCTTTAAATTTTTAGAAGATATAATAAAAATTTTAAATGTATTAGATGTAGAATTTTATGTTCTTCAATACCAGTAATATCAAAAAAAATTTAAAAATAATATTTAAACAATTCTTTTTAGAAACTACTACTTCCGGTAGTCCAATTGTTACCTAAACCTTTTCAGCTCTTCCCAGGAATGTCAGATTGAGGTATCCTTAGTTAAACTGGTCTTAAGTCTTTGAGGAGTCGTCCTTCCAACATCCACACACAAACACACATATATATCCACACACACACACACACAAATCGGATTATAGGGACCTTAAATCGTGCTTATTTACTAAAATCTGGATACGCGATTTTTTCTGATTAAGCCTATGAACACATTAAGATTTGTTAAAGGACTGTTTTATATTTCCAAATATAAAATTCAAATTCGATCATTCACAAGAGAGAGAACTATTAAACATGGCGGTAGGGTATAACTTTGCTTCATTCGTCAGCTGTCTTTTCTGTTTATGAGTTGTTGACATTATGAAGATAGATTTACAGTAACAAACTGATATTTTGTTTTTTGTTAATAAGCAGTAGAGAACATCGTAATTTGTACGACAAAGCAAATGATTTTTACAAAATAAAAACGTTTACATAACTTCAATGCAACAAGGGATAGCAATGAGTTAAAGACATGCACACTTTCAGCAACAAGCTATGATACTGCTCGTTGTCACATCAATGTGTTTATAGGCCTAACCACGGCCTAAAAACCATCTTCGTTTTTTAAGTTTGTATTTGTTTAATTTCTTCATTATAAAAATCAACAATAGGAGAAACATTCCCACATTATTAAAAATTATCTTGTACATTAGCGTCTAACAAATTCATGGCTATGAAAATAAAATTGTAACCTAAAATCCGAACTGACAACTGGTGAAACGTCAAATGACAAACAGTGACAAGTTACTTGATAGATACTGAATGATCAGATCCAGAATTGCAAAATCGAACATCAAACAGACAGGAAATAGTCAATTTTAAATCTAAATTCCTAAATATAAATTTATAAATTAAATTCATCATAAACCAGCCCATTTTATATTCCAAATTTAAATTTCAAAATTTCCAAATTTGTAAATAGTTCATAAACTATTGTATGCGTTTTAACTATGTTTATATTTTTAAATCTAAATTATAAATTTGTGAATTAAAGTCATCATAAACCGAACATTAGAGAAATATTAAAGCAAATTAATTCTAAAACTCATCATTTTAAATTTCGCCTAATTTTTGAAAACAGCCAGAGGTATTTTATGAAAAAACGGATTTTACAATGTCCCTACTACACGACAATAATTTTTAAAATGTGTAGACATATGTATAGACATATTTTGTAAAGGAGTAGCTCAGAATTGGTTTAAATAAATATGGTTGAGAATTAAATAGTATACCACATGATTGTAATTTATTACACTTGCACTACAAAATATAGGTCTATATTATTTCTCTGTTTAGTTTAGTTCTATATAATCTGGAATTCTCATAATTTAATTTCATAAAATTGAAATTATAACTATTGAATATTAATTGAAATATGAAATATTCAATGTGAATTTAATTTATTATGAATAAAATATTCAAACATACTTCTCTATTACTAAACCGAATCAATATTATGTATTATAATATATTAAAACAGAGTTAATTCATTTACACATTAATTATTTCAATAGTCAATGCATATTTGATTTACATTTATACTACAGATATTTAGCAACAACTTTTTCTATAAATAATAATAGAACAAAGTATTTATTTATTTATAGAGCGGTATTGAATTTATGCTAAAAAATCACATATCCAGATTTTAGTGAATAGGCACATTTTAAGGTCTTTACAATCCGATTTTAACATTTTTACGATGATGTGTGTATGTGTGTGTGTATGGATGTTGGAAGTACTGTTTCTTAAATACTAGAAGACTCAAGACATGTTTAACTAGGATTCTTCAATTTAACATTAATGGGAAGAGCTTATTAGGTTTTAGTAACAATTGGACAATAGGAAATAGTAGTTTCTAATATTCTTCTAATAATTATTTTCTTAAAATTTATGTTATTGCAAATAATATTTAAGAAAATATAATTCTCTCTCCGATACATTTATCATTTTTATAATATCTTCTATAGATTTAGAGATGGAGAATTATAAATATATAAAATATTGCGTTGTAATGAATCTCACAGCCCAAACAACTCCATTGAAACCAGTTGAAAAATTAAAATGTTTGTAATGGTCAAAAATCCAAAGACATTACTGAAGGCTTTTTCTGGAAAGTACATTTATGCCCGTTTTTTCAGTCACGGTTTAAACTAAAAATTTGGTTCAAGTTCAGGTTCAGGGTTTAAAGTGTTTTTCAGTCTGGCTTAAACCTTGAACTCAGCTCAAATTTGACATGAACGTGAACCGTCAACGTTTCTAGCTTAAGTATCGAATTTTTGGTTCAGTGGAATATTTTGACAGTAATTTGGTAATTAATTTATTAATTTTCACATATTTTGTTGACATATTGTTATCTTGTCATATGTATTGGCGTTACAATAAGGTATGTACCTATTATAAATAGAATAATAATATGAAGAATGAAAATATTGTTAACTTTTTTGAATACCTGGACCGAGATAGGATACCAAAAATGATACGACCTACAATAATACGGTTTGTTTAACGGGATGATTTTGATTATTTTGTAAGATATCGATTAAAGAAATGAAGTTATGCGAGTACCACAAGGAATTGTACCAAATACGTTCTCGTACTAATTGGACAATAAAAATATATAAAATATATGAATATATTAATGAATATTCAGGAATTCAGCCACCTGAACACATACTACTTTTAACATTTGATTTTTTGCTGTAATTGAATTTTATCAATTAAAATGGCAGGTAAAACTTGAATAAGAAGACTACCACTAGTAGATTAAAAAAAACTTTTCGTTTACAAATTTTTATTTTGGACCTTTCTTTTAATTTTCATACTTCTTTTTAAATACAATAGAATTTCGACACCAATATTAATTAATTTGATTAGTAATTTCTTCCAAACACTTTTCTTTGTCCTTAAAAATATTTTTCCCGTCTTTCTATATTCCTGAATACCATATCCATCAAAATATATAGTTCTTCAGGGTAAAAATTTGTAGCTTTCTTATAATTTTCATCAATATTTTCCATTTTTACTTCAAGAATAATACTTAAATATGACGGAGTGTCAAAATGACATATTAATGATCAAAAAATTGAATAAAATCGTAAATTACATAGCACATCTTCAATATTATGACATTTGTTTGAAGTTCAAATATACACATTATAAACAAAAAATAGAGTCTGAAACACAGAACTCAACTCGCAAGAGGACCTAAGCAGAATTCTCGACTGCACGACTCTTCCGAGGGGCTCGCTCCAGCGAAGCTCGCTCTGCCTTCTCAGAGCTGTGCAACGACTTATAAACCCAATCTAACGGTACTTCTCATTAAAACTGCGATGGGAGTAATTTTACTTATTATACAGGGGTCGCTACTGTATCAAGTGATAAATAATATTTTTATAAAATTTACATAAATTCTCTGGTCACATTTCTTTACCCTAATTCCATTTTACAACCTTAAATAATTTACAAATATTGTTTCAAATAAAACACAATTTCGTTCACATGTGCGATGCGCCACGCGCGAGCATGTTGTCAATCACGACACGTCAAAATTTACAAGGTGACGAATGTCAGAAACTTCTAGAAATAAATAAACACAATAATGCAATCAAATGTGTAAATGAACGTTACATTGTTTCACAACCGTATGGTAAGATAAATTACAAATATACATAATGCTATTTTTACATAAAATACATTTACTTGTAGCTGAAACAACAATAGTGAGGTTATGTTGAACATGTGATTATTTTCACATCATGACGGTCGGATATTGTCTTTTACAGGTCAGTATTTCATTAAATATTTAACCAATATTATAAATACATCTTACTTTTCAGATTAAACAATACATAAACAATAAATAAACAACCTATATTGTCAAATACACGTTACTAAACATTCTAACTGTGACGGTACAACTACAGGTTTTCAAAAGAACGGAAAACCCTTAATGGACGAAAGGACCTATCGTCACACAGCATATTATATTTCTATTACATTTCCACTTGTCCATGTACGAATTCTATATCTAACTATAATTTAAATATTTAATTAATGATAAAATAAGAAATATTAAAAGTACTTCCCAGAAAAAGTCTTCAGTAATGTCTGGATTTTTGACATTGACATTTATGCCAATTATAAACATTTTCATTTTTCAACTGGTTTCCATAGGCTAATTGATTCATTATATGTAGAATGGATTACTTTATATATTTATAATTTAGTCTATCTCTAAATCTATAGAAGACATAATGGAAATTTTTAATGTATTGGACAGAGACTTTTATAATCTTTAATATTTTATATTATAAATTTTCAAAAAATAATATTTAGAAGATTTTTCTTTTTAAATTATTACTTACGGTTGTCCAATTATTACCAAAATCTAAGCAGCTCTTCCCAGGAATGTCAGATTGAGGAAGCTGCAGTTAAATATTTTTAAGTCGTATAGTATTTCAGAAATCGTGGCTCCAACATACACACATACACACACACACACACACACACACACACACACGGACATCATCTTAAAAATGTTATAATTGGATTCTAGGGACTTTAAAACGCGCTTATCCACTCAAATCTGGATATGCGATTTTTAGCATGATTCCAATACCTCTCTTAGCGAGAGGTAAAAAAAATCTGTTATGGCCAGCACAATACCTCTCGCCATTTTCATATTAGGCTATATTAATGTACATATTTGACATTTCTGGTACACACAAAAAATTCTAATTACATATATTCTTTACTTTTCAATTCATTCTGTGAACAAGTTTCCTTCCAAATAACTGACGAGATTGACGGTATTTCTGAAGGACATATGATGAATTATATGTATAGTAAGCGCGTGTTTAGATGATAATGATACTGTACACACTTTGCCTTATAAATGAATCCTCTTTCTTTTTATAACAATTTTAAATGTTGACGGAGTCTTTTCCTCATTACAAAAACAGCATATTTATATTACTATATTACATTTCGACTTGCTCATATACGAATTCTATATCTATATAATTTTAAATATTTAATTAATGATAAAATAAGAAAACTAAATTCTCTACTCTGGTCCACTGAAATCCAGAGACAAACAAAGATAAGAATTTACAATACAATTGTACAAGGCAGAAACGTGGGAAATAAATAAAAAAAAGAACAAAAATTAAATACCATCCAGATAGATTTCTTGAGAAGAAGCGCGGGCATATCTAAGCTACAACATATACCAAATACGGAAATAAGAACATTAAAACTGAAAAATTAGTGAAGGAAGAAATACAAACTTATAGAAGATATAATAAAAATGTTCAATGTATTGGATAGAACAATTTATATTCTTTAATATTTGATAACACAAATTTCCACAAAATAATAATTAAAAGATATTTTTAAGAAACTACTACTTCCGGTTGTCCAATTGTTACCAAAATCTAATCAGCTCTTCCCAGGAATGTCAGATTGAGGAAATTGCAGTTAAATATTTTTTAAGTCTAATAGTATGTGAGAAACCGTTGACAAATTCAAATGTTTACGACATAATTTGTAAATGACAGATGTCAGTGTCAAAAATCAACAGTTTTAGTGACATTCTGAAAGCTTCTTATGGGAAGTACCTACATTTAATCTTTCTTATTGTTTTATTAATTAAATATTTCAAATTGTAAGTAAAATGCATACATCTATCAGATATACCGCCAATCTTGTTAACGAATTGGAAGAATCTCTGACTTTTGGAACTTCCTCATACATTGAAAAATAAATGTAATTAGAATTGTATGTGTGCAGAAGACATGTTAAATACAATAAAAAATAATATTTGGGTAAAGTTCTGTAATTTTTTGTTATAAAACGACGGTTTGGTAGCGAAGTCAATACAATACTTATATAATATAAAATGGAAATGGCGTATTGTGCTGGCCAAAACAGATTTTTTATTAGGTATTTTTTACTAAAATCAAAAAAAAAGTGAACATGTATAATGTACTGTAATATAATATGTTGCAAACATAAATTTTTCTTCAAACGTTCATAAAAATAAAAATAAATCTGTTGTGGCCAGCACAAGACTTCTCGCCATTTCCATATTAGGCTATATAAGTATTGTATTGCACTTCTCTTTCAAACCGTCGTTTTATAACAAAAAAATACAGAACTTTACCCAAATATTGTTTTTTATTGTATTTAACATGTCTTCTGCACACATATAATTCTAATTATATCTATTTTTTATTGTATGAGGAAGTTTCTAAATGTCAGAGACTCTTCCAATTCATTAACCAGATTGACGGTATTTCTGATGGATATATGCATTTTACCTATAATTTCAAATATTTAATTAATAAAACAATAAGGAAAATTAAATATACTTCCCAGAAAAAGCTATCAGAATGTCACTAAAACTGTTGATTTGTGACACTGACATGTGTCATTTAAAAACTATGTTATAAACATTGGAATTTGTCAACTGGTTTCCTTAGTGCCTTAGCCTCTGCGATTAGATTACTCTATATATTATAGTGTCTTTATCTCTAAATCTATTAGAGTGTATTAGATGGAGAATTTTATGTTCTTCAAAATTTTATAACAAAAATTTCCAAAAAATTATATTTAGAAGAATTTTTCTCAGGAACTACTACTTCCGATTGTTCAGTTGTTACCAAAACCTTTTCAGCTCTTCCCAGGAATGTCAGATTGAGGAATCCATAGTTAAACAGTTCTTAAGTCATAGTTTTTGAGGAATCGTGTCTACAACATCCAGACATACACACATCCACACACACACACACACACACACACACACACACACACACACACACACAGACATCATTTTAAAAATGTTATAATCGGATTCTAGGCACCTTAAATCGTGCTTTTTTACTAAAATCTGGATATGCAAATTTTAGCATGAATCCAATACCTCTCTTAGTGAGAGGTAAAAATACAAAATGTAAGTATGCTAAATTCTTGATATAACATGTGCTATTTATTTTCAGCATAGTATGGAATTCAAGATTAAAGGAAAACTCTTGTTTCACAAAGGTAAGCTTATTTTCTTATTCTTAATAATTACCAATATTAACTTAATTTCTTTAAATAGAAATATTTTGATTTATGTAGAAATTTTGTGGCCTGTTGGTGCACAAAACGCAAATTCGCTCTTTCCAGTCATATTAGGATGTGAGGGTTGTCACTAGGACGCCCCTGCAAACACTCTATGTACCATGGAGGTATAAAACAAATATGGAGGTAGCTTATGCGAACTCAAATGAAGGCAACTGCTCCCCACTACCAGTCGGGACCATCTGTCATTTTGTGTCGTGTACAGTACAAAGTTTTGTTGAGATTTAATTTCCTGGTGTGTTGTGTTAAGTAATATATTGTGGACTATTTTCATTATTGTTACTTCTTTATTAAAAAGATGTTTACAAAAAACTCTATAATAAGATAATACGGATGTTATTAACGTGTACACAAAATTGTGATATTACATTACGCCAAGAAGACGATAGGAAAATATATCATACAAAAATGCTATATTTCATGTCTCTAAATGTTTTAAAAAAATTTATAAATACAGACATTTATTTTACTTTACATGAACATTGTTCTGAACATGGGCCCCTGGAAAATCACATAGTTCATTTAATTAAATCTATATGTCATAATTATTTTAAACTTAGGTTGCATTTTTTTACAAAATCAAATATTGATAAATCCCAAAATATTAGAATTTGAATTAACAAAATGACATTGTTTACAGGCTACTAAAATACTGCTTTTTATAACAAAAATGATCTAAATCAATTGTTTATTTTTTAATGTACTCTTATACCTTTTCCATTTTATTTAGATGCAACATATTTATGTAGCTTAATTTTTACAAATTGTAGTGAATAAAAGATTAGTAATTATTTACTACTGTAATTTAATGTCTAGTATATATTTGAAGTAACTTTTTACTATTTAATATTTCCAAATAGTTTTAAATTTATTTTCATAAGAAATATAATTATCAGTCAATCCCTTTTTTTTTAAAAAAAAGTAATGATATTGTCTCAGTTACACGTTTTTCGCATTTCGTACTTCAAAAATACTGCGAGATCCCCACTCTAGCTCGGGACCAAGACATGTATGCGTCCGTCCCCACTAGGCTTTACTCCCCTCGCCCATAGTATCGCTTTACGCTCCCTTCATATTTGTTTCATACCTCCATGCTATGTACATACCTGTATTTTGATTTATACACATTTTAGATTATTTTGAATGACGTTATTCTCAATGCTAATTTGGAATAATGTAAATGTTTGGCAAAGTTGTTGGCAACATGGCAACGGGTCAATAGTTTTAAAATAAAACAGATTTTAAGAGAACAGTTTCCTGACAAAAACAGAATAAAAAGAGTATAGCGCCGAGAGAATGTATTCAGCGCGAAAAGCAAAACAAAGTGGTTTAGAGGTGGTTAGTAACAGTTACCCAAAGTATTTTTATAATCACGCCATAATTAGAATGCAATTTACGCTGCCGAGTATAGAATATTCGAATTAGCTCCACAAACTATGAAAGTTTTAATGGCGACTACAAATTTTCTTTTTCTTCGCACTCAACGGCTTTTTTATCATTTTCAATGCGATTTGCATATTCCGCAAGAGTGCGCAGTACGGCGACGGCAAGTGTTTTATGATTTAATTATGTAAATATTTAACTGGCCAACGGCGGGCACAACGCAAAAAAAAACTCCGCGCGAAAATATCAGCCTGTTGTCGCCAATTACGCCCTCCAACCTCCAAGCCCACACCCGATACTCACAATATGAATTAATAAGGAGCGACGCTGAACTGTTATATAGGTGACGCGTGATGCGACCAGCAATTCATTAATACCTATTAACATAAAGCTAATTTTACTCTGAGTGATTACAGCAATAACGCTGTCACTTATCAGTGTCACTTAAAAATAGTCTTTTTTAGATTTTGCGTTCATAATGAAGTCATTACGATACGCAATTGCGTATCGTAATGGCCTTCATTTCGATACGCATTTTTTTATTTTAGAAGGTTGGTACTAGATGACATTTACTTAACCCTTTTTTACGTAATACTTAAATTTAACCTTCAAATGTTCAAATAAATAATAATTGAATGTGGTCAGTTCAGTGATACCAACTACAACATTTCACTTGCAAATTTCCTTAAATTGACTCGGTTTAATATTAGTAGTTTTTTACAATATTTTAGTATGTAGAAGGCGCAAAATCTAAAAAATAGTATAAAGAACTCATTTTATAAGACTTTTTTCGCACTTGTCAATTAGAAAACTCGCCAAGGCTCGTTTTCTAAACTTTGACGCGTGTGAAAAAAACATGTCTTATAAAATTTGTTCTTTAATATACCATTAGTTGTAGCAAAAAGTAGCTCAAATACAATTAACTTTTTGACAAAACATAAATTCCGTTGCTATTAAGTGATACGTATGTAAATTTTTAAATCATTGCACCATTGAAACGAGGCAGTTTGCAAAAATGTAACATATATTCTTATGGGAAAAAGGTAATTCCATCAACCTAAATTACCTTTTTGTAATAGAAATAACATTTTAAAAAATGTGTTGATTCTTACCTCCCGCTACCCTAGGTAAGGGATGTATAGGGATTGTACTAAAAATCACAAATAGAGATTTTAGTGAATAAGCACGCTTTGATGTCCCTAGAATCCGATTTTAATATTTTTACAATGATGTCTGTGGGTATGTATGTGTGTGTGTGTATGTGTGTGTGTGTGTGTGCGCGCGTGTGTGTGTGTGTGTGTGAGTGTGTGTGTGGATGTGTGGATCCTGTGGATACTATCAATCAGAAAATTTTTAAATATTGTATACCCATTCTACACTAATGTGGGAAGAACTCATTAGTTTTTAGTGTATATCGGAGAACCGGAAGTATCACTTATACAAGTTTTTAACAGTTTTTCTTGAAAAAAATACATTGAATATAATTTTTCTGCAACTTTTACTAATAATAATTAAATATAATGGTACAATCTTCAATTCTAACATAATGATTGGTTTATTTATACTGCATGGTTAAATACCCAGCGGGAGGTTATGGGCTGGCCACGTCAGATTTTTATGTAAAAAAATCAATTATTGATTATAAATGTAGTATTTTTACTTCCTTGTACATAGTAAAAGGAAGTATTTGTAATCGCAAAAAATTTCGATTTTCAGATTTCAACGATAATATCCATTTTGACCATCTCTTAATCCATTTTGACTAATTTCGTCTGTACATACGTACGTAGGGGAGAGTGGGGTAAAATGACGAGCTTAAGAAAAAGTTTTTGTAAAACAGAAACACATTATACAATTTTGAAACAAGCTTGTCTTAATATTAAATACACATATGCAGGCTACCAATCTTATAAACAAGAACTAAATTAGCATTCAAAAACTTGATAAAAAAATCTGATGTGGCCAGCCCATAACCTCCCGCTAGGTATTTAACCATGCAGTATAAATAAAGCAATGATTATGTTCAAATATTTTTACATTCACTCATAATAATTTTTGTTTTACATTAACAAATATATCATACACAAAATAAAGTTCACAAATATTGACAAAACTAATAGAACTTAACAAAAATCAAAATAGTGCTCGCATCTTGACACAAAGTCTTTTCAACCCCATATTCTGGAAGACAATGAAGCAAATGTGGGAACAGCTCATTAGTTTTTAGTGTATATCGGAGATCTTATACAAGTTTTTAACAGTTTTTCTTGATAAAAATACATTGAATATAATTTTTCTGTAACTTTTAGTAATAATAATTAAATATAATGAAAGTATTCTATCGTGAGCGCAAAGTTATAAAACTAGAAAAAAATTTCGTAGGGAATCGCTCATAACAGCTGCAGACACGTGTTTCGCTCTTATTAGAGCTCATCAGTACAGCATAGTTAGTTAATAGGTACACTGAAAGAAATTTTTACTTTATTTTCAAAATAGTATGTTTTCATTTCTAAAATCTGCAAAAATGAAAAGTTTTGCTATAGTTTTAAAAAAATTGCAGGTAAAATTAAAAACTTTCGGGAACATGTGCTTTTGAAAAAAGATTTTAATTCAACACATTGAATAATTTCAAATTAAAATCTTTTTGCAATCATTTCTAATGTAAGTGGTATTCACTTATAAATTTATTCTTTTAAACTGAAAGTTTACTTTCAATTTGATAGTACACGTACTTAAAATAAATAATATTTTCATTAGTTTGAAAGTCATATACAATTATTTTAAAATATTTTACGTCGCTGTTTTTATTTTAATTATTTTACTTTTGATTTAAAAAATCAATATTTTGAATTAAAAATTACGGCATTTGAAACGAATAAAAAATATTACATTTAAAAGCATTATTTTTGGTGTCAAAACATTTTACTTTTGTGCCAACATTTTTAATTTCAAATCAATATAAAATAATTAATGATATAATACATTTAATTTAACAGTAATTACTTTCGTTTGAAAGATCAAAAAGAGAAGTAATTTCAAAACAAATAAAAATTTTGTTGGATCAAAGTTGAATGCAAAATATTTTGATTTTACATGCATTTTTTTCATAATTAAAGCAAAATTTTTTTCAGTGTAGACATTAACTAGAAGTAAGTACTAAGGGTAGCGGGAGGTAAAAAAATCTGTAAATTTTTGTTAACTTTCTCCATATATGGGGCAAAATGAGGAGCTTATTGGGACAAGATAGCAGGTATGCACAACAGTTATTTGAATCGACCTGTTTTCGTTGATAAACTTTTCAACTTGTGCCTCGTTAAAAGTGTTTTGTTACATCTATGTATAGACATTTTTAATGTGTTTTGAAGGCTAGCTTTGATGTTATAGCTAATATAACCACGTGACTATTTAAAGATAACCTATCGTCGTTATCGGAAAGTTTTTCATTTTGCTTAGTTCCGGACCAGGAGCGACGATTGGTTATTTTTTTATAATTTAATTTTTAAAATAAACTATAACATCACTCTAACGATTTGGTAGTGCTTTCCATATTGCCCGATGATCATATGACGTCATGTTTACGTCATGCGATCGCCAGGCCATACAGCAGAGTTTCAACACATATATTTTCTTTGTTTCGGAATTAGAATGTCTAATTTATTCTAGCACACTTATGATGTTAGAATGACCTCGATTCTTAAACGATTTTTGGTGAAATTTTGTTTTTTGAAATTGTACTAAACACGCCAAATATCTAGCTAGGCAACGGACATAATAAAAGTACAAATCACTATCACCAACCTATATATTTTTATTAAAAAAATTATAAATGAAATCTGATATAGAGAAAATAGTAAAATAGTGCAAAATGCTTGTAACAGAAGGCTATTCAAGCAATAGCTCGTTCGCCTGCTTGCCAGAACACGGCTCGTGGCTCATGACCGAATTTCAAATTCGTGCTAGAATAGATTGCCTTCTGTAACTTATGATTTAATATACTATTAATATAGTTTATCCGTAATAATGAATAAAGTAATTTTCAAATGTGTTTAATGTCGAATAAGTTTTTTATCTCTCATTTTAAATTGTGTAATATATTTTGTTGTACAGTATATGACGATATTTGCATTGCAGCTAAAATATAAACCCTCTTTGAAGTCATTGAAAATACATCTCAAATTAAACAAATGGAAAAGTGTACAATGAGAACATCCCAATGGGAAAGTTTAAAAACAGATCTACTCATCCTCTTGAAATTCAAATTCCCGGCTTGGGAAATATTCCATGCACTCGGAGTAGAGTTAGTGAACTCTGCTCGATATTAAAGTCGGGTGAATAATACAGGTGTATTAAAAGCCGACGGTGTCACACCGAATCCTTTTACAATTCTGCGGATAATTGGTAATAAATAATTAATGAATGGCGCATTACCATGCTCAAATAGCCTTTCACCTGCAATGCTAACTAATGGACGATGGCGAAACGAACGAATTAAAATTAAAGGAATCTTTTTCGAAAAACAACAACAATACTCGTAATCCAGAGATAGTGTTGGCGAAACAAAAAAAAATCTATGATATTAAGTTGACTTGTACAAATTTCTGAAAATAATAAAAAATTCTTTCAAGTTCCTGGCAAATTTTTAAATTAATAACTATTAATAATAAAACTGTTTCTTATTATTACAGGAAAAATATGGAGTAACGAAAATTTAATTAATGGAAAATAATAATTCTTCATATTAATACATATGTTACTAACACTGTACCTGCCGCACAAAACTCACTTCCATAAAACTCGGGCCGAATTTTGTACATTAGGTTATATTAAATTTATGTTTACGTATTTTGGTCGCAAATAAATTAGTCATGTCCATGGATAATAATACACAAACAAGTATTCTTTTGACGTTTTATGGAAATGATTATAATTAGTTGTATAGCCTTAATACTAATTCGTAGTAGGCTATGAACAGAGAACCGTATGCTTGATCATTATTGAATTTAATATCAAGTTATCAGAATTGATCTTGAAATGTAAATTTTCCTGAATTTTTTTGTAACAGGCAGCATAAGAATGTTGCCATTCGCTGTTTTTCTAATTTATCTCCATTTCTGAAATAATATTCAAGAAGAATTTTTTTTATTTCTTTAGATAACATTTCTGAAAATATCTCGTTTCAAATTGACATTTAATTAAATACTTTCAAAAGACACTGTAAGTTTATTAATATTTGCTCCTCATCGAAACTTTCTGAATCAGAAGACTATTGGAAAAAGATTCTAATGAGCTGGCAGCAGGAATTATTTTACAAGAATATACGACTCCACTATTTTCATCACTAATTTTCGTCACACCGTAACTTGATTCAGTAGTAATCATTTTCATCTATAATCTATCAGTGACGTCATATTAGATTTACCATGAAATATCCGAATAAATTTACGCCGAATATTTGTTCATAGCCTATTCCATATTAGTTTATTTTTTTAAAAAAATTTAACACGCTGTATAATGTACAATTTGAACATCAAAAGCCATCTAAATATAATCTACGGACTCCATCTAAACATAGTAAAATGCCCAGTTGCACCAACAAGGCTTAAATTTTAAGCTAGTCTGATTATACAAAAAAATGCGAAAGTCGAAATTTTGACAGCAATAAATTATAATACATTTGACATTTAATTTTGATGCTATTGTCGCTTTAAACCAAGTTTAATATTTAAGTTAGGTTGGTGCAACCGGCCATAACTGAATAAGGTTTTATTAAATTTTTGATTAAAAAAAAAACAAATTCAATACTCTTGCCCGGTTGCACCGCTAGCGCCTAAATTTTAAATTTTTCTTAATTTGACAATATAGTATCAGAAAGGCTGCATCCCCATGCATCCGTATTCACGTGTCCGTGATACGTGATTCACACACGTATAAATTTAGCCCGTCCCCATGAAAGCAAGTAGTTACTTTGTCCGTATCCGGTATCCATATTAAATTTGAAACTCAGCTGATATGTAGTGGAGTGTTTTATATTATGGATTCGGAAACATTATTATTAACAACTGTACTTAGTTTGGCTTGTTTTCATCGACACAAATGTCAAACGTTTCGTTGATTCCTACAATTTTCTCCTTGAAACAGTCATATTACATTAAATTATCACATTGCGAATTTATAACCCATCCAAAATATCCACATTTAAATAAATTGTTCTCCATTGTACATAAAAACTAAACAAAAAAGTGAACCACAACAAAATTCAAGCTTATCAATGGTTGTTAACAAAATATCCAAACTTGCTGTTGCTGCGTTTATACGCATGCGTCAAGCAATCCGTATCCGTGAAATGTTAAAATTAACCAACTTTCGTCCGTTGGGTTCTTACAACGGACCGATGTATGAATTTGCTATTGTGATTGGTTACAAATGATCACGTATACGTGAATACGGATGCATGGGGATGCAGCCTAATTGAATATTTAAGTGTCAGCGGTGCAACTGACATCAAAGTAGTTGGTAATTCAATAAATAATATAAATATAAATGTCTCACATTTATATGATATATGATACGAAATAACAATTTGAGCCGTTTTCACATTTTTTTAAAAAAAAAGTATCTTAATTGAAAGTTTATGTAATATTTTTCATGGTAGTGATAATAATAATAATAATAATAATAATAATAATAATAATAACAATTTATTGTTATTTTCGTAAATAATTAAATAAAAATATTGACGCCAAAAATAGTTATAAAAACAACCCGCCACTCCTGTGACGCCAATAAAAAAACAGTTTATCTATCAACTTTATTTATATAAATAAAAGTAGGCGATAATTTGTCACATGTTACATTGTATTTATTCTGGCATTACATTCTGTTTTAGATCAATTAACTCTTTCAAAATATTATACAAGTTTTAATAATTAATTAATTGTAAAACATCTAATGGATATTTTGTAAAATTTTAAAATTTCGGGCTATTAAAAAAGAATATTTTTTAAAATTTAGTACTTAAGTCATATCATATTTTTTGCAACAGCCTTAATAGCGCATGAAATCGAGCAAAAAATATATTTTAGTAATTATTAGTGGCACTATATTGTAAAAAGTAACGAGCTCGATATCTGTGATGATATTTATTTACTAATGTGATTTATTTTATCTTGATAAGTGTAACTTTTAGGCTCGGCCACTTTCCTAAATTTCCCAGATGAAAACTCTTCTTAATCACCAATCGATTTATCCTCTTGTGAATACCTCCACCTATGTTGTGACATTCGGTTGAATGATAGGTGTGGTGATATATTTATTTGTTTCATAAATTACTCCGAGTTGAAATTAAAAGAGAATTTATATCCAGGGCAACCATGTCGAGTCTTATCAACCGTCAATTGCAGTTTCCAGCAGTTGATTACACGACCGGCGGGCATTCATTACTGTAACAGCGTTTCAGCAGAACTCTGGCATTCATGTTGGTAATGAATAAAAAAAGAATCCAAAATCTAAATACAAAAACGAAAACAATAACCGAGAGATAGTAAACATCTTATAAAAAAATATTGTTAATTTTATTAAATGATAATATATTTTTGATATTAGGTTTCACAGGATTCATTATTAATAATTTTATTTTATTTTTTATATATACCTACAATTTATTTTTTTCTGAAAGAATTGTTCAAGTTATTCACTTTAATACATCCATTATTATCCATTATTAATAATTTTATTTTATATATATATATATATATATATATATATATATATATATATATATATATATATATACATACCTACAGGGTAGCATTTTCCAATTTATTTTTTCCGAAAGAATTATTCAATTTTCAAGTTATTCACTTTAATGCATGTTTTACGTCTGGTAACTATATATTTTTCAAAATATAATTTTTATAAAAAAATTCTTATTTCAAATTTTCCTGTGTGTGACGTGTATTATTAATACCAGTCACAGTCTTTCTTGCCCTAACGGTACACTCTCGGTAGTACACTCTGCACTAACGTTGTTTACGCTTATGGCAGTTTCGCGTGTGTCAAATTATTTACATATTGTCAAAGATATTCATTCATTTTTATTATATTTTTATATTTTTATTAAGTTTTAGTTAAATACAAATATTTGAAAAGATTTATATTTTTGAGAAACGCACTATTTCAAAAGAAATTATTTATTTTCACTCAAATTCATTAGTTTCATTACCTTGTCTTAAAGTTGCTGATTTAGAAAAGAAATATAAAATATGACTTTAACACGAATCAGTCGTCGTTCAAGTAAAACACAGATTAAATGTCAACTAAAAATGACATTTATGTACATTCCCTGGAGTGTACTGGCTAGCGTATACAGTTTCATTGGGTAAAAATCCGTCTCAATCAGTTCGTAAACGCAGTCAAGAACTTAATATTACAAATAATTACATCTTACAGCCTACAAAATTCAGTTTGTTCAAAATCTGAACGTTACCGACTATCCTCTCTGACTGAATTTTGCAAATAAAATGCTTCAACTTTTCTCAACGTTCGAAAACATTATGTTTAGTGACGAAGCAAACTGTCACTTAAATGGTCTCGTAAACAAACACAACTGCCGCTACTAGGCCAACGAAAATTCAAGACAGAAACATGATGACCATTACATTGTCCAAAAGTTATTGTGTGGGCTGCCATGTCCGGTGAAGGCATCATTGGACCTTATTTTTTTGAAGACCGGCGAGGGCGAGCACTTAGGGTAAACAGTGAACGGTATTGCGACATGTTAAGAAACTTTTTCGTTCCACAATTGCAGGAATTTGAAGATTTTAATGTAGAAACATGGTTTCAACAAGATAGGGCCACTTGCCACATCTCAAACCAATCAATTGAGGTTGTCAATCAACTTTTCCAGGAAAAAGTGATCACTCGTCGAGGCACCATCAACTGGCCTCCGAGAAGCCCCGTTCTTACACCCCATGACTATTTCTTACGGGGATACCTTAAAGAGAAAGTGTATGCAAACAAACCACGAACTCTTCTGCAATTGAAACACAATATCCGCACTGAAATGGCCGCCGTTTCCAGAGAGATAGACGTGCAGACGCGTAGCGGCTAATTTTAGAATTCGGTCAGAGTGCCAGCAGCGCGAGGGTCAACATTTGGACAACATAATCTTTCGCAATTTATTTTTCTAAACTTTATCTAAAGATTAAAAATTAAAAAGAAATACATTTCTGACTCGCAGTGTTTTATTTTTTTTTTTTTTATTGAATTTACAAATACCTCTTACCCTTTCTGGATACCCGGTACAACTTCTTCGCTTTGTCGTGGTATTACAATAAGCTTGTATCAGTTATATAGACTTGGTTGAACTATATAATTGTTAATAATCTACGGCATAAATTATGAATAAAAAGTTTTATATATTCTAATATTTTTTACATTAATTTGTCTAGAATTAGTTAATATTTCATAATTAATAGGAAAAACATTTATTTTTTTGACAACTACCCTATTATGAAAAAAAAAATGATATTACCCAATTTATATTCAAGAGCTATTTTTTATAATATAATTATCTATCTACCAAATTTTAAGAGTACAAGCGTTCCAGTGCGAACCAAGTTTCTTTAAATAATCTTTAATGTAATTTTTAGAGTGTCCCTAGCCAATAATTTTTTACTCATTTGTCATCGTTAAATTATCACGTTGGTTTTTATATTAGCTGGGAAATCATAACCCAGCAGTCATAATAGTAGTAATTATGGGCATACATTTTTAGGACCAGTCATTAGACACGTCCTGAACGGGTCAATGATGCTACTAGATTTACCGAAAGGAACAGACAACCGACAACCTATTACAATCAGAGATGGGCACGTAAAATACGTCACGTATTATATAATATTTTTTACGTGTAAAAAATATTTTTTTATAAAGATATTTTCTTTTATACAGAAATGAATATTCTAGAACAATTAGGTACCTTCAAACTATCAACAATCAGATTAGTAGGGAAATATATTCCTGAGATATAATCTCAAACGTCAAACTTTAAGCACATTTTACGTCAAAATAGTTTCAAATAATTTGAAATAGATTTAAATCATTAACTCCAAACTTATTGAAAATAATTTTATACAAATTTTAAGCATTATAAATTCTGCAACCACCAGCTAAGTGGAAGTCTTCAAAACAAGATATAGAAGTGCCTATGAAGATACATCGATGGATAGCTGAATTTTGCAATTTCACTGTCATTATTGCTTATATACTTGTACTTGCTGGATACGATTAAATAAATAAATCATCTCATCTCCATCAATGCAACGTGTATAAAAGAAATGTTATAAGACAATAAGAAATAATTGACTCACCCTCATCAAATCACCAAATTGTACAGCTCGACCTGTGTACGAACTCATTTGGGTTGCGCAAAAGATAACATGCGATAACACGATGAAAGAGAGATATAATCATAGAATTCTAGGGAAATAACTATTTGCAAATTGAATGACCGCTCGGCAACCTCCGCTCTTCTTTGTACGGATTCCTGTTTAAGAAAGATATTGCTAGGTATAGTTTAATTCAAGATAATTTCTTTGACTTTTATGATCCCTGCAATTTTGACTGCAATAGCTAAAACCGCATATGGTGAACAGATAGCAATAGAAAATAGGTTTTATATACAAGATTTTTCGGTTCATACTCGCTTACACGACGACTATATAGAGAACTGAAGTGGAAAATATACAATTCGTTCTGTTTTTTAGGTATACTTACAAGAGCCCTCGAGTAACAGCATCCAGTGAAACAATTTGTCAGTGATCGTACTTGCAAGGCTTTTTTACTAAGAAAATTTTTACAATGAGTACTTCTCAGGTCATTTCTCTATATAGTCGTGTAAGCAATTGTGAACCGAAAGAGCTTGTAAGTAAAATCTATTTTCTATTGCTATAAGTTCACCATATGCGGTTTTCTCTATTAATCTATACTATGCTTTTATGGTTAGGAGTGTACAATATAATACCCCTTTCCTATGCCACTGCGGATGCAACCAATATTGGGACTAGTGTAATAACATTGCAAGTTAAATACAATAAAGAATTATTATATATTCTATAAATCCAATATTATAACATAAAACACTATATAAATTGCACTTGACACTTCCTTCTTTCTTTTTCACGTTTCCCTATTTTATTAAGGGTTGCTGTTTCTTACTCTTCTCTTCTACTTATTCCTGTCCAACGCATTTTCTTCACATAGTTCTGCCTCTCTTAAATTCTCTGCTTCACAGTCCTTTCATCTTCTCTTTGGTCTTTCTCGTACTCCCGGCATTGAAATATCCAATCTTGAGGCCAGGCTGCAACTGCAAGTCACTTACGAGAGACACTCTGTCACTTACACAACTTTCTGAGCCTATACTTTCCATCTTTGGTTTCACACTTGACACTGACATCTGTCAATTATAATATTTAAATATATCAACTGTTTCTATAATTTTAGCAAAGCTGACTGATTTTTGAAAATTAATCTTTTTATAATTCTTTAACTCTATATCTACTGAATATAAAGGAAAGTGTATAATCAAACCTTATAGAGAATAAGATATTCTTTCATATTGATAATCACATAAAATGTCGAAAAATGATATTTAACTGCGTTTTTTCAAGAAAAACTGTTAAGAACTTCAAATAAGGGAACTTCCGATTGACCAATTATAACCAAAATCTAATCAGCTCTTCATACGGAGGTAAAAAAGAGGAATACGAAAGAATCATAATTTTTAGAATTGTACTTTCGGAGTTATCATCGGAGAAAAATTTGTCACACACACACACACACACACACACACACACACATATACATACAGACATCAAAGTTAAACGAGTAAAATCGTATTCTAGGGATCTTAAAACGTGCTTATTCATTATACATATTACTCACCATCAAATTGTTTGACCAGACAATACCTTCCTTACCGAAAGGTGACGGAAGGTAAAAAGGTCTAATTCATTAACTTTATTATTTTGTAACAATGCATTTACGGACATTTGCTCACATGAACTTGTCACCTTATTTTTACGTGTTTAATCCATGGTTCCAGTTATGCCGTTTAAATCTGGGACATCCTGTATATGAATTTTTGAAAATTATTTTCGTTTAAAGGTCTTGAAAAGCATTATGGTACAGATATTATTTCATTACCGAAATCTGCGGAACCAGCAATTGATAATAAGCCGTTATGATATATTTATTTTACTTAAAAAAATATGCGTATCTTTATGAAGTTATTGTATTTTAGTGATGTTAGTTAAAAATGCTAATTTAATTTTTGTTTATTATAGTTTCCAGCATTGTCATTATTATTTAGTGTATGGTCGCGAGCCTGGGGGTACCGGGTTCGATCCCGACCGACGCCAAATATTTCGAATTTTAAATGGCACAAAAGTGACCCCTGTGGTGCACTCTTCACGCCAGCAATGAGTGCCCGTGAGGTGACGCCTGGTAAGCACCCGCACAGTACAAATATGTAATCATCATTACCGATATCTTCGATAAAACAGATTGGCACACCCAGGCATGGGTAATATTTTATTTATAGTTTCCAGCATTGCCATTATTATTTAGAAAACAATAAAACAAATGAATAATACCTCCAATAGTTTAATTATTTAAAAATCCTTCTTCAGGCATTTTTATCTGTAAAAGGTATTTAATTTCTTTTTCCAAGTAATGTATCTTTTTATTATTATTTTATTTAGGAAAATATGAGACAAACAAATTTAAATAAATTCTAAATAATATTTTAACGTCGGACAAAATAAGTGGCTAGTCATTATTAATAACATTCTAATTACATGTTATTTCATTTAAAACTTATACAATATATGCTACATAATTTAGTGTACTAATATTTTGTGAAAGGTCCTATTTCATGAGGATGATCTCCCTTAACCCAGTTCTACCGTTTTCATATTTGGTTTTCTACAAAGTAAAGTCTGGATGTCTTTAGTCTAGATCTCTGACAAACACCGTATTATTAACCTGAGATATAAATCCAGCTGCAGCACTATCCTTTGTGTTGGAGTATGAAGGTTGTTCTGTGTGGGTCATGGGGTCAGATACGTAGTCTAGTCTCTAGCGGTCAAACAGACAATCGAACAATCGTATGATTGATAGTGAGCTGCAGGAGGCACTGGCCAGGGTACTGCAAGACCATGGAGTCATATCAGAGTGCGTTCGCGTAAGAGGGTACAGCCAACGGCTAACCCGCCAACCCGGAGGCGAAAATGCAAACTCTGCCTTAATAAAAATGAGATGCCATCTATTTATATTTGAAATATTATATAAAATGATATTGCTCAACAGAGTGCATAGTCTTATAACTAGAGCAACTACAAAAATAGTAGAGAAAAACATAAGTTTCGTTCAATTATAGTTTATTTTTATCTGTATAATAATAACATAAAAAAGTGCTTTAATGATGTGTAAATTAAAACCCAGTATTACTTATTTCATACTTTTGAGATTTGTTTTAACCAAATTTGGAAAAAGTGTATCTTAATTCTTTCGCAAAGCATGGGCCATGATTGTAACTAGCTCTAGACAATTTTAACTGAGTTTCCTAAAGGTTCATTTATTAAAGTTTCTGGTTTATGTTGCAATGTAGTTCGATTCTTATAGCAGCACGTTCGAGTTTTTTTTTTTTATAAATTATGGATTTACAAAATAAAATATTAAATTGAACATCATGTTTTTATGCTTATTATACGTACGGGAGAAAATGAATGTTTTTGATTTTATTTATAATCTGGAAAACTGAATATTTGGACATATTCGCTTTTGGTAAAAATCACCATAGCGAAGTGAATTACACCGGTATTTTTTAGTTAATAGTTGACGGATATGAGAATCGAACAGCGACCAATCGTGCAGTATTCAAGAGTAAATAATCGAGTCACCACTGTTCGTAACTAAAACCTGTTTTACAATATATTTTTTCTTCAAGCGTATTATAATGTTCATATTTTGCAACTACATACACGATATAGAAGTTAATCATTTCGTTACTAGTATAATAATGGTAATTGTTTTATTTACCACTGGTGGCAGCACCTACAACAGCAGCTCTGACGAATAACAGTTGTATTACGCAGTTCAGTCATATTTTATTGTACAAAATGGCAAAAGAAATCTCTGAAATGGCATATTTACATTTTATGTACATTAAGTTTACTTCGGAATGCTTGAAGAAAAAATAATATATGTCACTCGAAGTTGAACATTCTTTTTGTGTTGAGCTCATAACTTGCGACCGAGTCGTCCTAGTCGATTCTAGTTTTTAGAAATTTTTGTTGTAATTAGCATATCCTCGAATTTCGAAATATCCTGTACAGTTAAAATATTCCGTATAAGCTTATAGAGATCATTAAAGTTCAACCAATATATTGCGTTGAGCGTTGGCAATCTATAAAGAGCGACTACCGTATATTTATTGCAACATTATAAGTTTATAGAATTTTCCACTGTAGTCGCTAAAAATTATGATGATATGGAAAAAGGCAGCTATTAAACATCGAGTAGCTAATTAGACAGACAGTCTTTAACTTTCAAACTAATAAGTCCACATTATTATAAATTCACAAATTATATCACAAAATTTATTTTAACTATACTTATTCTCTTTTTTTTCTTATTTCTGGTACCTTGTTTGAAGATTCTAGATATTTAAATTCAAACCTGTCACCATGTGGTCGAGGTAACACAGTGTTCAATTTTTAAAAACTCTCAAGCTTTAATCCCTCAAAAAACCAGGATGGAGGTGAAGCCCACCCTCTTATCAAATTTACGGGGTTTTGTAAGAGAACACATCTTACCTCACAACATGTAAAACTTAGAAAACAATAATGTATAATGCTGATGATGGAGGTCTTTGGACCTCCGAAACGTCCAATTAATGTTAAAATCAAGACAATTGTGAACATGAATTATCCCTCTCCTCGACACGTTGAGTAGGCGAATTAAGTTCAACATCTTTTATACTTATTCTCAATATATTTATTTTTATTTGTTTTTATATTTCAGTAATTATTTCACACCCAAATCCTAGATCTTAAAATTGGTATCGTTTGAACTACTCGGTTTGGCAAGTACCCAGTTAAATTTGTAGTGTTGGTGTTGAAACCACCCCACGTTAATGAAACCAATTTAACCAATAATTATTTACATATTATTGAAACGAAGTCCATTTTTATCATAAATTGGTTAATCGTCCTTTATTAGTAGTAGGTAGGAACGAACCTTCAATTTGTTAATAAACCCAAATTATACAAATTATATTTTATTGTAAGTTTTTAGTGCTTAAAATATTACAAAATTTTACTTCCAAGGGGCCGACCAAGTCTATGGCTTTTCAGAAATTAAATGTTGCATATAAATTTTGAATATAAATAAATGGAAATGGTATAAAAATTGCTACTTATTTCGTATTTTTATTCCGAAAAAATGGAAATTATTATTTTTTTTTGTGAAAAATGGTCGCCATGATGAAACGTCAGCGTCACTACAGCCGTTCAATTACCCTATGGAAACGTTAATAGTCACTATAGTGTGGACGATATATATTTTACTCATAAATTCGCGATTAACTTTAAAGGTACTCTAACATAAAGATATTTAATTATAGTAGTCATTTTTTATGAAGATCAAAAGAAAATTCGCTTATTTAATAAATTTTTATTATAATTTATGTTTTAATTATTGTAATCTGAATACTTGTTATGGTTGTAATCAGTTAAGAAATCAACTGTTTTCATTATTGTAATCAATTCTGTTTTTGTTATTAATTATAAAAATATATCAAATACAATTTTAATTATTATAATATCGAGAGGTGATGAGTACGAGTCCTGCGTCAAAAGAATTCGCCTACATCCCTTCTCTTTACAAGGTAGCTACACATTTATTAATTATGATAGCGCATTTTATGTGAGCTATTAATTAACTTTAATAACATAAAAGTAAGTTTAGGAATAATAATTGAATAAGTGTAAACAATTTCCTTTTATATGAATAATGATAATAAATAGATGTGGGCGAATTCTTTTGACGCAGGGCTCGTAGGATTACCTTCAATATTATATTTTAAAAAGTCTTAAAGTAACATTAATTAAAGCCAATAATGAACTAGACTATAAAAACGAGTCAATATTATTAATTTAAATTACTTGATTTTTTATTTATGTAAAATATTATCGAAGGTTTGAATAAATCAAGAATTAACACTTACACTACTTTTATACGATTATTATTATATTATAATCACGTAAGTAAATCACACTAATATATATTTTGAAATGAGAAAATAATTTTCTAGATTACTTTGTTACCATTATTATAGACATTTTTGATCACTTTATAAAGGATACATATTTTTATAATATCAACAAATATCGTATATTAGCATATTAATGGTAACGTATGTCGATTTTCTCTACGTATGGCAGAATGTCGCTGACACGCTGACGTCCCAACTTTCGCGCCAAAACTTTAACAATCATTTTAATCGTTATTAAGCAAAATTCCAAGAAAACAAAAATAAGGAATTTCTGTTTTTAAAATCTCGATAACGTATAGGGTCCCGCAGCAGTGTGCTTGAGTGTCTGGTCGCGAACCTGGGGAACCGGGATCGATCCCGACCGTCCCCAAATATTTCGAATTTTAAATGGCACAAAAGTGACCCCATTGCTCTCCACGACAGCAATGAGTGCCCGGGAGGTGACGCCTGGTAAACGCCCGCACGGTACAAATATGTCATCATTACCGATATCTGCGATAAAGTCTGTGTGTACACAACGCAGATTGGCACAATCAGAAATGGATTATATTTTGTGATGATATATTTATATTTATTTATTTATTTATTTAGTATAAAAAATTCAAACACAATTGGATGGGCCCATTGTATGAAAATTCGAATGCTCGTTCTTTTCTTGTACCTACTCATTAATTGAAAAGCAGCATCCTGGTTTTGAGTCTATCCTTGTGAGTGTATATGTCGGGGGGCGAAACAAACCGTACTGTCACTGGCAGGTCCTCCCGACTTCCTCGTTTCGTTCCGTTCTCTTCACGCCTTGCGACGGAGGAAATACGGCTCATTAGAGATTTTAAACGAGTTAGACTTCCAACCAATCTGATTAATGAGTTTTTAAGGCTTCCGCACCCAGACACAACACGGGCTTTTACCAATTCTTTCCAAACAGAACCTGAACCTGATAATTAAAACGTGACTAAGAATTTGTAAGAAAGGAATAATTTGCCGCATGTAGGATTAATGTAAAATGAAAAATGTTATCGAACAGTCGTGGATGGAAAATTTTCACCATCACCACTGAAATATAATTTGCATAAACATCATTCCATCAATAGTACTAAAAAGAAAATATCCGAAATATATTAAGTAGACCAGCAAATGTGGTTGCAATCATGTAACATCCTTATCATACATTATACCTTACAGTAGAGTGGTTTTATTTAATATAAATTTTTACCTCTCGATAAGAGAGGTATTGGATTCATGGTAAAATATCCAGATTTTAATGAATAAGCAAGTATTAAAACCCTTATTACAGGGTGTGTGTGTGTGTGTGTGTGTGTCTATGTGTGGATGAAGGATATATGATATCTCAAATTCTATACGACTTAAGACCTTTTCAACAACGGTTTCCTCAATCTGACCTAAATGGGAATAGTTGATTAGGTTTTGGTAACAAATGGACAACCGGAGGTAGTAATTTCTTTAAAACAATCTTCTATGTATTACTTTTTTACCTCCTGCTACCCTAGGTAAGGGAGGTATAGGGATCATGCTAAAAATCGCATATAGAGATTTTATTGAATAAGCACGTTTCGATGTCCCCAGAATCCGATTTTAACATTTTTACAATGATGTCTGTAGGTATGTGTGTGTGTGTGTGTTGTTGTGTGTGTGGATTTTGTGGACACGATTACTCAAATACTATCAATCAGAAAAATTTGAAATTTTGTATACCCATTCTATACTAATATGGGAAGTGGTCATTAGTTTTTAGTGTATATCGGATGACCGGAAGTATCATTTATACAAGCTTTTAACAGTTTTTCTTGTAAAAAATTCATTGAATATAATTTTCTAGCAATTTTTACTAATTAAAATTGAATATAATGGTACAATCTTTAATTCTACGATAATAACATTTAGTAAACTCTAAATAACTTTAAATATGAATATATAATATAATTTATTTCCATGTATCACCCAGCCTATGCGTTAAACAAAATCATAATTTTAATGACAGGTTTGACATATTTAAACAAATGTCACTGACAGGCAGCAATTATATTAAAATTAATAATGAAACCGTGTTAATGAGAATATAATAGTAAAATATTTTATTAAGGTTTGTAAAAATAATATATTTTCCATCATACATAAATGTTCGATGTACGGGATGATCTGATTTAAATTTGCTAATTGCTATTTTTGCAGCACTATAAATTAATATTACTTTACAACTACACATTTAAGAAATGGATAATGTACGGCGAATAATTGACAAAGATTGCGTTTTAAAGCACCTAGAAGATGATGGTGATTTTTATAAGAATGTGTGTGTGACGATTTTTCCTTAAATCCTATTAAAATATGATCCAAAACTTCTCAAATTTGGTATTTAAAACTCATATATAATTTGAAACAACATATTAGATTTTAACCATATATGATAAATCGGATGTAGTACTTAATTTGGAGCTCTAACAGATTTTTGAGGAAAAACAATAAAACAATCCAAAATTTCGTATTACAGACTTTTCTATTTATTGGACAACAAATTAGATTTTATTTACAAACGATTAACCGGAAATGATACTTTACTTAAAGCTCACTTCTATTTTGAACATGGAATTGGCGGGAGGTCATGTGTTGGCCACATCAGATTTTTTAAATTTATGTTATTACAAATATTAAAGAGTTTAAAATTCTATATCCAATACTTTTAAATTTTTTACTATATCTTCAATAGATTTACAGATAAAGAAATATAAATGTATAAATAATCTGTAGTAATGAGTCTCACAGTCCAAACAGCTCCATAGAAACCAGTTGAAAAATTGAAATGTTTGTAATTGACCGATAAATATCAGTGTGAAACATGCAGAGACTTTTTCTGGCAAGTACATTTCATATTTCTTATTTAAAATTTAATTAATAATTAAATATTTAAAATTATAGATACATAATACATGTATAATATATACCATTTAGAAGTACCGCCAATTTCGTCAATGAATTAGAAGAAACTCGGACATTTATAGTAGGAGAGAATGAATTAGATGTAATTAGAATTTTTTGAGAGTGCCAGATATATTAAATACAATACTTATGTAGCCTAATATGGATATACGAAAGGTTTTGTGTTGGTCACAACAGATTTTTTACTATGCGAGATTTGTGCAGCGCACTTTAAGACAAAATATGGTTCGCACAACAGATTTGTGTGCATGTGAAATCATGTTTGATAAACCTAGTACAAATATATATCATATATATCATATATCAAAATACGCATTACTATGTGCTATTAAAAATAAATAATTATAATCAAGCATAATAGTTTCAATAATCTTGAATATTTAAGTAATTTCAATAAAAATGCTGGAGCAATAGAGATTACAATAATTTTCATTTTAATTAACTGCAAATATTTTAGAGTTTATTTAGTCATGTTAATATAAAATTTATGTCTCATTTAATTAACTTTATACTTGAATAATATTTCTGTAAAGCAATTATGCAAAATGCTTTAATAAAGCTCTAAACTTATATTTAGAAGTGCTGTCCCCTCAGTTTATTCCTCAAATTGTATTATACATTATTTTCAAGCTCCTATAAAGAGTACCTATCTGTGACTTTACACAGAATGAAATTTTAATTAATTGAGGTAATAAATTCAAATGAAATGTACTTGAAACAGACAAATTATAGGTGATATATTTTAACAAAGAAGAGTATAAGCGTATATTTTGAAAATAAACTGTAACAAGAAGAAGAGGCCGGTTTATATTAATTCCAAAATTGGTAAAATTACCTTCACGATACAAAAATATCATAGTTTTACTTCAACCATTTCAAAATGACGACTACATATTTTATTAATAAAATTCTAAGCAAAATAAAACAGCAAGCTATGAAAACAATTTTATTGCCTTAAAACAAAAGAAATTTATTAGCCTACATTAGTGACATTGCATTGGCTGGTAGCACAAGCCCTGTTCTAACTAAAACGCTGTTTTAAGAAGTCAAATTAAAATTTAAATGTTTAATTTCATCCTTATGTGTAAAGAACGATTTTTTAAAAAATATTTGATTGAATACAAACTATGTGCTGCTTCAAAATCATATTTTAATATATTTGATGTTATTTATTTTTGTTATTAAATAACGAAATATGACATTTCTTAAAACAGTGTTTTAGTTAAAACAAGGCTTGTGCTACCAGCCATTGTTATTAAATGTGACAGTAACAATAATAATTAAGGTTCATATGCGTTAAATAAATGATTATATGGTTTATATGGTTTTAATATTCGAAGAATGTCAAAGAAATTCTAATAGAGCCCTTCAACTTTATGGGAAGACTTTTCTAATTTTTGTTTTGTTTCAAGGTAATAAAATTGTTTCTACGATTTCTTTTTTTTTATTTTGTATTAATGCAGCTTTTGAAAATAAATAGTCACCGTTTTGAAATGGTTGACGCAAAACCGGATGTGATACTAAAAATTTACTGCAAATATCTTATGTATCTTTCAAAATAAACGAAATATTCATCGTGTCACATTTTTATTGAACACCTGTATTTTCATTTTTCAAAGTTCATTGTTAGCGCAAGGCAATTTGTCGTTTCAGCTTTTACTACATTTAATTCATTTCTATTTATACAGATAACATCCCTTATCTGAATGATAGGTATTGTGTCCTACTTTCAATTCGGATTCTACATCCTTCGTCAATATATTTAGCGTCCTAATGATGGTTCGTTCTGTCCAGGATGTTTTCATCCTACATCCTGCTGTGTTGACGCTGAATGCCTGACATGAGGAGTGTTAGCAGCGTTTCCTAACCTAAGCCAGGATAACGACGCGACGTAGAAACGGATTTACATGATACCCACGACACACACGCACAAGCACATGCACGTAAAGTGTCACAGATGTAGGAAAGAAAAAAATATGGGTAATTGTGGCGATGAAATGATGACAAATACAAGCAAGGGCGTGACATAAAAAAACGACGATAAAAACGCATGAGATATTTAAATAAATAAAAATTTATTCACCACTTGTTACTAATTGGTGAGCATGCTTATTTACTTTTATTAAACTAAAGCCCAAACACGCAGAATAGTATGCGCCACGGTCGGTAAGGAACTAAATTATGTAATGTGGCTAGTAGGACTTGTCAAATATGTAAACATCACAAACTACCTTTTCTTGCAATAAAAAAAGAAGTTCTCATGCTTTTCATTTTAAATATGTTTTAGAAAATTTGTATAAAATGAGTGAATAGAATAAAATGAAGATAATGTATATCAAAAAGTGCTGTGCACTCATGGCCGTGTGTTTGAGTGTCTGGTTACGAATCTAGGGACCTGGGTTCGATTCCAACCAACGCCAAAGTTATTTCGAGTTTTAAATAGCATGATAGTGACCCCGTCTGATGCACTCTCTACTCCAGAAATTAGTGCCCGTGTGGTGACGCCTGGTAAATGCTCGCACGGTACGAATATGTCATCATCTTTACCGATATCTACATATAAATCAGATTGGCATACTCTAATTTTTCTGTCAAAAATTTCCTCTAATAGAAAATGGCAAATATTTTAATAAAAAAATATTATAAATAAAAGCCTAAACAGAGAAAGTAGTATAAACAACTAGTTACAAAAGGATATTCAGGCACTCGTTGAGTGGTCGGTTCTCATACTTGCTGCTGTGCGTTTGTATGCAAATTTCAAACTCGTGCTTCAATAGGTTGCCTTCTGTAACTTATGTTTTAATGTACTATTCTACAGGGGGGTGCAGAGCATGGAAGCAAGGGATGCGTTGCACTAAGAAACACTGCAAATACCTTATATTAGATAAATAAATAATGCTGCCTTTATTCATCTCATTTAATATTTCTAAATGATGTGTTAGTTGCATGTACGACATTCTTTCGTCGCCTACATAGCCAGTCTGACGAAACAATTTGCGCCACATATTACAGGGTTTTCGGTTTTCAGGCTGAATGTGAGAGCGGCGCATGCGCGGCTAATGCAAACGCTGTTCACCCGGTATAGCCGCGAATAAGCATACGACGGGTAGCTTACCTTCCCGTAACAGTCACTGCGCACTCCAGGACTTCCAACCACTAAATATCATTTTCCAACCGCTAAAATGTCATTGCGATTTTGACAAGTCAAACTATAACAAAAATATTCATAAGGAAAAAAATTTATCTAACAAATAACAACAGTACACAATAAATCATTCGAATGAATAAACTAAAAAATCATATTGGGCTGAATTGTTAACATTTTGCTGTGTGAGAAAATGTAATAAAATCTGATGTCTTATGAGGCGACATTTGATCAGGTGGAGTCCTTTAGTTTATTGGTTTTCTCAAAGGTAGTCAATCATCGTATTTGATATTTTGTAGAAAAAGCCTTAAAGTTTGCAAGTACACCAGTACGGATCCATAAGGAATTAAGTATCTATGGTACTCAAGATCTTGGTCGCGCAATTACTACCGTGCCACAAATGATGATAATAACTCCATAGACATTATTGTACATCTATTTACTTTATCATACATCAATTTTCTAAATATGTTTTAGTGAAGTTTTTATAAATTATACTCCTGTATGATTTTTACCATCGCTTTTATGTACACTTTGACAAAAACATCCTTAAGCTAATAAAGCGTCATTTCAAACATTGGGGCGATACAACGAACAGCGATTATTATTCGTTTCTGTTTACTGGGAATTAATTCGTACAATACAAAAGCAAATCGTTGTCATTAAATTTTGCTAAAGCAAATTTACATTACAATTTTGTAAATATTAACATTATGGTTCAAATAAGACCGACGTCGAACTTAAAATCAAAAAATTGTTTCCAATTTTCAAATAGCACAAAAGTGACACTTGAGAAATTTGCAAATAAAAGCAGTTTGTGTTTGACTAATCCAGAATTAGGTAATAAGCCGCGAAGGAATATTAATATTATATCTCTTTGTTTCATATTACAGCTTTACAGGTATTCATATGCAATGCTTCATGTGGTATAAAATTATTGCTGTGTTTTTTTGATATCCTGGATAACTATGATTTTGATTACTATGTAGTTCAGGTTAGTGAATTTTACTGGTTTTAAGTTGGCATTTTTTTAATTATGTATGCTGTTCGGCTGTTCCATATTGCCGTACATTGAAATTGTTACTAGTTGTGTTTTCCTGTCAGTCCGTTTACATTATTCCTATATTCACCATCTACTTAACCTGTCGCTTCTAATATTATAAGTGTAACTGCTGCCGTAGTCAACCACATTCTTTGAATTTCCTTTGTCAGATTTATATATGTACTTCAATTGTTTTATTTTTTATTTCCATATTGTTTTGGATTATGAACTATCACAGTACTTTTTTTTTGGTTTATAATAGAATTTTAGTAATCAAAAAATATTTATGGTATTTACATAATCAATATAAATGCTATGTATGGTATAGTTCGACTAGCGAATGAAAGTTGACATTTAAATTATTTGATAAATGTGGTTTCTTTTAATTTTGACCCATGTTTTGATTTAAAACGAAAATAACATTTACATATTCTGTTAGAAAAGATTACAATTGTACTCAATACCACTGGAATACAAGTAGGCATTTAAAATGATCTTAGCAACAGGATTAAGGAAGGTATTTAAATATTTAATACCGCGAATTATGGTTTGTTCGTCTCAAGTGTAAGCAACCCTCGAGACGGAACTACTATTAGAGGAAATTAAAAATAATCGTATTTTATAAAATTGTCAAATTAAATAGTCTAAAAGACAAAATATTTTGTGAAAATCAAAATAAACAAAAAATGTTTCAATTATTTTAAATGTACCCCTGTTTTGTTATTCTGCAGGTCCGTACTGATCCATCTATTTTAAACAAAATATAGAAATGTATTTCTGGAATTTCCTAGTTCACTATTTAAATAGGTGCATACAAAAAGTCATATAATTCTATTCTTCACTAAGTTATGAAAAGAAACCACATCACAGTAAGCATATACCCGCAACTTGTCACAGATTTTCTGCAACTTTGCCTATTTCACGCAACTTTTTGTGTATGGTCTGAGACTGATTTCATGCAGTTAGCTTACTAACAAGTTTGAAAACTTGGTAGACAGGGTTCGCATAAACGCGTACAAACAAAAATCCAAGAGTCACCGAGTCAAAACAAATGCATGCGGCTGGCACGTGATTTTGCTACAGAGTCGCTATTTAGTAAGGGATCTGTGAGCTGATACCTCGTCAAAAATTTTACTCGATTTTGATTTGTTTTGGGTAAAGATAATTCATGTTTTATATATATATATATATATATATATATATATATATATATATATATATATATATATATATATATATATAGTGTGTCCCATTTAGAAGTGCCACCATTGGGATCTCGAGAACGATAAGAGATACGATGACGGTTAAATGTGCGCGTTTGGGAGGCCATCTCAGATGTGCTATTGTTTTTCCAAAAATTCTCGTAGGGCACTAGATAATGACGAAAAACTGAATATTGTTGGTTTTTCAAACATGGTTCTGACAACTTTAAGCAAAAATCAAAAGCCGATCAAGCTGTCAAATTTTTGACATTTCTGTATGGCAGCCCTTCTTTTGTTTGATAGTCTTGTTAAATTGAATGCCAATTTAATCGTAATTTAAATAACCATTCTCTTCCAAAAATAGAATCGCAATTTTAATCAACTACATAGAGTTTCAGGATTTGACTGCAATTATTATAATTGACAGTGAGATTGACGTAACCGATCAAAGGAATAATTTTCCCCTTGTTTTCTAGCGCGAAATCTTTGAAGTTCAGTGCTTTTCAAAGGTTTAGGTTGCAAATAACCCATTAATAGCTCCTTTATTTTAATAAATGTTAATTCGCTAGGTTTCTTAGGCACTGCTAATGTTTTAAGTTTAGCATATGTACTAGCGCCTATACAAGATATAAAATAATTAACTTTGAGCGATTTAGGCAATTTGTATTTGTTAACAAAACATTCAAAACGTTCCAAATAGCTTTCGAAGTCTTCAACTTCTGTATCAAATTTCTCGAAAATAGGAACTTGCGATCCCATCCTCGTCGCCAAATTGTTAGGTTCTTGTATATCGCAAGTAATTCAGTAATACCCAAGACGATATCCTAATACTTTATTCAAATATATTTTTCATTCTGACATAATAACATTGCACAAAACAGTGATTATTAACAAAAGCATAACATATCACAATACATCAAGTTATCCTGAAAAATAAGAAATCAAGTTATCCAACAGATACCAAACACATGTTTCTGACAACTTTAAGTAAAAAACAAAAGCCGATCGAGCTGTCAAATTCTTGACATTGGAATATTTGTTTTTTACTTAGTTACTTATGAGATGTTTGGCAACACTTTCGAAATACCCATGAATCACAGACATGTACCTTCAAAAATTAATATTTTTAAATATGGTGTTTTAGGCCTTTTAAACGACTGTGGAATAACCGCCCAGTGTCATAATTTATGATTATGAATTTAACTTTTTTCAAATTGTCCTTATTTCATAAGTAATGCCATTTAAATGTTCTGATTGACATGTCAAAGAAACGTTCTTTGTCTTAAAATTTTCATGGAGGCCTCACATATTTTGTTATAAAAAGCAAAATTTCCACCATTAAAAATTTTTTACACAAACCTGCACCGTACATAAAAATGACCTATTACCAGGAAATCAAGTTGTATACTTGTTGCGCAACTAGAACGTACTTTAACATGTGATTTACTCAAAATTATTACATATGTTTTATTTTTGTAAATTTTAACTAAAATAATGTCAAAATTCTTCTGTTTTATAAAATCAATGACTTATAAACATCTTCACCAAAACGTAAGTTTTTTTAAAATCAAATTATTTTATACACTTGTAAAATTATTTGTATTTTTACTTCAGTGTCCTAATGATGTGTAGAAACTAAATACACGAAAGCTTGACAGATTTTAAAAGAATCAACTTTAATTAAAGCCCACAATCCACTGACACACCTACGATATTTTCCTCCTTAACTAATCGAAACAGTGACGATTACACTCCACATATATATATATATATATATATATATATATATATATATATATATATATATATATATATATAATAGATAAAAAGATGGATAGATAGATAGATAGATAGTGAATCTAGTTATTTAGTATAAAAGGTAGTTCAGATTTAAACAGTAAGTATTACCTAAAAAAAAAAAATCAAATGTATTTCAATAGAGATTTCTATGGCAACTGTTTTTAAAAAATTTAGTATTGCGTATTAATTTTAACCTTACGTAAGTCGTGAAAGTAAAGTATTTTATTAAAAATGGTAAAAATAATTTAGTAATGTTGCGATATTATTATCTCAATGTTGCTGTTATATTTGGTGCGATTTAATTAAATAATAAGTAGCCCAGGAAATTTACGATTTTACCTGTAAGAAATGCAAAGAAGCTTTTTCAAACGGAATCCTGTCTAGGATATTGCGCTGAACAACATATCGAAAGTTTCCGGAAGTCTGATCATGAAAACCTCCAACCAATTAGAAAAAATGGTGGTATATTTAGGTTTTTCGCCATTTTCTCGAAAACAATTGCCCGTATCAAAATTTTACAATAATACAAAATTAAAGCTCAATATTTTTTATATATAAAAAGGATTCTTACATCTTTTACTTAGGATGAACTCTCAAAGAGTTACTTTAAAAAAATTGAAAAAAAAAAACAACAATTTATGAAGAAATTAAATTATACAAAAAATGAACATTTTCATTTTGAATTCATGTCATATACTATCTTTAACAGTATCAAAGTGGTGGATGAAAAAAAAAAGAAAATTTGTAGGAAACCGCCGGCAAAAATTATATAAAACTTATCAATAATTTACTTCTTTCGATGACATGACGAACGTAAACTGTCATAAATAGTGAAGCCTATTAGACTAAGTACTAAATACCTAATATTGTTAATTTTTTGTATAATTTAAGTTTTTAACTCTTTGAATAAATTTTATATTTTTAAATAATGTGCAAATATCTGACTTGTATAAAATACAGGGAAAAAATCTTTACTTTTACAAGTTTGTAACTATCCGTTATCGATATATCATTATTAAAAATAAACGACAGCTTGATATCGATTGCCTGTTTCGGAAACAAACATCTCTTATACTTATAAAATTTCATTGACGACTTGGTTTCTGGCGTGATTTATAATATAAACTTTGCATTCCGTATCCTAGCAACCAACAGATTAAAGTACCATAAAAGTAAGCTAGCCATGCGCGACCCATCTGAAACCGCGACCGGTTTCCTTCCCTGTCGGCTGTTCGCGACTTTCTGTTTTTGCGACCCATGCAATTTTTTCTTATTTTTGAATAATTCATTCACTGCCTTGCAATATCAATTATAGCAACGGAAAAGACTTCGAAATGGCGACATTTTTTTCTCTTTCTCGAAAAAAATTATACGAGAATTGATAAAATGTGGTTAGGGTAATTTATTGTTTCCCCGGAGTTTCAATAAATACATACATACCTACAAACATACATTCACACATACATAAAATCACACTTGTCCCACTTAATGGGTTAGTACAAATCCGAAAATAATAATTACAATGAGAATAAGAATGAAAATAACAACTCATCTGAGTCATTTCATTTCCTTAAGAATATTCTTACTAACCATACCATCTTCATACCACATTAGTTACGAAACAATCATCCTTCGCCACACATTCCTTTTGCCTCAGCCACACTCATAATCGCATTCATACATGCTCTTCTTTTCTTCCCACTCGGAAACTTACAAACTTTTACCATACTACCAATCACATCCATCCACTTACACACAAGACGGCCACGCAATCGAACATCCTCAACTTCACCAACATATATACGCTTTACAAGCGGTTTACTTGTCATTCTCCCCACATGACCATACCATCTCAAATGACTCATTCCAACTCTCTTAACAACATTTTTCCTAACCATACATTCTTCATATACCAAATTATCGCTCACTCGATCCCGTCATGTATACCCTTGAACACCACGTAAATACTTCATTTCCACGGCAGTCACTCTCCTTTTATGCTTTCTTATCCATACCCAACATTCGCTTCCATACCTTAAAGCAGGCACTAGCACTGCATTACATACACTTAGTCGAGTCTCTTTAGATACGTTTACCTACGTTTCGAGCAAACGTACCCAGAGCACCCATTACCTTGCATCCCGCACTCACCCTCCTTTCAATATCTCGATCAATTCGTTCATCAAATTGTTAAGGTTCGCACCTTATTAATAATTAAGAACTTACCAAAAAGTTTTCCCACCACACTCAATAAACATATCGCGTGAAAATTCGAACATTCACTCGAACTGCCTTTGCCTTTGAATAATGGATAAATAACAGCTTTTTTCCAATCATTTAGCACCACACTTCTTTTCAGACAATATCTAATCAAATAAATTAACCATTCAAATACTTTCTCTCCCGCATACTTCAACATCTCATTTGTAATCCCATCCAAACCCGCAGCCTTACCATTCCTTATATGCGCCAATGCCTCACATACTTCACTTTCAACTATATCATAATCATCTTCAATATCATTTTCACTGGCAGCTTCGCTACTGTCATCTCTCTCAATCTTACCACCGTACAAACTTTTAAAATACTTGCACTATCTATTCCTTACATCTCATTCATTTCACAATAACTCTTCATTCGCACTCCTCACAGCTTTCACAACTCGACCATATCCATCCCCCAGGTTAACTATTAACACTTTGGGTTTGTACATAAATATTTACAAAAAGTAAAATAGCTGGATATGAACATTGAATATAAATATAAAGTAGAAAAAAAGTTATGAAAATCTATACCACTTTCTTTTAAAATAATACTTTTTAGAAGAATGTACAGCCTAAATAGCAAAATAATTATGGTTGAATGAAGTATATATCTGTATTTATATCCTCCTTTGTCAAATACTTTTTCCATAACGCTTCATGAACACCAGATCTTTTATTAATATGTAATTTTCTCAGGAAAGCAATACAGTTGGTCTCGTTAGTTTACAAGTATGTAATTATAATTTATCAGAGAATAAAGGGTTAACATGGACTTTGCATATTGGGTAGTTCTACATAAATAATTAATTGTCACCATGAAAAATTTACTTGCGTTCGCGTAAACTTGGCTGAGCACTAACCAATTCTGAAGAATAGGTCATATTAATGAAATGCTGAAATTGCAAATCTTAGTTTAAATACTTGCATTTAAGAGTCCCTATTCAGAACAGTAACAATAATTGTAACAAAGGTGACAAAGAAGTTGTATATTTGAATTGGTTCAGATCGTTGCGTCCTAGTGTAATTTACTTATGTATCATTTATTGGCATTCTTACAACTACCATTTAATTGACCGGCAAATTCAAATTGAGGTGCATGAAAAAGCACGGCCATGGCGCTAAGTCATATATGAAATAGTTTTAATTATTAGACTCCTGACTTTTGTTTTTTGTTTCTTGTTGAGAAAATAAACTACATTGTTTCTTGTGTAAGTAGCACAGTTTTACATCTTAAATTAATTCTGAAACATCCTCCATTAATCTTTAAAACTTATCTACATCCCACTACAGATTTTTTCGCTTTATCTGCTAGACAATTCATTATGTATAAACTACTAGGACAAATCGCTCGTCGCGTAACAGATTTATTATCGCTTCTCTACTTTACGCTTAGCTGAAACCTAATCCAGGATCTTGACTAAGTTTCCAGGTTCCTGGATCCCAAGCTGGTCTCTCCATGCTCCTGGAAATAGACGGAAGATTCATCACATGGCGAGATAATTAAAATTTTAATTAAATACTGTGAGCATTGGAAACATCAGTGTTTTTCCTGGATTTGTCGCTCAGCAAGATATATGAAAGAACAGAAAGAAAAAAAAAGTACATTTAATTGTTGTTTTCTTATTGCAACTTTGACATGGAATTAATCCTACGTTATTCGTTATATGAGATTTCATCTTACACTCTTAGAAAAACACCTAAATATCTATTTTGGGTTAGTGGAGTTGGAGATGTAGGTATTCAAAAAGGCACTGCCTTGGAAATCTTCATTTCATAGGGTAATTCCGGGAGAGATGCCACAGCAGGAGAGATGACATAGAACTTGTTTTCTTAGAAGTAATTGTTAGATGATACTGTGATCATTGTAATGACAATGACAGTATATAATCCAAAGAATCGTATTGTTGAAATTTTGTCGATAAAGTTTCTATTGAGAAAGTTATTACAATGTGTTTTATTTCTATGATGCGCAAATTTATTTACCTCCCGCTACCGTAGGTAAGGGAGGTATAGGGATCGTGCTAAAAATCTCGTATAGAGATTTTAGAGAAAAAGCACGTTTTGAAGTACCCAGAATCTAATTTTAACATTGTTACAATGATGTCTGTGGGTGTGTGTGTGTGTGTGTGTGTGTGTGTGTATGTGTGGGTAGGTGTCTGTGTGAGTGTGGATCCTGTGGACACGATTACTCAAATACCGTCAATCAGAAGATTTTTAAATTTTGTGAAACATGGCGAGTGTTTTCTTAATACTTAATTTGTATACCCATTCTATACTAATGTGGAAAGAGCTTATTTATTTTTAGTGTATAACAACAATAACCACTTTTCAGGAACTTTTACTAATAAAAATTTAATGTAATGGTACAATCTTCAATTCTACAATGTCCTAATTAGAGATTAACACTGAATTATAAAGAAAGAACAAAATATAGTAGTTGTAGCAAACAATAATACCAAAAATTAAACACATATAGATACACGCATGTAAATAAATTTTGTGTGTATAATGCATGTATTATTGCACATAGTAGATTTCATTTCCATATAAATACAAATATTTTCAATATCTATCTTTCGTTGTGCATGTGTAACGTTATTATTAGCTAACGGAATATAAATGTTATGTTATTGATACTACAACATTTAAACTAAATATCTGATTCTACGTAAATTTGTAATTTAACCCAACGCATAAATATTAACGAGCATATATGTATGTACTCGTTTATCGCAGGATAATATTATCCATCTTGGTGAATAAATTTTTGTATCTTGTTGAATTGCTAAAAATAAATAAAATAAATATATCATCACGGCATATTACCCATTTCTGGGTGTGCCAGTATCTACAACACATGTAGACATCGGTAATGATGACGATATATTTTACCGTGTGGGCGCTTACCAGGCGTCACCTCACGGGCACTCATAGCTAGTGTGGAGAGTGCACCACAGGGGTCACTTTTGTGCCATTCAAAATTGGAAATATTTGGCGTCTGTCGGGATCGAACCCGGTTCCCCCAGGTTCGCGACCAGACACTCAGGCACGCGGCCACGGGACTCCATATTGAATTGCTAAACTTACTTTTTCTTTTCTCATTGTACCATACAGTACCATGTTTGGGTCTTTCCGTCACCTTTACGTAAGGTATTGTCTTTGGTCAAAAAATTCGATGGTGAGTTTTTAATGAATAAGCACATTTTAGTGTCCCTAGAATACGAATTTACTATTTTTAAGATGGTGTCTGTATGTGTGTGTGTGTCCGTGTATGACAAATTTTTCTACGACGATAACTCCCATACTCCAATTTTAAAAAGTATAATTCTGTCGTATTCCTTTTCATTACATGCATAACAAGAGTTGATTAGATTTTGATTATAATTGATCTACCGGCAGTACTCTTATTTGAAATATTTAACAGTTTTTCTTTAAAAAAAACGCATATTAATTTTTGACATTTTATATTATTATAAATTTTAAGGAAAATACTCTTCTCTATACGGTTTGATTATACATTTTCCTGCATGTTCAATAGACACAGAGTTAAAGCTAGTCGCTTCGCTAAAACAACCCCTTCGTTGCTTTGTTCATTCCTAGGTTATTCGCCCCACAAGTGACAGTCCTGTATGATAACATTGAGTGAGTGACCAAACATGAAATCAGCCATAAGTGGTTCGGAGATTTTTGATTATAAAGAGATTAACTTTTAAATATTAGTCTGCTTTACTATTTATCATAAAAACAGCTGATATATTAAAAAAATTCTAATTGACAGATGTCAGTGTCAAGTGCAAAACCAAATATGGAAAGCATAGGATCTGAAAGTAGTATAAGTCATAGTGTCCCTCGCAAGTGACATGCAGTTGCAGCTTCGCCTCAATGCCTGGAGTGCGAGGAAGTCCAAAGAGAAGATGGAAGGAGTGTATCGCAGAAGACTTGAGAGAGGAAGATCTGTGTGAAGAAAATGCATTAGACAAGAATGAGTGGAAGAGAAGAGTGACCCCTAATAAAATAGGAAAAAGTGAAGAAGAAAGAAGAAAGTGTCAAATGCAATTTACGTCGTGTATATTCATATTCATTTTATTGAATTTATAGAAATTTTCAAAGGAACTTTTGGTATGGAATTTGTAAAAAATAGTATGTGTTCGTATTACAATTTTACACGATATATAGAATCTTTTCCAAGGAACTTTTGGTTTGGGATTTGTACAAAATACATCGAATTGACGGAAGGACTTGTGCTGGCCACAACAGATTTTTTTTTCACTTTCGATTCATGCTTATCTAGTAATCTGGTATTATCTAAGTTCCTGGAGCAGCATAATACTATAGTTAGTGTGAACATATATCTCTTTTGCCTGTTAATGTATTCTTTGTTTGACAGTAGACTTAGATTGCGTTTATTATTATATTTGTTATTTCTTCTTCAATTTTTCATTTATACTTATTATTACTCCCAGATATTCGTACGTATACCTATGTATATTTATAGCTGTCTACTACTTCTTTGTATTTATTATTCTTTACAAATTCCTTTATATTTTCTATATTTATCAACAACACTTTTGTTTCTAAATTATTTTTTCTAAGTATTTTTCTTTATAACTGCCGTCCACTTGTGATGAGCGCTATATCATTTGCATATATAATAAGTCTTATTGAAATTGAGACCAGCGGAATCCGTTGGCAGCGCTATAAGCTCTCATGTTATCGTGCCAAGTAGGACTTATCAGACTTATTTAGATTTTGACCAAGTGCTTCCTGACACAAAAAAATGTTACACAGTTGAAGGGCAACAAGTCATAAATATGGGATAAATATCTACTTGTGGTGCAACTTTTTTCTGACTATTTTAATTAAGAATTGCAGTCTGTTTCAATAACTGTAAACTCTGCAAAATATGAAAAGGAACATAATAGTAAAATAATTACCTACAATTATTATTTGTGATATGCAAAAAACAGATATATTTATCACGTTACAGTTTTTCGATATATTTAATAGCATATTATTCAATGAGCATATAATGTATGCTATTATTTATAACAATGAAGTAAATCATTCGAATGAGTAATAGCCATTACATGCGAATAGAATACTATACTTTATCCACAAATGTCAAATAATTACATTTAGTGACATATTTGTATTGAAAAAATAGTAGATAAAGAAAAAATCTATATAGTTATCGTTGTTGCAGCAACTTTTTGTTAGAACCAAATTATGAAGTGACTAGACTTTTACCAGGAAATTTTACAACCGACTATTCTGCTACATTATATATTTAAGAAGAAAATAAAAGTATGAAAAATACAAAACTAGTGTAACTTTGGAATTTTATGTGGAAAAATGTAATTTTGTTTGTACTCTTTGAAAGGTAAGTGAAATTTAAATTTGCACTAACGATTGAATAATTTAATTTCATCAAATTGTCAATATTTTTCAATTAGTAACAATAACGAAGGTCATTAAATGATAAAAATCGGTTGAATTATGGGCATATTATTTGACAGTTGTGGATAAATATGATTTATTCACAATCCTTATGCTAATAATATGTCGATTCCTAATCTTTGAGAGGTTGGGAAATACATAATTACTAACTGTAGTGACAATCTCTTGGGTTGGAAATAACAGATCACGCTTCCATACCACGGGATGGTAATGTTTATGTGGAATTGCTTAGCAACATTGTTATAGATGCCTACAATAAAAAAATAATAAGACTGTCAAAATATAACAATAAAACTAAAACAATAGTTTCTCTTGAGCGCAAAATTTGTAAACAATTCTTTTTTCCTAGGGTTATCGCTCCAATGCAGCTGTAGACACGTGTTTCGCTCTTATTATAGCTCATCAGTACAGCATAGCTAGTTAATAGGTGGACATTAACTAGAGGTAGTAAAAAAAAACTGACACAGTGTAACAGCACTAGTAAGCAGCCAAATACACCCATGTTGTCTTGGTCAGCATTTCCACACACATTGTGGATAGATACAACGTCACAGCGGCGGTGATTTATAACCACCCACCAGACCCGTTACTTGGATCCCCAAACGTAAATATACGAAAAAATTGTAAACAATTCTTTTTTCCTAGGGTTATCGCTCAAATGCAGCTGTAGACACGTGTTTCGCTCTTAGAGCTCATCAGTACAGCATAGCTAGATAATAGGTGGACATTAACTAGAGGTAGTAATCAAAAAAACTGACACACTGTAACAGCACTAGTAAGCAGCCGAGACAACATGGGTGTATTTGGCTGCTTACTAGTGCTGTTACACTGTGTCAGTTTTTTGGATTACTACCTCTAGTTAATGTCCACCTATTAACTAGCTATGCTGTACTGATGAGCTCTAATAAGAGCGAAACACGTGTCTACAGCTGCATTTGAGCGATAACCCTAGGAAAAAAGAATTGTTTATAACAATAAAAGGTTATAACTCAATTATTTACTTTGATAAATATTGATTTAAAAATAGGATGATTACAAATAAAATAGTATACATATATCGTTGGGAGCTCCATCGCAAACCAGCGGCTATAATGAAACATCTCCCACCTCAGATGTTACATACTCTTCCATACTTACAGTTGATCAAATTTTTCTTCTTTCTACTTGTATTTCTCGAATTTTTGTGGTAGGTGCACCCTATACTCAACACTTTTTGATATACATTATGTATGTTCGTTTGCTTTGGCTTATGCTCACTTTATGCAGAGAATTAAATCAAGAAATTAAATTGTAAATCTAAACTAAAATAGTAGAAATAATTGTAATGAATGATTCAATGACAACGTTTATGCAGCGAAACTTAAAAATTAAAATGGTGAAACTAAATTGAGAAGTCGGCCATGTTCAACTTTCTATACTGTATTCCAGATAAGTATGGAGTTAGGAGTAGGATAGGACTTACGATACTAGCTTTCTGACTAGTCTAAACGCGGACAATATTAAAAGAAAAAAATTTGACGTTTCGAGCTGTCAAGTGTTTTACACGAAACAAAACTAATTCATAATTTTTATGTGTGTAAAACACGTTGACTTCGCAGCGCCACCAACTCCATTCTTACTTGTAATACAGTATAGTTTAATTTTATAATTAAAACCTACGAAATACTTCATGAACTTTTTCAATAATTTGTACATATATGTTTTCTTTATTCAATACTTCATATAAATATTTCAATTTCACCTATAAAAGGTTTTACAAAATATCAAATATAATATTCTCAATTTTAATTTACTGCAACAACTACGTCATTTTAATTTAGTTTCTTAGTTTAGTGGCTTAGTTTAATTTTATAATTTATGTGTTGCATAAACCCAGCATAATTCTTTATTATTTCAAATGTAAATTTTCAATGAAATTGTAAGAACGAAGAAATGACTTTTTTCTGTTAAAGGAAACGATGGTTTGCGATGTTTACAATTCGTTATTTATTACAGGTTCTACTATCCGTGATTTATTTTCCTAGTCTAGTATTTCATATTTTTAAATTCTTTATTTATATTATCCACTTATGTAGTATAGTGGGTTTAAGCTGACTTATTTAGCAGCTTCCATGTTCTTCCGAAGTTTCTCCATCTAACTGTTCGTTTGTTACTGATACTTTTAACAATTTTTCTTAATTTTCCTGTAATTCCTATTTTATCCATTGATTTCCAGACACAAATTCAAGGCACCGTATTAAATGCTGCTTCAAAAATCTCATATGTGAATTTTTGCCTTTTTTCTCCTTATTGTATATATGGCCTCAATGCGGCTTGTTCTTCTAGTTTATTTTTTAAATTTAGTCTCAATATTTTGTTCTAAAAGCTGTAAGTAAAGAAAAGCGAACAGGAAGTCGTTAGGGTTTATCTGTCTTACCTAAAAGTTTGTTCAACTAAATTTTGTATTCTTGACACCAATTGTATGAAACTAGGGACTATCATTAATATTGTGAAATCAGAGTTTAGCTTCTTTTCAGATGTGAGTCAAATTTTCATTATATTTTCAGTTATAATGTTTCTCTTGCATCTTTTTAGCTTTCCTGTTTCTACTTAATATATGTACACGACGTATGAACGAAATTCGTGTAAATACCTAACGTGGTATTGTAGAAATTCGTGCAACCCTACTGGGAGAATATCAGGTTGTACTCGTATAGCCTAGTTATCTTGTGTATTATTGGGGTTGATTATCTCTTGCACATTATGCAAATACAAACATCTATTAATGGCTGTATTTGTCCACGAAATGGAGGATAATCGATACAGGAAAATTACTCATGCTGTAATGTTTGTTATCTGCCGATTGATACACTGATAAATAAGTAATTAATTCCCTTTCATCATTAGTAGTAAAGCATAAAACAACGACTGGTCTATTAAGAATCAAAATTGTTGCGGGCATTCTAGTTAAGCAGTAACCTTTGATACCAGTGGCAAAGCAACAACGGAGGTGTTAAATGCAATCCTCAAAATACGTATAATTTAAGATCTACTATTGCTTAAGTAGATATACAGAGTGTACACGAGAATCTGTGACATATCTATTTTATATTGGAAAACCGTTCATTCATGCTTTACTCTCTCTCTCTCTCTCTCTCTCTCTCTCTCTATATATATATATATATATATATATATATATATATATATATATATATATATATATATATATATAAAGCCTTAGAGAACGAAATAAACTTATGGTAGAGAATTTTTAAATTTAAATTTTATAAAATCAGTTTAATATATAATTACATAGTTATAACGTTTAGGTTTATATTTTTAGACCAGTAAATAATAAATTGGAACTGAACCGGTTATTTAAAACATTGGCGATATGAAAAGAGCGAGGTGATACAGAAAGATTTATTTTCCTTTTTTTTCATCTTTCGCTACTCTAAAGTCAGAGATTTTAGCAATTGTTAAGACTCCTATAATCAGATATGAAAGTGTTTACATTAGTGCATGTGTGTAGGTATCTGATCAATATACCTACATACCGTTTATCGTTAGGAATATTTAAAATAAAAATTTATAAAAAACCGTCACCGCAGATTTGGATTTGGTATATTAGATTTCAATTATATCGCACAGTAAAACTCCAACATTTTTCACCACAGTGAACGTGTTAAAATGCGTAACTTTTTGTCTTCCTTTTTACCTCTCGCTAAGAGAGATATTGGATTCATCCTAAAAATCGCATATCCAGATTTTAGTGTATAAGCACGATTTTTAAGATGATGTCTGTGTGTGTATGTGTGTTTGAGTGTGTGTGTGTGTATACGAGTATGTGTGTATGAGTGTGTGTGTGTGTATGTGTGTGTGTATACGTGGGGATGTTGGATGGACGATTTCTCAAAAACTACAAAACTAAAGACCAATTTAATTATGTATTCCTTAATCTGACATTAATGGGAACAGCTGAAGCAATTGGACAGACGGAAGTAGTAGTTTCTTTGAAAAAATCTTCTAAATATTATTTCTTGGAAATTTATATTATTACAATTATTAAAAAATATAAAATTTTCTATCCAATACATTGAATATTATTATTATTATTATTATTATTATTATTATTATTATATCTTCTATAGATTTAGAGATAGCGAGTTAAAAATATATAAAAAATCCATTTTAAAATGAATCAAATAGCCCATGGAAACCAGTTGAAAAATTAAAATGTATGTAATTGACATAAATGTCAGTAGAGATTCGATCGAGACGAAACGAGACGAGAAATTCATTGTCTCGTCTCGTCTCGTTTCAAATTCATAAAATTATGTCTCGTCTCTTTCAATGGAGTCTCGTCTCGGCCAAGGTTCTCGCCGAGATATCTCGACGGAAATTTAATATTTATATTTTGGGCCCATAAACTAATTATTAAATTTATACAATTTTGTATTAATAGCAATTTGAAAAAAAAGATAAATATTTGTAGTTTTGTCTGTCAAAATTTGTTATAAACTAAAACTTCTGCAAATTTTATTGTTATAACTTTATTAATTTAATATTTATCTAGCATTTTCTAATCTGTTATAAAACAATAAAAAGAAAATAACGCTAAAAATCTTAGCTAACAAATTCTGACAGATAAAATGTCAAATAGTTTATTATCTTTTCATTCAAAAATGCCATAGCTACTGGTATTAATACAAAATTGAATAAATTTAATAATTACATAATATACACGTTGTTGGTGCCAATTTTTACCTCCCGCTACTCTTGGTAAGGGAGGTATAGGGATCGTGTTAAAAATCACATATCGAGATTTTAGTAAATGACCACGTTTGAAGGTCCCTAGAATCCAATTTTAACATTTTCACGATGATGTCTGTATGTGTATATGTGTGTGTATGTGTATGGATTTTGTCTTCGCTCTAACTCAAATTCTGAAACTTTGTATTTCTATTCTATTCTAATATGAAAAGAAGCCATTAGATTTTGATGTAAATCGGATAACCGGAAATGGCACTTTGCCTGAAGCTCATAATGGTTTTTCTTTAAAAAATACCATTAAATGCCAGTTCATATTTCAAATGAATGTAACTGACAGTAAATGTCACTGTCAAAAAACTAATCACTTCAAATTAATAATATTGACATTTTAAAAAGAAAATAGTAAATAAAGCAATAGTTTTCTGCAATGGAACAGTTTGCAGCGTTAGTAAATACGTAGGTATGTATTTAAATTAATAAAAATTAAATAGTGGGAGGTTTTGTGTTGGCCACATTAGGTTTTTTATCTTTCTAATGATACCACAACCATTCTTCTAAATTAAAACGGGGGGCAACAGTCGGCAAAAACCTGATTTCCCATTTTAAATACCTATGGCCCGTTTTTGAATTAACACTGTGTATATGTGTATACAAATGTGTTCAAATTTGAGGTTGTTTTTTTGAATTACCCGCCATTATTATTATTATTATTATTATTATTATTATTATTATTATTACTATTATTATTATTACTATAATTATTTACTATTATTATTATTATTATTATTACTATTATTATTACTATTATTATTATTACTATTACTATTATTATTACTATTATTATTATTATTATTATTATTATTATTATTGTTATTATTCATAGATATATGTCGGGTCTGTTGACATTTGAGTAGTAAAACAGATATATGTGTTTATAAAAAAACGTATTACATAATATATAGAAAAAGTGTAGCCGAAGCAGATAAAAAATACTATGGGGAATTGGGAAGAAACAATGCCCCATCCAAAACAGCTATTGCTAAGTTATTAAAGAAATTTATTGAAATTAGTACAATACGAGATGCAACATTGTTGTGGTAGTAAAAATGTTGCGGACATTTCAATAAGGTCAAAAATACATGGCATGCCCTGTCTTTCCTCTATTCATGTTCTAAGGTGGTAAACATAAACAAAAACATCACCATGTCGGCATTTCGATGGTAATGGGAGCATTCACGAAAAAGTTTTCTAGGGGCAGCAGAAAATCAGAAAACATTATTGAAGGCTTCTTCTGGGAAGTACATTTAATATTTCTTATTTTATCGGTAATTAAATATTTAGAATTATAGATATAGATGCCGCTCATTAAATTGACACTATCCTTGAATGAGGAAAACCTAAAATTCCTACATGGACAAGTCGAGAAGTAATAGTAATTATAATATGCTATTAGTATAAAAAGAAATGAAATTTATTTATAAGCCAAAGTATGTACAGTATCAATGTAAACTAAACACGCGCTTGTTATACGTATATTTCATCATATACCCTTCAGAAATACCGCCAATCTCGTCAATGAATTGGAAGAATATCAAACATTTGGACGAGTAGGAGGAAATTTGTTCATAGAATGAATTAAAACATAAAGAATAGATGTAATTAGATTTTTTGTGGGTACCAAAAATGTTAAATACAAAACTTATATAGCCTAATACGAAATTGGCTAGATGTATTGTGCTGGCCACAACAGATTTTTAATTTACAAATTGCTATATATTTTGTAACAATATTTACAACAATGTCTTTTTGATCTTTTAAAATCACCTGGCAGTGTTCCCGCTGCATTTGCTTTACACTTATTCTCCTCTCATGAATGCATCACTCTCTATCTGTCTTCCCGTGGGAATTCTCGGATTATCGTTTATTCACCCAGCTTAGTTCCTACTTCAAACGCTTGCCGAGTTGCAACTATTGGCTTTGCACTTAGAGTTTGAAGCGTAAACGGGTGACAGTGGTATTGTTTAGAAGGAGAAATATTCGTGCGCTTACCTTTCTTGGAAGTGCGGAAGCTGTCGTCTCGAGGAACATACTGGATGTCGTACGAGAGAGTAGTGTTGGTCAAAAGATCAGGGTCTTTGTTGATCTTATATACGGCGTACTTGAAAGCCAGTTCGACGCTCGTGTCTTTTTGGTCCTCCGTAAATATCGCACCTGTAAAAGAAATCAAATATTATTTAAAATCATAACTTTATAACAATATGACTTAATCTAAAAGTAATTTTATTTATATCTTTGAATTTGGGGGATAATATTAAATAAATTTTGGAATTTAGGCCCAATGCTCCAAACTGGAGCCGACTCATAAGAGTTCATTTAATTCATGACCGATTTTAATCAGAGAATACATATTAGAATATCAATGAGGACTGTTAATACATAGTGGCGCAAATATCATCATTCTATTGAAACGTGCCGCCGTTTTTGTTTGTGGTGTGAAATTCATTATGAATAACTAGACACTACAAGGATGTGTGGATATTGGGACTATTTTAATTCACAATTCTAGTGGAAATGCATTATGAGTGACTTGTGACTAGGCTCAATTTCATTTCAGGGGTCAAGTTAATTTGTAAAATAGCCAATATTGGGGGCCGGAAAATCCAAGATTAATATACCAAACGCCGTTACATCCCACCGAAGTTACTGTATAATGCATTTATTCCGAAAGACTGACCCGTATTTTTTTAGAAAATGAGAATGATGCCACAGATGATATCAATAAAATCGCATTCATTCGGGCAGACAATAGAAATTTTACAAAGATTGTTGCCTTATCGTTTAATCTCGTGCACTGGTCGGCTAGGTCTCCTGAGCTATTAGCTCCATGCCCAATTGCACCAACATGAAATTAATTTTAATCACGTTTACTCTACGTTTAAACAAAAAAATTCAAATCGAAATTTTGACAGCAATATATTGTAATTCATTTGACGCTCCATTTAGATGCAATTTTGTCAATTTAAACCGTGTTTAATATTTAAGGTACGTTGGTGCAATCGGGCACCAGACTTCCTTTTATAGGTTTATTCGAAAAGGATAGCGCAAAGGATCAGTTTAAGGAAAATATTCGCAACGAAATCAAAAGTCTACTGGCCAAAATGTAGGGACAATGGTAGAAAATGTCAAAAACAATTCAGCATCTAGAGATGGCCACTTGACCAGTATCAATTTCGAAAATTGGCATTTAAAAATATAAATAACTAAATAAACATATTAAAGAAAATTAATTGTTTTAAATTTCTATTCAAAATCATAGAAACACCAAAACTGCATGCGGTACCCAGTATCAGATCCTTATAGAGGTTTATTTATTTTATCTTAAAAACCATTGAGCATTTTTACTATTTTCTATCAATTTACTTTTCAGGAAAGCAAATCTGTCAACTCCTTTATTGTCGCATTAAAGTAGTTATTAATTTAGCTTGAACAGAAACTAAGTCTCTCATAAAAGAATCCTTTTTAAGTACCGGTGCTTTAATTATAATAGCTTTTCGAACAAAGGTTTATTTATCTTAAAAAAAAAACAACTTTTAACTGCTTCGAATCATTACTTATAACCGAACAAAGTTAAATTGCATTTAGTTTTATCAAATCATAGTCTCATCAACCATTATCAAATAGTAGAACTTTTTATTTCACCAATTAATAGATAAATTTGTTTTCATACATAAAATAATTAAAATTTTTGTTTGACGCACGTCGATACCGATAAATGTCGATCAATTAATCGGTCGATTTATTGCTTTGTGTAACATTTTCACATTATCATTAATGAATTTTGTTGCCACTTTGGACCAAATGGGAATTTCTGAAATTTTAAGAGCTAAAGTTATTTAAATGGAATAGAACAATTTAGGATCCTGGTCACTTATGAGTTTTGGAATGAATAAATCATGGATTCTTTCAAGACGAAATAGATTTCGTTTTCAAAACTATCGAGATCACCTGAGTAATATTATTTGAAAATTGAGTTCTCTTCAAAAGAGGTTCAGAAATTAAAGTCGAGAAGAGATATTTATTATTTTTTAATTTGTTTTATTATTATTTTTATTATTATTATTACTATTATTATTATTATTATTATTATTATTTTTACAGAGAGACAAGTTCGGTAATAAGAATAGATAACAAATAGACAGATGAATTTTGGACAGAGAAAGGATTAAGACAAGGATGACCGTTAAGCCCAACTTTATATTCGCGGTACATAGCAGACTTGGAAGAATTTCTTAGTAAAGAATAAACGGGCGACGTTGTCATTGGAAGGAAGAAAATATGGTCATTAGCTTATGCAGACGGCATAGTAATAGTTACAAAAAATCCAACTAATATAAAAACCATGATGAAAAGGTTTATGCAATACTTAAGTAAGAAACAATTATCATTAAACGTTCAAAAATCAAAAATAATGAAATTTAAAAAAGGAGGAGGGAGAGAAACAAAAGAAGTGTGGAAGTAGGCTGATGAGATATTGAGAAAGTGAAAGAATTCAGATATTTAGGACATACATTTCAGAGAAACAATCAACATACAAAGCACTTAGAATATCAAAAAAATAAAGCAATCGCCGTTATGATACAAATATGGAGTTTAGGGGAAAGAAGATTTCAATGAAATCTCAGAATAAGATGGATGATTAAATTAATGGATGATGTTTGAAGCCATAGTCCAAAGTATATTACTCTACGGGGCGGAAATATATGGATGGTGAGATATAAACAAATAGAGGACATACAAATACGGTACATAAAATGGATTTTGGGTTTTGATAGAAGCACACTAGAATATATAGTAATGGAAGGGATGAAAGCATTAAAAATTAGAATAGAAACAGGAAAGAGAGCAGTAAAATATGAGGAAAGAGTAAGAAGCAATCAAAACTCAATTCTGCAAGAATGCTAGTGGGTAATAAGGCAAGGAGAGGAAAACAACAAGGTAACAAAATGGGGACAAGGAAGAAAAGCCTATTATGAAAGAAATGGATATTCCACTGTACAAATGGAGAGGCTATGCATAAATGGAGAAATCACACATTACAAACTACGCCAGAGAGATTGGGACATGCAGCGGCAAGAAAAACAAAGTAAGATTAACATCTCGAATTACAACAAGAGATACAAACGACGTCAATGCCAAGGTATTTATTGGATGAAAAGAAAAATATCAAGATGATTGCTAAGTTCAGATGTGATAATGAAGAGAGAAACAATAAATACTGGCTATCAAGTAATGAGATGAGTTGCGGGCTATGCGGGAGAGAAAAGGAAACTATCAGGTATTTAAGGATTTCGTGCAGGGAAGTTACGAGAGAAGGAAGAAAAGAAACGGTTCTGTTAGGCGATATAGGGTCGGGACAAGATTGGATAAAAGAAGTCATCGAGAAACGGAGGATTAATTTATGATATAGTACCACAATTTATTGTAATATATATATATATATATATATATATATATATATATATATAATATGTAGATTCTAAGCCGGTTAGGCAAAAATAAATATAATAATAATAAATAAATTATTATTATTATTATTATTATTATTATTATTATTATTATTATTATTATTATTATTAGTATTATTATTTGTGCCACATGAATTTATTATTTTCATGTTTTACTAATAAAAATAAATAATAAATTAGTTTTAAAAAAAATATGCACATATAGAACTTTGATCCTGTGAAAGATGTGAGAAATTTGAAGTACATAGTTCTAAATGACTATTTAGTAATATATTTTTTTTTTTTTGTAACTAACAATACCATTGTAAATTTTCTTCCATATTCTTATAATATAATTTAATACATTATTAGTGCTAATAAATGTTAATTCGGCAACAATAATGTATTCAAATAACAGCTAGTTAAAATTTCTAATCAGTTTCCTCGCTATATCACTTTCTTGCAGTTCCAACATTATTATTGTAGACCCGTGTACTTCTGGAATTAAAGCAAAGATTTGCATTACTCAATATATCAACTACTAAAAACCTCTTAGGGCACAAGTAGCTTATTCAGTACGAAGCACAAATATGACGTCACATCATTTCGAGCAGGAAGTAATTATCCTTAGAAAGATGACTTCTTTTAAGCCAGGAACTGTTGTGGGTACATTTATACGAAGCGGAAAATCGCTGAAAGGATGTAAATAAAAATTTTGTCGTTTGAGTGTAATTTAGTGTGATAATTTATCTATTTGTATTCATTGGTATCTTATAAAAAAGAATAGAAAAAGAATTTCCTTGAATTAAAGATAAACTCGGATTATTGGAATTGGGAAATGTAATAATAATCGAATAAACAAGAACAAAAAGAAATTGGAGTTTTATTTATAAAATAATAATAATAATTGATAATAATTTAACATCAAATATTTTACAACCCGCGATATTCAGCTTGGTCTGATAAACTCTCTTGTCGACCAACAAATTACTTCGATGTTTGTTGTGTTAATAAGTATTCAGGTATCACTTGACAACAATAAATTTAAAAAAAAAAAATACCAGAGCTCATTAATACAAATTTGTTCATCACCATTTTACCACCACACGCATGATCATTTAACAAATTTTTGTTTTAATCTGACAAACAAATCCATTCTATTTCACGCATAGTGATGCAGTAAAACGCAGCAATCAGAACTTAACCACGTGCTAAATTTGATCTGTGGATTGTCCCTCCAGTGACGGTCTGCAAATTAGCATCGCGTCAGTTACACCAGCATTACACTGCACTGCATCTCGTTCGCTGTTTGCAACTGCATGTTGTTTGTATAGAATATACCCAAAGGGTAACAACTTAGAGATACAGAGATGGGATGATAAGTAGGAAATACAAATAGCGTCGTTAGTAATTAGAAATAGAGGAAGATTGTTTGATGTGGTCAGAACATTATTTCCAGCAATTTCAATATTTTATAAATTCATATTTAACATGTTAACAGCCAATATGCATATGTTTTTGTGGCAACTGAATTTTACAAATCCAAAAATTATAATTGTTTCGTTTTTACCTCTCGCTAAGATAATGATTCATGATAAAAATCGCATAACCAGATTATAATGAATAAGCACGTTTCAAGGTCACTAGAATCCAATTTTAACATTTTTATAATGATGTCTGTGAGTGTGTATGTGTGTGTCGGCTGGATGTTGGAGGGACGATCCCTCAAAAACTAAAAGACTTAAGACCTTTTCAACTATGAATTCCTCAATCTGACATACCTGGGAAGAGCTGAAAAGATTTTGGTAACAAATAGACAACCGGAAGTAGTAGTTTCTTAGAAATTTTTTTCTAAATATAATTTTTTGGGAATTTTTGTTATTACAAATATTGAAGAACATAAATTTCTCCATCTAATACACTTAAAATTTTTATTATATCTTATATAGATTTAGATATAAAAACACTATAATTTATAGAATAATCGGATGTAATCATCGCAGGGTCTAAACTACACTAAGGATACCAGTTGACAAATTCAAATCCTTATAACATAATTTGTAAATGACAGATATCAGTGTCAAAAATTAACAGTTTTAGTAACATTCTGATAGCTTTTTCTGGGAAGTAAATTTAATCTTTCTTATTGTTTTATTAATTAAAAATTTAAAATTATAGGTAAAATGCATATATCCATCAGAAATACCGCCAATCTCGTTAATGAATTGGAAGAATCTCTGACATTTAGGAACTTCCTCATACAATGAAAAATAGATACCTGTAATTAGAACTATATGTGTGCAGAAGACATGTTGAATAAAATAAAAAAAAAACAATATTTGGGTAAAGTTCTGTAATTTTTTGTCATAAAACGACGGTTCGATAGTGCAATGCTATAATTATGTAACATAAAATGGAAATGGCGAGAGATTTTGTGCTGGCCACAACAGATTTTTTCCTCTTTACATCCAAATGCACAGGTGATTAGAATTTGGTTACAAATAGTCTACCGGAAGTATCCTAATTTGAAGATTTTAACAGTTTTTCATTATAGAATGTAGTTAAAAATCATTTTTTGACATTTTGTCATTATAAATATTAAACAATATTTAATTGTCTATACGAATTGATTGAATTTTATACTTCATATTCAATGGATATAGTTAATGAATTATTAAAAAAATAAATTTCATAAATCAGCCAGCTATGCTATAACCATGCAGACGACTACTATAATAAGATAATTCTGATTGACATATGTCAGTGTTAAGTGCAATTTACATATTAAGTTTGTGTTATAATTTTACTGGAAATAAAGAATCTTTTGTAAGAAACTTTTTGAATTGAATTTGTACAAAATACAGAGTGGCAACAGGGAACCGATACCGAACGATTTTGAAATAAGTATTACACAAAGGGTCATGTATTCAGATATCGAAGGAAACCGGGCAACCGACCATCTTGCAAAAGATGGGATAAATATACCTTTTATAGGACCAGAACCAGCCTGCAGAATAACTGCGCAACAGTTAAGCAAGAAATTAATACTTTGCTTTGGCAATAGCACAAACGGCATTGGACAGCCATATCAGGCCAGAGACATTCCAAGCTCTTCCTAAATGAGCCATCCAAGAAAATAACTGACAACTTACTTTTAATAAGCAAGCAAGATGTTAGACTAAAAACAGGACTAGTAACAGGACACTGTCAATTAAATAAACATTTGCATAGGTTGGGCCTCAAAGAAGAACTAACATGCAGAGGATGTGGAGAAGAGCATGAAACTCCAGAACATTTAATATGTCACTGCGAAGCATTTATGGCAAGCAGACATAGTCTTTTAGGAGCAAAGAAATTGCACACTGAGACACTAAAGGACGTGGGCATCCGTGCGTTAATGAGTTAACAATTCAGGCACATTTATTTATTAAATTTCTTTCCGTATTGCTCATTTGTGGGTGAACTAGGCTCTCAAATCTGTCTTGAATCGAGTATTACGCACAGTAAAAATTTATGCCAGTGTTAAATATTTAGTGTACAATTTTTAAACGCAGTGAAAATGATATTTTCTCTATTTTAATACTTAACTACTCGAAAATAAATTATATTGTTATTATAACACAAAAAATATTGTATCTTGTTGCTGATATTTCCATGTTACTAGCAGATCTAATTACTTTTACCATGATGAAATGCATTACTTTAGACTCATATACTGTCGAATCGTCATACGACACTTAGACATATTTTTGTATACCTGTAATTCAAAGTCTGTTCTAGAATGTTCTAGAACATCTTGGATTATACTGTTTCCTTTACTCTAATATAATGTGGGTTGCGTAGTTTTCGAGCGCTGTCGTTACAATAGAAATAGCACTAAAAATAAAATTGTGATATATACCTGCATAATACCACTAGTGACTAGAATTTTACCTGCAATTTTTGCCGTCATGTTCACGACGATTTTCTACAGTAACAAGTACGAGTGAGTTAAACATAAAATACCGGTAAAATTCATATCACAAATAGTGTTCGGCTTGTTCGGCATGTCAATTCCTCGAAATATATATTTATCTATACTGAAATACTTGTCATGCAAAATATTTTGACGGACGTTGTGTCTAGGCAACGCCTAAACTAAACTAATTACAGCGGCAATTTTCACAAAAATACTGTGATTTAATTGGATGATAGATTATGGTTGAAATTGTCACTGAAATAGAAGTACATAGGAATGTGATATCCTAATTTTCGGAAAGATGTCAATGAAACTTATTTCGTTATATATCAAAGAGTAGAAAAGCCGAACAGGATTTTAATGTTACCATTAATTCACAAACTTCCAAAACCCATCTTCTATATATGTAACTATTAGCAGTTGTGTGACCTTATACATTAATAAAAGGAAAAGGATAAGAGCACAAGGTGCTAGCGTTGTTCTAATTGTAAATATCCAAAAGGTACTAAATATGAATTCTGTCTAAGGTCATACATGTGTTTGACATCTTTATCATTTCATTTCTGTAAACAAGAATTAAATTTAAAATAAACATAACTATCGCATCTTCATTCATCACTGATTCCAAATGAAACTTTTTTGCTAGAAGGAAAGAGTATTATGTGCAAATTATCGTATCAGCATATCATTGACAGTATTCTTAAAAATTTTATTTATACATAATTTGTTTATTCTATTTTTAATGTCTTCAATAATTTTTAGACATTAAAATAATTCAGATATAATTTGAGTGTTTTGTTTGAGATCGAAGTTTGCCATGGCAACGAGGTAAAATCCCTCGAGCATTGTCGAACATTCGGTTCAGGTCCGATGGTGGCCGATCCTTGCCGAAAGGCTGACCTGGACTAATTGCATTTGTTACGTCGACGGATAACTCTATCTCTCCGTCAAGAGGGATAGTAATCTCTAAGATTGCACACGGGATAAGGTTTCATAAGATTTTTCGCTGGGAATGGCTTTTAATTTGTTTACAACAGAAAGTAACACCACTTTATACGCAAACAACATATTTATTGTAATTAATGTTAACATTTTAACGTCAGGAATTTATTAGTTGTAAGAAAATATAACAATGCAGAGGTGTTTTATTTCTAGAGAAGTAACTTAGCAAGTTCAATGCGGAGAAAAAAATGTAGTTTTAATGTAGTGAGTTTAGAATTGGTCCTTAATGTATCAAGTCTAATTTCAAAGATTACTTTATCGCTAAATTTTTATATCTATCAATTTTAATCAACAGTATCTACATATACGTATATTCACTAAACGAGTTGACGACTAGAGGAATGGTTTGAAAGTTGTGAACTACAGTGTTTTTATAATTTAAAGCTTCTGCCTAAACATAATCTTCTTCATCCATTTACTGATCTCATACATACAACAAGTTTAATAATGATAAGTAAATGTTAAGACTGGAATTGATTCTGAAGACTAAAGATATCTAATCGCATAAAAATTTAATCAAATTTGCATAGCGGTGCCTCTTTGTTTAAATTATGTGTAGCCGAATGACAAGATATGTATTTTGCGACCAGAAATTTTATGTTTTGCACATATTTTTATGAGATTCTAAAATTGATTTTTGAAGTTAAAATCTTTTGTTAAAGTTTTGGGCTAGAGTTACATGATATTTTGTAAGAATTATTGGATGTTGAAATAGTATATTGTAATACAAGTGAGGAAAGGGCATCATTGTAAAATAAGTACGAAATTTGGAACACGAGCGATAGCGTGTGTTCTAATCGTACAATTTTTGCAATGGCCGTTTTTCACGTGTATTACATACTATTTTTTTCAACATTACATGCGAAAATTACATTTTTTTTTGTTGTCAAGTATTTATTGTTATGTGTAAATAAATTGCTAACTTGATCAACCAGTTTTGAGTTTAATTTATATAAAAGTGCATTGAATTTTTCTATTCTCAAATATTTTTCTGATCATGATAATTTAAAACGCATTTCCTAATCTTCGTTGCTGAAACCAATCTATAGAGTCTGCAGTTCATATAGGAAATGCAGTTGCCTTGTGTTAAGCCGGATATCTATAGCTGAGCCGGTTAAGCGGAACAGGAACTTAATTTTCGCGGATATTAAAGTCCGGTGTGTAAGACTCCCCGTTGTACTACACTCGATTCATCGTTTAACCTGTCACACTAAATAACTCTGCCAAGCAGGAAATATTGCTTTTATCGTATGAGGCGTTTAACATGACAGATCTCTGTATGTGAACTATGGATCAAATCTTTTAAGCAACAATATTTATGCGAGGGTCATGCTAAAATTTTTGTGAATAAAAGCCGGTGAACTTCCCATTAAATAAGTAGGTACTATTTTTAAATCATGGCACTCAAAAATTCGCGTTGCATTTGTTCGTATAATTCAATTTATTATTCAACTAAATTTACCTGGACGTTTATCATACTAACCGCATTTAAATATTGCGGTACATTGTAAAAATTTGCTACGGTACTATCATTGATTATTAAAAATAAAAATTTAAAAGAAGTAAAAACTTTGAGGGCTGTCTGATTTTTATGTCCCGCTACCCTTGGTAAAAAAGGTATAGATATCGTACTAAAAATCTATAGATTTTAGTAAATGACCACGTTTAAAGGTCCCTAGAATCCAATTTTAAAATTTTCGTAATGATGTTTTGAGTGTGTGTGAGTATGGATCCTCTAGTCGCTACTCAAATACTATTATTCGGAAAACTTTCAAATCTTATATTTCAGCCTTTAGAGCCATTAGTTTTTGGTGTAAATCAGATAATAGTTCAGTCAATAGAGGTTTTTACCCTACAAAAGATGGGGAAAAAACGATTTTAACATATGTTGTTCGGGTCGAGACGGGGATGAAAAATTCAAATTTGTGACCTTGGGGAGGCTCGGCTTGAGCCGTTATCTTGAATCAAAGGTGCAAAAAATGAGTTTTTCTGTATTATCTCGAAAACAGTGGTCCGTATCAAAATTTCATAAGAATGCATAATTAAAGGTCGTTACTTTTTGTGCAAAAACAATGGCCCATATCAAAATTTTACAAGAATACAAAATTAAAGCTTGTTACTTTTTGTCCAAAAAAAGGTTTTGCATTTTTTACCTAGGATGAACTCTCAAAGAGTTATGTCCAAAATAGGTAACCAGAACAACAATTTATGAAAGAAGATTTAATCACTCAAAATATGCACAATATTAATTTTTTAATACTTAGTCTAATAGATTTTGATATTTGTAACAGTTTACATTTGTCGTGGCATCAAAAGAAGTAAATTATCGATGATTTTTAAACATTTTTTTTCAGCGCTTTTTCACAAATTCATCAACCACTCTGCCCTGTTAAAGATACGGTACCGCGGTTTAAAAATTTTAATTCAGTTTGGAATTTTCCTTCATGTCATGTTAAACAATTTTTGCTCCGATGAGCGGTTAACGAATTATTAACGATTTGAACTTATATGAAATTTCACTAAAATTTTAAATATCTGCAAATCGGCTTAGTTTTCATTTTTTCTTTTGAAATTTCGACACGTATTAAATGCATAATAATACTTAATCTATGTTATAACTCCCGGATTCTACGTTTTAAAGATAAAAACAAATCCTCAGTTACACAATTCGGATTTCAAATGTATGTAACTGATAAACATCTGACATATAAAGGTTACTGTCAAAACAACCTATCGCGTCAAATTAATAATGATAAATTTAAGAAAGAAAATAGTAAATAAAACAATAGTTATAGTTAGATTCTACGAATGCAAAGGAACATAATATAGTTTCCAGCATCAATTAAATTAATAAAAGGTAAATGGCGCAAGGTATTGTTTGGCCACATCAGATATAAGCAACAACAAGCTGCAAAGTAGTAGACTAGTATTTGTGGATTTGTGCGACCTCTGGGCATTTAATAATTTATTAAAATCCGAATATTTTTCCACGCTGCTTTAAAATATATTATTTTCTATCTAAATTTCTCCCGAGCGGTTCAACGGCATTAGATTATGTTTACTGCGCAATTTTATTTGAAAAATAGGGTAAAATACCGTGCGCGGTGAGGTATTTACCTGTACTGGTCAATTGTAGATCAGGGTTGTTTCTGAGCTGGCGCACAAACTTTTGGTATTATTTTTTGTAAATTTTGCTCGAGTACTTCAAAAATTGAACTCCTACATTTTCATTTAGTTTCTTTTTTACCTCTCGCTAAGAGAGGTATTGGATTCATGCTAAAAATTGGATAACCAGATTTTAGTGAATAAGCACGATTTAAAGTCCCTATAAACCAATTTTAACATTGATTTGTGTGTGTGTTTGTGAATATATATGTTTGTGTGGATTCCTCAAAATCTATAAGATTTAAGACCTATTTAACTATAAATTCCTCAATCTGACATTCCTGGGAAGAGCTGAAAATTTTGGCAACAATTGGACAACCGGAAGTAGTAGTTTCTTAAAATAATTCTTGTAATAATTATTTTTTTGGAAATTTTTGTTATAACAAATATTGAAGAACATAAAAATTCTCCATTTATTACACTTAAATTTTTTATTATATCTAATACAGGTTTAGAGATAAAGACACTATAATATATAGAATAATCGGATGTAATACATCGCAGAGGCTACACTAAGGAAACCAGTTGACAAATTCACATGTTTATATCATAGTTATGTTTATAAAGTAGTTTGTAAATAACAGATATCAGTGTCAAAAATCAACAGTTTTAGTGACATTCTAAAAGCTTTTTCTGGGAAGTACATTTAATCTTTCTTATTGTTTTATTTATGGGGTCCCGTGGCAGTGTGCCTGAATGTCTGGTCGCGAACCTGGGGGAACCGGGTTCGATCCCGACCGATGCCAAATATTTCCAATTTTAAATGGCACAAAAGTGACCCCTGTGTTGCACTCTCCACACCAGCTGAGTGCCCTGGTAAGCGCCCACACGGTAAAATATATCGACATCATTACCGATGTCTACATATGTTGTAGATACTGGCACACCCAGTAATGGGTAATATGCCGTGATGATATATTTATTTATTGTTTTATTAATTAAATATTTAAAATAATAGGTAAAATGGATGTATCCATCAGATATGCCGCCAATCTTGTTAATGAATTGGAAGAATTTCTGACATTTATGAACTTCAGCATACAATGAAAGATAGATATAATTAGAATTGTACGTATGCAGAGGACATGTTATATACAAAAAAGCAATATTTGGGTAAAGTTTTGTAATTTTTTTTTGTTATAAAACGACGGTTCGATAGCGAAATGCAATACAATATTTATATAACATAAAATAGACATGGCGAGAGGTATTGTGTACAACAGATTTTTATTTATTATTACACGCTCCTTTATACAAATGTAGTATTTAAGCGATCAAATATCGATGATGGGGATGAGATTTTCTTCGATTTGTTTTCCTCAGCTATTTCTTTTACCACAGCGCAGAGATGGAGATGAAATTATGAAAGCACACACGAACATACATCGATGCCCTAAGTGGGATTCGAATCCACTACACCAGATTTTAACTTTGAAGGTCGTTTGACCGCTACCTCAACATGCTAAGCTACTGGTGCCGGCATATAACTATATTTATTTCTTTTATTTATTTATTATTTATTTATTGTTGTTACCACTCAACAGGATAAAACTCCCAATTATTGAGGGTTGCAAAATACAAAAATACATTATAGACTATAAACATATACAGAGCGAAAACAGGCGAAATATAAATATAAATATATGTGTATGTACAAAGATGCTGGCGCCCGAAATATAAGTTTGTGGTCTTTAATATTTTGCACAGGCCGTGACCTGAGTCAGTTTTATTTTAGTTGGGCTAACATCGAAACAAAAAATTATACTGCGTATCCCATTCTTTGCTTCCACAAAAATTCTCAGCTAGCCAGTGCTTTTGTGTGCAAAGCATGTGTAATATATTTCAGCACCCGCCAATATATGATCGGTTATGATAAAATAGATCATCCAATAAGAGCCGGAGTACCATAATGTTGAATGTTGCAGAAATGCACATCGGAATGTTCAAGAAGCAGATACGGTATATGTTATGTATTTTGTGCAACATTTTAAAAATTGCTATATATTAAAAATTTAAATTGAACTTAAACACTATGGCAGTGAACTTAGTACCCCGGCTTTTATTGGATAAACGATTTCGTCATGGTCAATCATATTTTGGCAGGTGCCGAAATATATACCGGAATGTTTGAATGCATACCGACCACAAGATATATAACTAATATTTCCGACGATTTTGTATTAAATATATGTAAAGTAGTTCCCTTCAACAAAAGACTTCACAATTCTTCCCTTCCTACTCTCAAAAGCTCTAAACCAATAATCTTTTGGAATGCTTTCAAACTAATTTCTGAAAGACTTAAAACTGTCAAAGTTATCAAATTTATTTCTGGTGACTTAAAAACTGTCAAAGCCATCGAAGCTAATTACTGGGGAATTTAAAAACTGTCAAATTAATTTCTGATTTAAAAGCTGGCAAATTATAATTATTAATTAAATATCCAAAATTTACCTGTACTGGTCAATTGTAGATCAGGGTTGTTTCTGAGCTGGCGCACAAACTTTTGGTATTATTTTTTGTAAATTTTGCTCGAGTACTTCAAAAATTGAACTCCTACATTTTCATTTAGTTTCTTTTTTACCTCTCGCTAAGAGAGGTATTGGATTCATGCTAAAAATTGGATAACCAGATTTTAGTGAATAAGCACGATTTAAAGTCCCTATAAACCAATTTTAACATTGATTTGTGTGTGTGTTTGTGAATATATATGTTTGTGTGGATTCCTCAAAATCTATAAGATTTAAGACCTATTTAACTATAAATTCCTCAATCTGACATTCCTGGGAAGAGCTGAAAATTTTGGCAACAATTGGACAACCGGAAGTAGTAGTTTCTTAAAATAATTCTTGTAATAATTATTTTTTTGGAAATTTTTGTTATAACAAATATTGAAGAACATAAAAATTCTCCATTTATTACACTTAAATTTTTTATTATATCTAATACAGGTTTAGAGATAAAGACACTATAATATATAGAATAATCGGATGTAATACATCGCAGAGGCTACACTAAGGAAACCAGTTGACAAATTCACATGTTTATATCATAGTTATGTTTATAAAGTAGTTTGTAAATAACAGATATCAGTGTCAAAAATCAACAGTTTTAGTGACATTCTAAAAGCTTTTTCTGGGAAGTACATTTAATCTTTCTTATTGTTTTATTTATGGGGTCCCGTGGCAGTGTGCCTGAATGTCTGGTCGCGAACCTGGGGGAACCGGGTTCGATCCCGACCGATGCCAAATATTTCCAATTTTAAATGGCACAAAAGTGACCCCTGTGTTGCACTCTCCACACCAGCTGAGTGCCCTGGTAAGCGCCCACACGGTAAAATATATCGACATCATTACCGATGTCTACATATGTTGTAGATACTGGCACACCCAGTAATGGGTAATATGCCGTGATGATATATTTATTTATTGTTTTATTAATTAAATATTTAAAATAATAGGTAAAATGGATGTATCCATCAGATATGCCGCCAATCTTGTTAATGAATTGGAAGAATTTCTGACATTTATGAACTTCAGCATACAATGAAAGATAGATATAATTAGAATTGTACGTATGCAGAGGACATGTTATATACAAAAAAGCAATATTTGGGTAAAGTTTTGTAATTTTTTTTTGTTATAAAACGACGGTTCGATAGCGAAATGCAATACAATATTTATATAACATAAAATAGACATGGCGAGAGGTATTGTGTACAACAGATTTTTATTTATTATTACACGCTCCTTTATACAAATGTAGTATTTAAGCGATCAAATATCGATGATGGGGATGAGATTTTCTTCGATTTGTTTTCCTCAGCTATTTCTTTTACCACAGCGCAGAGATGGAGATGAAATTATGAAAGCACACACGAACATACATCGATGCCCTAAGTGGGATTCGAATCCACTACACCAGATTTTAACTTTGAAGGTCGTTTGACCGCTACCTCAACATGCTAAGCTACTGGTGCCGGCATATAACTATATTTATTTCTTTTATTTATTTATTATTTATTTATTGTTGTTACCACTCAACAGGATAAAACTCCCAATTATTGAGGGTTGCAAAATACAAAAATACATTATAGACTATAAACATATACAGAGCGAAAACAGGCGAAATATAAATATAAATATATGTGTATGTACAAAGATGCTGGCGCCCGAAATATAAGTTTGTGGTCTTTAATATTTTGCACAGGCCGTGACCTGAGTCAGTTTTATTTTAGTTGGGCTAACATCGAAACAAAAAATTATACTGCGTATCCCATTCTTTGCTTCCACAAAAATTCTCAGCTAGCCAGTGCTTTTGTGTGCAAAGCATGTGTAATATATTTCAGCACCCGCCAATATATGATCGGTTATGATAAAATAGATCATCCAATAAGAGCCGGAGTACCATAATGTTGAATGTTGCAGAAATGCACATCGGAATGTTCAAGAAGCAGATACGGTATATGTTATGTATTTTGTGCAACATTTTAAAAATTGCTATATATTAAAAATTTAAATTGAACTTAAACACTATGGCAGTGAACTTAGTACCCCGGCTTTTATTGGATAAACGATTTCGTCATGGTCAATCATATTTTGGCAGGTGCCGAAATATATACCGGAATGTTTGAATGCATACCGACCACAAGATATATAACTAATATTTCCGACGATTTTGTATTAAATATATGTAAAGTAGTTCCCTTCAACAAAAGACTTCACAATTCTTCCCTTCCTACTCTCAAAAGCTCTAAACCAATAATCTTTTGGAATGCTTTCAAACTAATTTCTGAAAGACTTAAAACTGTCAAAGTTATCAAATTTATTTCTGGTGACTTAAAAACTGTCAAAGCCATCGAAGCTAATTACTGGGGAATTTAAAAACTGTCAAATTAATTTCTGATTTAAAAGCTGGCAAATTATAATTATGATTTGAAAATACTCCATATTTTTACTTACAACGATATTTTAAACAATTAATTAACTTCTCACATAATTAACTGTTTAAAATTATGGTGCACATTTTGTTTTCCACGACTTAACTGATTTCTTATTCTAAATATTTCTATTATGACCCACCAATTTAATATAACATTATTTTTTATTGGACATCAACACAGGGGTACGCACAACAGTTGCAGAAAGTTCAACAGTTATATGAAAACTATCAATCACTCAAAAAATTCCAGAGTGATATAGGTAGAGCAAATTTTACAAATAACAACAACTATTATTAGATAAATGGAGATATTTCCAGTGAGTATAAAGTATATATTTTATGTTCACTGATATTACTATAAGTATGTAATTATAATGCAACCTAAAATAAAAACATTCTTATATTAACCCAATAGCAGAAAACTGTGCATAATCGGTTCTGCGCTATTTTTTTAAAGGTCAAATTTAAAATAATATTATAACGGTATCCTCAAAAGAGCGCGGGTTTTTACTTGGCGTTATTTTTTCTAATTGGTTGGTATCTCCGCCACTTTACTATTTTATATGAAACACCTTATAAGCACCGTGACATCAACATTATACGATTACGACTTCGTAGGCTAACACTTTTCTCGCGTAACTTATTTGCCATATACTTATACAATAAATAGAGGAAAAACAAAAAGTATTCTTTATTAAATGTGAAATCCAAAAGGAAATGAGAATAGTTCAGCAAAAATTTACAATATGCATTATGATTAACTGTTCAGCTCTACCTTTTGTTTTTAATAAAAAAGTACCGTATTTTGTATTTAATGGAGATGAAAGTAATGCATTTTTAATAAACAGTCCATCATTGCATACTGCACCGAGGTAGTGCCTGGTTGGTATTCAGTCGTAGAAGATGACGAAACGAAATGAAATGAATGTTTGCCAGCTTCTGGCGCTGTAATTATATTCCTTTTGAAGTCTGCATTTTATTAAACGCTTATTTCAAGCTTTGACGTACCGTACCTGCTAAATTTTAATTATCTGGTATAAATTAATTGCAGGTCAGTTTGTAATCAGTGCTTAAATCTGTTATCAATTTCAATTTAGTCTTAAAACGTTGGTAATTAATCATATACAACAATCAGTGATTGAATTCTCTGACCGGAAAATTGTAGGTATCCATCACACACCTGTCAATACGTTATGGGAGGCATTTTTAAATTTTCATTATCAAAGGCAATATTTAATAATTGAGGGCAATCAAGTTATTTCCATCTATCTGCATGTCAATCAACAATACAGCAGTGATGTTAACATCCAAAGTTAATTTCATATTATCACCCTTTGACCCACATTTTCAGGGCTGTCGGTTTACAGACAGAATTCAGTAGGTGATAATATATTTTACCTTTGATACATCTCAAAGATATTTACGAGTATACCGTGAGTTTCAGCTCTCTCTCTCTCTCTCTCTCTCTATCTTTCTGTATATATATATATATACAGGGTGTACATTTTAAAACGGGTCATAGGGCTATATCATAGAAAAACAGTTTTTTAGACGCCAAAAGTTTCCATATTAATTTATTGAAAATAAAATTGTTGCCTATTATAAAGAAAAAAATTACGAATTTTTTCATACCAAACACCTTACATTTCTGTTTCATATAAAGCCAGAAATTAAATTTAAAAATTTTTACAGTTAAGAAAAAAAATCATTAGCCATGACAGTAACGAAACATTGTCATGATAGGGGACAATTAAAGATTGAAGTTATTAATTTATGAACCAATACAAAATAACAAAAAATATAGTAAAAACTAGAATATTTATATCAGAAACAATTATTATTTATTGATGATCTACATGTAATAAGAAATAAATTATAAGAAACAAGAAAAACTGCAAACTACACGGGAATAAATTAAAACCATTTATGCTGGGTTTATGCAGCATGTAAATTATGAAATTAAATTAAGCTACTAAATTAAGAAACTAAACTGAAATAACGTGGTTTATGCAGTAAATTAAAATTCAGAATTTTATGTTTGACATTTCGTATAATCTAACTTTTATAGGTGCAATTGCGCTAGATTATATTTATATAACATAAAAAAAATAAAGGTAAACAATTTGTTGAATAAGTCCAATTAATATTTCGTCGCTCTTTTCTGCAGGAACTTTGTTATCATCGTCATATATTTTCATAGGTTAGGTGCGAAAATTTGTCATAAGTGCGCGAGTGGCGCAGGCGCAGCATTAATAACTTGTAATTTTTCTTCATGAGACAAATTGTTGGTGATATCTTCTTAATAAAACGAAAATAATAATAATAATTTAACAAATAAAGTGTAGGAAACCTTTATTAATGAGCGTCTAAAGTCAACAATTGTTTTGTTTTGTTTCTGTCAGTTTCACGGCTATTGATATTTTTTCTTAATTGTGCAAATTTTTAAATTTATTTTCTGGCTTTATATGAAACAGAAATGTACTATGTTTGGTATCAAAAAATTCGTATTTTTTTTCTTTATAATATGCACTAATTAAATTAATATAGAAACTTTTGGTGTCCAAAAAACTGTTTTTCTATGTTATAGCCCTATGACCCGTTTTAAAATTTACACCCTGTATATATATAGGTTAGATGTGATCACGACTGATCAGTTAAGTAGAAAAACAAAATGTTTCACAGGTATAGCAGTCCGGAGTATGGGAATAGTGAAAATTCTGATCCAACATAATTTTTTGTACTAATTTTTTATCACTTTTTTCAGTATTTAGTAGGGTTTTACTAAAAATTAAAAATAAAATATAAAAATTTTGTGTTCCGGTTAGTTTTTTCTCCCTCTCATTTGCGCACATGTTTTTTCTCTGTCGTTTTGGTAATTTGTTCAAAGTTCTGAACCTAATCGCTCTGATTTTGGGTTCTGTTACATATTTTTATTAATTGTGTTGACAATTTAGTTTCTAAATTTAAATATCAATGTTTGCAACATTTTTTATTCAAACAACTATCTCTGTTCTGATGACTGTTCTGTTTAAAATTTTAACCTCACAAAGTAGTAAGTACTGTGTTAAATTTTTAAATTTTTTCAAAATTGTAATATGAATTTGTTGTTGTACCTTCTAGCTGTCCTGAAGAAGGAATATAGTAATTCCGAAAGCTTGATATGTAACTTTTAAGAGTATTATTTAACATTTTTTTTCCTCCGGACTACTGTACCTGTGAAACATTTTGTTTTTCTATATATATATATATATATAGGGTGTCTCAGGACGAGCTTACGCTATCTATATTTTAAATACTATTTAATATAATTTAACGAAATTTGGTATCTAGGGGTTATCCAACATGCCCGTTTTAACTAATATATTTTCAAAGCAGTAGCACTTCCGGTTTGACCGGAAATTGACCTCAACTTTCTTATTTTAAATGGAATACGCTATATTTTATTTTACCATTGAATGCAGCGGAAAATTTTACATATGAAACAATAAAAACATTTTACTTATAATTAACTACTTCCGGCGTTATTCAACTTTTTTTGATTATTTGTCTGAAATCCGGCACATTTTCAAAACTCTGTATATCGGGAACGAGATCGAATTTTTATAATCTGAAAAAAGCCTTTTATAAAGGAGACTTTAAGCTACATTATCCATAGAAGAATCCTCGATTATTTATAAAACTGTGACGGGTACGTTACACCAAAATTACAGTTGACAAACTTCAAAAAAGACAATTTTTTTAAATGGAACCCCCCCCTTTTTTTATTACATACATGTGTACTACGACAAAAAATAAGGGTACTTTATGTAACATGTCCTATGTTAAAAGTTGATAGAATTTCAGTAAATTAGAAAAACATGTAATCTGGGTATAATTATTTTATTAATATGGATAAGTAAGCCATGGAAAAACTCATCTACTTGATTTCTTAAATAATTTACCGTTGGATCAAAGGAATTTAATATGGTACCAGCATGATGGCGCTCCACCCTACAATAGCCATAGAATAAATAATTTTTTGGAAACAATTTTTGAAGATAGGTGGCTGGCAAATAATGTACCACATAGGTGGCCTCCTCGTTCACCCGATTTAACTCTACTTGATTTTTTTTTTGGGGTTACATTAAAAACGTCGTCTATCAAAAACCTTTAACTAATAAAGAAGATTGCCAACATAGGGTATGAACAGCATTTAACAACATCTCTCTTCGGATGATAAAAAATGCTACACAAGAAGTATTGAATAGAGTAACAATGTGCTTACATATGAAGGGAGGACAGTTTGAATATGTATTAAATTAATCATAGTTTTGTATTTAGAATTTATTTGTTTTTGCCATGGCTTACTTATCCGTCACATTTTTATAAATAATCGAGGATTCTTCTATGGATAATGTAGCTTAAAGTCTCCTTTATAAAAGGCTTTTTTCAGATTATAAAAATTCGATCTCGTTCCCGATATACAGAGTTTTGAAAATGTGCCGGATTTCAGACAAAAAATCAAAAAAAGTTGAATAACGCCGGAAGTAGTTGATTATGAGTAAAATGTTTTTATTGTTTCATATGTAAAATTTTCCGGTGCATTCAATGGTAAAATAAAATATAGCGTATTCCATTTAAAATAAGAAAGTTGAGGTCAATTTCCGTTCAAACCGGAAGTGCTACTGCTTTGAAAATATTTTAGTTAAAACGGGCATGTTGGATAACCCCTAGATACCAAATTTCGTTAAATTGTATTAAATAGTATTTAAAATATAGATAGCGTAAGCTCGTCCTGAGACACCCTGTATAGAGAGAGAGAGAGAGAGAGAGAGAGAGAGAGAGAGAGAGAACTTGGCTGATTTAAAAAGAATCAACTAAAAGTCTTTAGCCCACTAAACTGAATATATATATATATATATATATATATATATATATATATATATATATATATATATACAGTATGTTAATTAAAAATCTGGCCATAGGCGTTTAACATGGGAAAACAATTTTTCTTTGCGCAAAAGTCCCCAATTTTAGTCAAAAATGTTTCAAATAAATGTTGTAGATATTCTACGCCTAAATCAGTAAACAGTTTTAATATTGCACGTTTAGTAACTTATAAAATCTAATTTGAAATTGTATAAAAATTACTCATTTCTAGCGATACCCATGAAATTGAAACAAAGTTACAATGAAATGCGTATTGTTTGAAAAAGTTTTGCTTCATCTAGCAACTCCGCAACAACTACCAAAATTTCGAAATAACATACAGGGTGGTTACAATTTATTACACAATTTTTACAATACACAAAAACAAAGAACACTTATTCTGCATATTGTCCGCCTAGTGTTGCACATTTTTCAACGACTGCTCCTAACTTTTCGAACACTAGGCGAATGGTATCTCCATTTATGTTAGCTACAGCTTCTGTAATATTCTGTGAGAATCAAGAGCGATCAATGTAGCGGCATCATTTTGATCAAGAATGTGCTTCAAATCTGTTGCACTGCCTGTTCTATCAAACTTCCTTACTAATTCTCGAAAACAAATTACAGTAACGTATACTCCCGATATTTCCTATTAAAAAGTTCAATTACATAGCGGTATGATACTTCTCCGGTAGCGTAGCATTTCACTAAATAAATTTTTTGCTCTAAATACAAGATAATTCAAACATTGACTAACAATTAGTTGACATGAAATTAATCATACTAGTATAAATTTTGCTGTCTCGTCAGCCTATATGTTATTTTAAAATTTTGTTAGTTGCTACGGACTTGCTAGATGAAGCAAAACTTTTTATGAAGAATGACTGTTCTTCCTAAAATGCAAAATAAGGAAGTTTACAAGTATAGTTAGGTCCATCGGGGACACATTGTATATATATATATATATATATATATATATATATACGTGTCCCCGATGGACCTAACTATACTTGTAAACTTCCTTATTTTGCATACATATATATATATATATATATATATATATATATATATATATATATTAAAATACTTTGTGAAATATAAACTGTTTGCTTTGCTTTAACCGACCTCGTAGCTCGTAGCTCTTACAGTTCTTGAGACGGTAATAATGGACAAAATAAAATGAATGCCTTGTGTATTATTTTCTAACTCATATCTCATTATTTATAATATATATATATATATATATATATATATATATATATATATATATATATATATATATAGGTGATAGGTAATTACGACTGTAATTAGTTAAGGAAACTGGATAGTGGGTTTGACAGTCAATTTGTAGGCTTCAGTGTAATACACTCTTTTTAATTTGTCAAGCTTTCGGTTATATTTTTAACCATCTTCAGGACACTGTAATACAATAATGAAATACGTACAATTTGTTTAAGAATTAAATTTGGTTATTTAGTACTCACATTAGCTGAGATTTTTTTGTAGAATAACAGCATTTACAAACATGTAAATTTTGAAACATGCACACGCGCATGGTTTACTAAAATAATGTGTCGAAATAACTGAATTACATATTAAAATTTTTTGGCCAAAGTAGTTATCACAGTAAAATTGATAAATTACAAACTAATAAAGCAAACAATTTTGTTAAAATAATGTTAAACTTTTAAAAATGTGCACAAGTTGTCGACGTATACACTTACCTGTTAAAATTGTCGAATAATATTCACAATCCACCACACCTAGATCCGGGTTAAATTTCAAAAAATATTAAAAACATTTTCTTTTATTTACTATTAAATAACATGTAACGACTGAACGCACACTTTTTAGGAACAACTATTTCTATGTTTTAGTGGATTTTATTGACAGTTAATTTTCACAAAATGGTGTTGTACACGTGGTTACGTCGACAACTTGTGCACATTTTTAAAAGTTTAACATTATTTTAACAAAATTGTTTGCTTTATTAGTTTGTAATTTATCAATTTTACTGTGATAACTACTTTGGCCAAAAAATTTTAATATGTAATTCAGTTATTTCGACACATTATTTTAGTAAACCATGCGCGTGTGCATGTTTCAAAATTTACATGTTTGTAAATGCTGTTATTCTACAAAAAAATCTCAGCTAATGTGAGTACTAAATAACCAAATTTAATTCTTAAACAAATTGTACGTATTTCATTATTGTATTACAGTGTCCTGAAGATGGTTAAAAATATAACCGAAAGCTTGACAAATTAAAAAGAGTGTATTACACTGAAGCCTACAAATTGACTGTCAAACCCACTATCCAGTTTCCTTATATATATATATATATATATATATATATATATATATATATATATATATATATATATATATGTATATATATATATATATATATATATATATATATATTCAATGAGTATTATTACTAATACTTAAAAGCATAGCATTATTCTCAAATTATGAAACCAATAATTAAAATGATTATAATTTTGCTATTCCAGACAGTAGTGACAATCTCGATTTAAGTCATCTTGTACTGGATTTAAACCTTTGAAGTTTTTCTCATAACGAATCAGACTCGTCAATTATTTTTAATGCCTTTCAATAAATAATAATTGCAAAACAGCAAAACCATCTTTACTTCTTTGCAATGCGTTTGTAATGAGCGATGTGCTTTCTTGAGTAGGCATTTCCACATCCCTTTATCTTGGAAGCTTATTTGGGACTCCCAGATGCGCTTTTTTCTCAATTGGAGTCGTTCTTAATTTGTTCTTTGCTGTGTAGGTAATGCTTTTTTACGAGCCGTCCTTATCTCCCAACAAAGGAGCGGTGTCTTGACTTAAAAACCCGATTTATATGGAGTCATTAATTTTACGCAGCACAGAAATATTATAATCCCGTGAAATGTATTAACTTGGGGAATTACCTCGCGAAATATAACTGTGATCGTGAAAAATAAGTCTTTTGACTTGGCGAGAGAAATTGGTTTAGATTTTTCAACGGTTTTATTGACATTTTTATCATCATCGGTGCCTTTTACCGAAATGAGATGTCCTGAGATCGAGGGAATGATATGTTTTAGTCGTGAACTCAGTTGTTGAAAGATTTCACAGATATGTAGCCATCTATATAAAATAGATGGTGGGGTATTAGTGATTTAGAAAAATGTAGTTGATTTGAATTTGATGTGTAGCTGATATTTTTAGCATTAAAAGTTGAATTCTCTTCACAAGGAGAGATACATTTCTTGGCTTTTACACCAAAGGTTGTATGATACCAACATAAGTTGCTTGAAGATCTTTATGAATGATTTATTTATTAATGTAGCCACCTATATAAAATAGATGGCGGGGTATTAATGATTTGTATAGATGGCCACGTTATCAACAAGGAGGGGCATTTTATATATTAATTTGTTATTCAGTTATAAATTATTACAAATTTATGTCAATGTATGTGTTTCCTCTTATTATATATTGTTACTATATTTACTTTGTAGTTTATTTTATTGTGTTTTAACTCACCCTTTCCTAAAGATATTCACATATTTTATCGTACTATATTTATTAAATGAAATAAATTTTAAATTTCAAGTATGTTCTTAAGTATAAAATGCGTTTGACATATTACATTTTTATATAAAAATAATGAATAGATAGTTTTCTGCAAAATCTTTCACATAAAAATGTTATATTTTTGGGACATTATTTCTAAACACTGTATATCATAGCTTCATAACTTTGTAGATAATTCTGTATACTTATAAACCTGTGCACAAATTGTGGTTAATGTATTTTCATTGAGAGCCTTATGTGGATAGTAATTGAATATTTTCAAAAAATAATGTATAGAAGATTTTTTTAAAGAAACTATTACTTCCGGTTGTCCAATTATTACCAAAATCTAATCAGATCTTCCCAGGAATGTCAGTCTGTTCCTCACTCAGTCTCTCGCCAGCTGCTGCGTGGCCTTGTCCTATTTTTAAAATGAGACTCTAAATTTTTTTGACAACGAATCGTCAATCAGTCAACCTATTTTAATTGTATAATGTAACACATGTATAATGTAGAATTACACTAAAATATTAGGGTAAGTTTAGTAGACTGTAAACATGTTACCATTTATTAATGTATATTTTTTAAATATTATTGGCTGATGATGGGCGAATTGGGCCCGAAACGTCCGAACATGATTGTGCAAGCTAAATAAACAAAATTGGAACTTCAAGGCCTACATATTTATTGTCAGAATTCAAAAATATGTTACTAAGAAATATTGTTGCTCTCGACGAGTTCTGTCAATGTTATTTACTTTTTTCTATTTCACCAGAATATGTCTCGAAAAGGAAAATATTTTTTTCCAAAAAATAAATTGCGATTTCGAAAAAAAGTGACTAAGAAATATTGTTGCCGACTTCTATTACGGGGTACTTATTCCTGTTGCGCACTGTATTTTATTTAGTACATTTTTTTTGTGCGCAAATAATATAACAAATATAATACAGAATGATGTGATAATTGAGCGGTTTCTTATAACTATATGAATGTGATGAATAACTTGTTTTTGATTAACTATTTTCTACAGATTTTGACAGCACTATCCTGGCAACCTTGACCCTTCAGTATACCAACCTGGTTTTAGAAACCAACGATAGTTATAATTTCTATTAGGAAGTTATTTCTGATACAACAAGTGGGAATTAAAAAGAATGTACATAATAATTTATATAAACTAAAACGTAATTTACAGTTAACTTAAAATTCTTTAACAATTACTATGGCTTATTTTACCGATAAGGCCATATAGGTCGTTTTTTATCCGAATGGTCCCTCAGACCGGTGCGTACGCTTGTGAGGCAAAAGTTAGTGTGTGTTTTCGAGGGTAATATAATCTAAACTAACACACCAAAAAGCTATTTACAAATAGCCAATTATCGTACCTTACTATATGCGAAAAATCCACTTTAATGAAAATGTAATAAATATGACAAAATTTATGGATTTTACAATCAGTAATAGGTAAGTATGTTCAAAAACCTGTTCCGACAAGAACAGGATTAAAATAATTAATACATAAAAAAAAATGTTAAAGAACATTTTTTATAAAATAACTGTAGATCAAATTGGGTGAATATTATTAAACGCCAATTTAAGTTTCTTAATTAATTTGAATCTTCAATGACATGGGCATGGTATAATAAAAACAGGTTAAAATCTGCTGTTGACAAGGGCTACAAAAAAACTTAAATTAGGTTTTATCCTATCTGTGCAGGAAGGATTGTAAGAAATAAACTTCCTGATCTTCTCACCGTGGCTCCCAGATGACTGCTAGGGTCGGTGATGATATTCTAATTTACTTTTAACAAATAAAAGTAACAATTTTTATTTTCAATTAGTTATATTACGTAAATATATAAATTACATGACATTAATTCATTTAGGACCGGTTTTTCAATATCTGTTTAAAATTTTAGCTAAGAGTTAAATAAACAAAATTGAAACGAAAGAAACTGTCAAATGACAGATTTATCATTGCTGTCAACAAAACGATGCAATATTGTTTACTTAACTACAAGTTAAAATTTCAGCCAGAGATTAAAAAACCGGCCCTTAGAAATTGATTATTTCATTTTCAATTCACAACAACAACAAATTTCGTTTTTCTATGGTGATGTCATCGCCAAAAAGTTAGCTTTGGAAGTAAGTACGTTCGCTCGTGTCAGCTTCTTGGATGTGCTTCTGCCAAAGTGCCAGCTAACACTATCATTAATTACGTTATGAGTTATTTTGAACAAGTATTGAAATACAACATGCACGTGGAAAATATTTAATCAATCGTTAAATTGCAAATGAGTCATGTATCTTTGTACGTATGTGAACAAAATTGCTATTGAAATCTCTATCTCATGAAATTTTTATTTGTGGCTTTTAAGTAGCAATATTTTTTTGATTTCATATGGAACAGACGAACAGAATAACCGTATATAACAAGAAAAAGCTTTCGATTCTAGAGATATAGAATTGATCTATTTTGAAAAAAAGATTTACAACAAAAACTTTTCAGAATTGTGAAAGCAAAGATGAAAAGAAATAAATTCCGTTGTATCCTTTGTGTAAATTCTGCGCTTTACTTACAGCGTTTCTTTACTTTCGCCGATAATGCGTGCTTAAACACAAGGCCCGCGTTATTGATGGCTTAATGGCTTCGCTCTTCATCAGAATCGCACAACACGTAAATAAAAAATACCACCTCGGGCAATCTAATTTCATACAGAGCCTCAAAGCTACATAACAGAAAAAGAAAACGCCCTTTGTCTACGAACTTTCCAGACGAATTAAACTTACTTTAAATTTAAAATTCAATTTTAAAGTAATAACTCCATTTTTATTCGCAACAACATTACTTCAAGTCTTAATAGAACTATGTGTTCTGTTTACTAAAACAGATGTCTTTAAAATGTCGAACAAAAGTATAAAAAAATAAAAATAACAATTTTTCTCAGTATTGTGAAATGCGTATTTTTGTAATGATTATTTGTTTTTAGGGGTCATGACGAGGATAGTTAAGTAAAGATGATAAACGCCAATCAAGAATGGAGATCATTACCAAGATATGTAAATACTCTTGGCAATTTCTTTGAGTAAGGGGTCGGTTCTACCCAAAAAAATTAAACTGCCTAATTTAAATAAATAACCTGTAAAATGATAAACAGTTTTGAAGAGTGCTAAATTTTGGTTACTTATTTCTAGTCAGTAATAAAGTTGATCGCAACTAAATAAACTATAATAAATTACAAAGCTATAAAACCTATAATATATATATATATATATATATATATATATATATATATATATATATATATATATATATATATATATGAGTGGTCGTTTATGTATTCCCGGACTAGGTAGTTTTCAATTTTAATGTAATTTTTCATTATATTGTTTTTTACCTTCCGTCAAAAGGAAGGTATTGTTTTTGGTCAAAAAATTCGGTGGTGAGTTTTTAATGTATAAGCACGTTTTAGGGTCCCTACAATACGAATGTACTATTTTTAAGATGATGTCTGTATGTGTGTATGTGTGTCCGTGTGTGTGTCTGTGTGTGTGTCTGTGTGTGTGTCTGTGTGTGTGTGTGTGACAAATTTTTCTCCGACGATAACTCCAAAACTACAATTCTAAAAATTATAATTCTTTCATATTCCTCTTCTTTACAACCATATAAAGAGCTGATTAGATTTTGGTTATAATTGGTCAACCGGAAGTACCCTTATTTGAAGATTTTAACAGTTTTTCTTAAAAAAATGCAGTTAAATATTATTTTTTGACATTTTGTTTTTATATTTATTAAAGAAAATACTCTTCTCTATATGGTTTGATTATTCATTTTCCTTCATATTCAATAGATGTAGAGTTAAAGCATTACAAAGAAATTAATTTTCAAAAATTAGTCAGCTTTGTTATTTATCATGGAAACAGCTGACATAATTATTCAAAAAAATTTAATTGACAGATGTCAGTTGCAAGTGCAAAACCAAATATGGAAAAAAGTATAGGATCTAAAATTGGTATGTCATAGTGTTGCTCGCAAGTGACACGCAGAAAAAGGCCAAAGAGAAGATGGAAGGACATTACTTAGTGTAGTTTATGTTATAATTTTATTGGATTTATAGAACCTTTTCAAATGAACTTTTGGTATGGAATTTGTAAAAAAATAGTATGTGTTCGTGTTCGATTTTACATGGTAGTATATAGAATCTGTTCCAAGGACCTTTTGGTATGGGATTTGAACAAAATACATGGAATTGACGGAAGGTCTTGTGCTGGCCACAACAGATTTTTTATCATATATGCCTTGGTAACGTGAGTAACAATTTACAAAACAATTACAGCAATATTAGCTCTATCTGTTAGTTTGTGTTGCCAGGGAAGGTGTCCTGTTGCTCCATACACCAGCCCGCAAGTCAATACTTTCAAAAGCTGACGTTGCTGAATGTGGATTCGTAGAAAATTACCATCCGCCTTATATCCCAGTTCTAGCCTCTTGTGACTATTTCTTCTTTCCAAATCTCAAGAAACACTAATAGCCATTTGCACCAACAAGGTTTAAATTTTAATTTAGGCTTGAATAAAAAAATGCAAAAAGTTTTGATAGCAATATGTTATAATTCATTTGACATTACATTTCGATGCAATATTGTCAATTTAAGCCGAGTTTAAGTTACGTTGGTGCAATCGGCCATAAGAGAAATAAAATTTACGGACGATAACGAAAGTATAGGGGCTGTTGAAAGGCATTTTGCGAACAAACCAAAGGAATGTTATTATAATGGGTTAAAGATGTTATTGAAACGATGTAATACTTGTATCCAAATGCAATGGGCCTATATTGAAAAACAAATTTTTGTTGCTGTTTTAGTCTTTTCTTTTCGTGCCTAGTCTGGGAGTATAAAAACGACCTCTCCCTCGTACGGTTACATATACGGTTTGAAAGCAAATAATTTGGAATAATTCTGATATTTATCACTTTGATAAGCCGTCAAAAAAGTTAACATTTTGACTGGGCGATAAGCAAGTAGGCGATGGTCTTGTGAGCGACAGAAATTTAAAAATTTTGCACGCTTAGCAGACAAAATTACAAACCAATATACCTATTGGATCGCTGCGATATATAATTTGCGATGATATTGTACTGAGAGTTTTTGGTTGGGGCATTAGACGTGTGTATGTTAATTCAAATAGATCAAATATGGAAACTCGTTTTATTTCACAAAAAATAAAAAATAAAATTAAAAAAAAAAATTAAAACATAAAAAAAATTACACTAAATATTAAAACAAAATTAATATACCTTTAAGTAAAATTAATTATAATTATTCAAAAATTATATATATACAGCGTGGAAACGAACTTAATGTCACAAATTTAAAGGTGAGTAGTATGACATGTGTAGAGTACGAAACAGAAAGATTTTTTTAAAAATTTGCATATTTAAGGGTAGTTCATTAAATTAACATTTTTGGTACCACTGGACCACTGACAACTTTAATACTTAATAATAATTCTGTATAATCAAATCTTAATTATTTCTAACTTAATTTATTTTGAAAGTTCAATGGACCATGTCAAAGATTAATATTAATACTTCGCAGAATTACTTTTATTAAAGAAAAAAAAAATCTGTTGTGGCCAGCACAAGACCTCTCGCCATTTCCATATTAGGCTATATATGTATTGTATTGCACTTCGCATTCGAACCGTCGTTTTATAACAAAATATTACAGAACTTTACCCAAATATTGTTTTTTATTGTATTTAACATGTCTTCTGCACATATATAATTCTAATTATATCTATTTTATATCATTTTCATATCAGAGATTGTTCCAATTCATTAACCAGATTGGCGGTATTTCTGATGGATATATGCATTTTACCACAATTTTACCTATAATTTCAAATATTTAATTAATAAAACAATAAGAAAAATTAAATATACTTCCCAGAAAAAGCTATCAGAATGTCACTAAAAATGTTGATATTTGACAATGACATGTGTCATGTTATAAACATTGGAATTTGTCAACTGGTTTCCTTAGTGCCTTGGCCTCTGCGATTAGTGTACTCTATAAATTATAGTGTCTTTATCTCTAAATCTATACAAGATATAATAAAAATTTTAAGTGTATTAGATGGAGAATTTTATGTTCTTCAATATTTAATAAAAAAAACTCCCAAAAAATTATATTTAGAATTTTTTTTTTAAGAAAGTACTACTTCCGGTTGTTCAATTGTTACCAAAACCTTTTCAACTCTTCCCAGGAATGTCAGATTGAAGAAACTGCAGTTAAATATTTTTTAAGTCTTATAGTTTTTGTGGAATCGTCCCTCCAACATCCATACATACACACACACACATACACACATCCACACACACACACAGACATCATCGTAAAAATGTTATAATCGGGTTCTAGGGACCTTAAATCGTGCTTATTCACAAAAATCTGGATATGTGAATTTTAGCATGATTCCAATACCTCTCTTAGCGAGAGGTAAAAAACAGAATGGATTAACTGATAAATAGCAACAATACTAGAAATTTTTCATGTAACAATATTAATATGAAAAAAACTTACCTTAAAAATCAATTGAAGAATAAACACAAAAGTCATAAATATTGTTCAAAATTGTCATCTCCCACAGCTACACACAATACATTACGTTGAATTAATTGGACACTACATGCCAGGTTCTTATGATTTTCTTGTTTAATAATTTCAGCACAGTTTTGAATCCGCATCCTGAATTCTTCAACAGTTTCAGGGGGGTTTTGATTATCATACACCAAGGACTTCAAATGGTGGCCATGATACAGGACCGCCACGGCCAATCCACCTGTTTCCATAGGTATTATTTAAATACTGCCGCACATTTCTTGAAAAATGAGGTGGAGCACCATCATGCTGAAACCATGCATGTTGACGATGGAGTAAGGAAACATCTTCTAATAATACTGGTAGAACATTTTGTAAAAATTCCAAATACTGGTCACCATTTAATCTATTGGGCTGTATGTATGGTCCAAGCAAATTTCCATTTAAGATACTAGCCCAAACATTTAATGAAAATCTGTGTTGCAAACTACTTCTTACTACAACATGTGGATTTTCTTGAGCCCAATAATGCATGTTGTGGAAATTATGGACACCGTCACGTGTGAAAATTGCTTCGTCACTAAATATTATAAGTGAAGTAAAATTAAAATTTGCAGCATGTTGTTGCAGAATCCACTGACAAAATATCGTTCTAGCTTGGTGATCAGCAGGCATTAATCCTTGAACTTGTTGAAACTGGTATGGATGATAATCATTCTTGTGTACAATTTTCAAAACACTAGTGTGAGATATTTCTCCTACAACACGAGACACTCCTCTGCTACTAATTTCCGGGTTAGCATGCACCAAGTCTAAGACTTCATCTTCAATGTTGTAGTGTAGTCTGCGACCGCCGCCATCTCGTCCATTATTTCTTCTTAAATTGCCTGTGTCGCGAAGACGTTGTGTCACGGTGATGAACATCCTGCGATCAGGCTGGCGTCTTTCAGGATACCGTTCGGCATACAGACCTGCAGCTAAAACCGCGTTTTGTTCCACTTCACCATAAATCAACAACATAACCACTAATTCACAATTAGAATACATTTTTTTAACAAGAGCACAGCAAAAATCACTTGTCACTAACACTTCCGAGAATAATGAAATATTTTATGTACCTATTACACAATTATTTTCGGTGCAAATGGTATTTAATTTAAATATTAAGTATAATTTAATTATTAATAATACAACTAATTTTGAATGTATTTTTGATAATGAAATATGAATTAAAATTATTCCTCAAGAATTTTCGTTTTTCGAATTTTAAAAAAATTCTTTTAGTTTCGTAATCTACACACATGTCATACTACTCACCCTTAAATATATGACATTAAGTTCGTTTCCAGCCTGTATATATACATATATATGTTTACAATAATCTCCGTGGACAATAATAGATAAGATAATAAACAATTTATTAACATAATCTTCAAAAAACTATTAATATTATATAGTTCAAGTTTTGAACATATCTTCTATTTTCATGCAAACACTCGGGGTTTCTATTGAGACGTAAATGTTAAGGGTTTTAGAAACGCGATTATCTTAACAACTAAAAACTATTGAGAACTAGTTTTAATATAAATAACTGAAGTTCTAATTTCTTTTACAATTGTGGAGTCCACATTAATTTCATTGTGCAATTACGGTTCCAAATACAACGATTGTGAAACAAAAAGTAAAGCTATATTATTCTGGGACAATACAGTTCTTATAAATACAAAAGGTTACTCGGGCCTATTATTTAACTCCGTGGTGAATTTTTAACAACTAGTTAAAAATTTAACCTATCAAATATGTTGATATATCGAGTGTTCAATAAGTCTTTGCGTCCTGGTTGGCTGTGGTTTGTTAAACGCATGTGTCTTTTATTCATACTATTTAACCTTAAACAAAACGTCAAACGTAATTGAAAATGTGGAAATTGTATCTTTTAGAATTTTACAGTATTTTGTTAATTACAATAATACAATACCTTAAAAACTAAAAACTGTTGAGAACTAGTTTTTATATAAATAACCTAAGTTCTAATAATTTTTACAATTGTGAAGTCAACATTAATTTCATAGTGCACTTAGCCACATATAATATACGGATTACGTTTCTTTACCATAGTGGTTAATTTTTTTTTTTTTTAGTTAAAAAAATTAACCGATCAAATATGTTGATATAACGATGTTCAATAAGTCTTTACGTCCTGGTTAGCTGCAGGTTGTTAAACGCATGTGTCCTTTATTCATACTATTTAACCTTAAACAAAACGTCAAACGTCATTCAAAATAAGGAAATTGCATCTTTTAGAATATTATAGTATTTTATTAAATTTATAATACAATATGTGCTGAAAATATTCCTGAGTAAACTGTTTACTGTAAAACAATTCAAAATCAAATTTATATTTTTCTTTAATTGAATTAATTAAACCAAGACGTTTAAGTTTATTACTCAAAATAAAGTACAGGCATGTGTTTTTCAACCTATAGCCAACCAGGGGTGAGATTCCAAAACTACGCTATGACAGCGTAGTGAAAAATAACGCTTCGTGTCCCTAACAACCATGGAAGTGGATAGGGAGAGAAAGGCGAAATGTAAGGGGTATTTTTCGCTACGCTATCATAGCGTAGTCTTGGGATCCCACCCCAGGACGTAATGACTTACTGAACAACCGAAAAAAAATTGGATTTTTAATTGTCAAATTAGTATCTATTGGATAAATTTTTTAACCAGTTGTTAAAAATTAACGACTGAGTTACAGAATAGGCCCGATTGTCTCTTATTAAATAAAACAGTGACCGACCCTGGTGCTGTATTGGGCAGCGTAGTCGACTCACGATTCCAAGGGTCCCCGGCTGGAATCCCGGGAAAGGTATGGTAATTTGTATGTGTCTTTATCATCTCTGTCAACGTAACGCAGAAAATTACAAAAATTGTAATGCCTGTTTTACATTTGTCAATTTTTTCGTCAATTTAAGGAACTCTATACCTTTTTAACTTCAATATCAGAAAAAGTAACCTCAATTTCAGAAAAAGTAACTTTAATTTCAGAAAAAGTAAATTCAATTTCAGAAAAATTATATGAAAATATTAATATATCTTTTTCGAAATTGAGTGTACTTTTTCTAAAAGTCTGTAGGTATTGTAGATAAACCTTTACAAGCTCAATATTTCCGGTAAATCAGATTATTTTAGACAATGCTTCTACATTTCTACACTTACACGCATACATTCTAAATATTGATTTAGATAATTATACTAAGGGCAGAGGCGGCATCCTTATAAATTTTCATATGTAGGAAGTGGAATCAAACAATAAATATGGTATCGTATGACCAATTATGTAATAATGTTATATTATATTACGAGATACATAATATAAACAGTTTGTGATGTTCCCATATTACTAGCAGTAATAATTATAATGTAGTTTAACTAAAATAAGCTAGTTATTTAATAAAATATATACAAAAATTAAATTATAATTAACTGATTTCTATAATAAAGTATGAAATAAAATTTATTGATATTTAAAATATAATGATATATTGTATTAAATATAATTAATTATATTTATAAACTGTTTGATCCATTGGCTTATACAGCTTATTTGCTTAGTGCGGAAAAAATAAAGTGAAAAATAATTAACACAAAAAATATTTATTTCATAAATAACTTTGTTAGATTTATTAGTAAGAAATGTAGCGCAATAGTTGCGTCCTCGCTGCCTACATCACAAGTCCCGATTTTAAATTTTGTCGGGTCTTTATCTCTTATCATTCCACTTTGTTTAACAAATACACACATATAATTCTAATTATATCCATTTTTCATTATATGAGGAAGTTCCTAAGTGTCAGAGATTTTTCCAATTCATTAACCAGATTGGCGGTATTTCTAATGTATATATATATATATATATATATATATATATATATATATATTGACTATAATTTTAAATATTTAATTAATTAAACAAAAAGAAAGATTAAATGTACATCCCAGAAAAAGCTATCAGAATGTCACTAAAACTGTTGATTTTTGACACTGACATCTGTCATTTACAAACTAGGTTATAAACATTTGAATTTGTCAACTATTTTTCTTCGTGTAGTTTAGCCTCTGCGATGTATGACATCTGATTATTCTACATATTATAGTGTCTTTATCTCTAAATCTATGCAAGATATAATAAAAAAGTGTATTAGATGGAGAATTTTATGTTCTTCAATATTTGTTATAACAAAAATTTTCAAAAAATTATAATTAGAAGAATTTATCTAAGAAACTACTACTTCCGGATGTCCAATTGTTACCAAAACCTTTTCAGCCAGGAATGTCAGATTGAGGAATTAATAGTTAAACAGGTCTTAAATCTTATAAATTTTGAGGAATCGTCCTTCCAACATCCACACATACACACACGCACGCACGCACACACACACACACACACAGGCATTTTAAAAATGTTATAATCGGATTCTAGGGACCCCAAATCGTGCTTATTATAATCTAGATATGCGAATTTTAGCATGAATCCAATACGTCTCTTATCGAGAGGTAAAAATCAAAAATTATAAAACATACTTTCATTTGTAGACTATACATTTCTATGTAAGTATACAAATTTTCAAATTTTTATATTAAGTATATTAACAGACGCACATAGATTTTTAATACATGTGCAAAATTACTAAAATAGGCTATTATTGTTAATATTGCATGCCTAAACATTGTACAACAATTAAATACACAGTTTTGAAAAATTAATTTTATAATTACCTATATATTATAATTAAGTAATTGTAATTGTCGAAATATAAAACTTTTTTTGTCAAATCAACTTTAGCAGCTAATAAGTATTATATTCTATTTGACATGTTATTAATACATGCTTGTAGCGTTTCCTGCATCTGTGGATGATGATTCCAAACATGTACAGAATGGAACAAATTCGAGTTCCTTATATAATGAAATTTCTTATTATGCACGCTACAGAAAACTGATATACTTAGTTCTTTATGGGTTAACTTTTTGAGACAACTTTAATAAGCACCACAGGAATTTTCGATCGTATTTTCCTTGGAGCTACAGGCCAAAACTTGATTTTCGCTTACATTGAAAATGCTTTATTTCTCGCTTATTGTAAAAGTTAAAAAAAATCTGATGTGGACACCACATGACTTCCTTGTACGCCTGTTAAACTATACATATTTTTTTAATAATTAAAATATGTATTATAACGGACCCAATCATAAAATTGCACGTATTTGACATTATTTGACAATAACATTAATTTTTGCCCTAATCCATAGCAAACTTAATTACAAAACCAACAAGTACATAATTTTTAAATTTACATATCTCGCTTATTCAAAGAGCTAATTCTCTAAAACTTTTGTTTGAAGCATTTATTTCTAATATCAAAATAACACCTTTTTTCAAGAAAAAACTGATAACAGCTTCAACTAAAGTATCACTTCCGGTTAAATCATTTTGACCTAAATCTATTATGTTATTATTCCCACTGATATAGAAGTTTTATATACCAAATTTAAAAAGGTTTGGATTATATTTTAATATAGTTTTTCATTAAAATCTATTATAGGCTTCAAGTAAAGTACCACTTCCGGCATAATAATAATAATAATAATAATTATAATAATAATGCTTTATTACCCAACAGTGAACCATTTACAGGGTATATTTATGAACATAAATAAATAGTTGAAAAACTAGGACATTAACTAATGTACATACACAAAAAAATATATATAAAAGATGTGTTACATATCTGCTGATCAATTCCTCTATCTGGATAAACATTATCAATTTTGAGCGACAAAAATTTTAAAAATCGACGATAAATCCTATCCAAGGCCATGGATTGATTTAAAGTGGAAGGAAACCAAATTAAGCCAGCATACTCAATTTTGCTCAAAACTAAAGCAGAAAATAAAGATTTTAGTACAGAAATGTCTTTAAATATTTTAGATATTCTAATAATGAAGTTCAGTGTCCTACTGGCAGAACAACAGACATTATTTGTATGTTCAAGGAAAACAAAATTAGTGCAAAATGTTACACCGAGATCTTTTATTGAGGAATTCTGAACAAGAATAACTGCTTGCATTGTGTACGAATACATTATTTTGTTGATACGGCGTGTGTAGGATACGGAACAACATTTACTGAAATTTAATTTTAATTTATTTTTATTACACCAATCAACCATGTTATCAATATTACTTTGTAGTAGTGAGCAGTCGTTGAGTGAATTAATTTTGGTGAATATTTTTATATCATCCGCATAAGCTAGTACTTCACAAGTGAAAGATCGAATGATTTCATCAATAAATATAATAAATAACAGTGGGCCAAAGTTAGATCCCTGTGGTACGCCAGATGTTGATTGAAAAGGGGAGGAGGAGAAACCATTATAATTAACGTAACATTGACGATTCTTCAAATATGAATGCAACAAATTGACTAAGGATGGAGCTGCGCTTATTTTATTTAAAAGTAATCCATAATCTATAGTATCAAACGCACCAGAAAAATCAGTGTAAATTACGTCAACTTGGCTACATTCATCGATTGTTTCAGAGACAAACTGAGAAAAAGATGCTAGATTTGTAACCGTTGAGCGTAAACGCATAAAACCATGCTGTTCAGGCGAAATATAAGAAAATACATTGTTGTATATAATGCGGTATATTACAATTTCAAAAATCTTGCTAAAGTTATTTAAAATTGAAATAGGACGGTAATTACTTATAATAGCCTTATCATTCTTTTTGAAAACTGGAGTTATCCTTGTTTGTTTCCAGCGTTCTGGAAAATTAGAGCTAACAATAGCTAAATTAATTATAAAGACGAGTGGTTGCGTTAAAACAAACCTACTATCTCTTACAAGGAAACATGGAATTTGATCTTCACCGGCTGTAAATTTACTAGAAAACGAGGACATAATGGATAAAAGATCTTCTTCTGTAACAAGAGGTAAAGAGAATGATGAGTGAAAGGTGAAATCAGAAGATGGTACATATGGAGTGCTGACAGAAAATGAATGAGTGAAGTGTTTAGCGAAGGCGTCGACTATATACTTAGGGTTACTGTACTCTCGTTGATCGTCAGGAAGTTTACCAAGGATACGAGTAGTTCCTTGTTTCAATCTAACGTATTTCCAAACATCTGACGGTTGATTTTTAATATTGGTTTCAGCACAATGCACAAATGAATTATATGCTTCCTGAATCTGAGTTTTGGTAAGTGGTCTTAATCTTTTAAATTCTTCAAGATAATGTAAATTTCTAAATTTTAGCCATTTTTTCCTATAATATTCCTTACTCTTAATATTATATTTTATTTGTGAAGTGAACCATGGTGAAAAATTTGATTTCTTAAAAGTAAATTTAGGGACGGACTCATTTATGATGGTATACAACCTGTTATAAAATTCATTAAGCGCAAGATTAACGTCAGAATGTTAATTAGAAATGACCAATCTGTATTGAAAATGTCATCGTAAAGTTTAATAAAATTTGCTCTACGAAAGTTGTACTAGCAAGAAAGTTGTACTAGCAGATGGGAATTTTGTTTGTTTTACAGTTGGTTCAATATCCATGTCTATTACTAAAGATGGATAATATACCAAAGGAGTATGGTCTTCAGGAACCAAAGAAGTATCAGATTTATTTACCATCAGTTTAGCATTTGGCGTAGATAAAACTAAATCCAATTTAGTGTAATTTCCCAAATCAGTATTATTATAATGAATAAAATTCAAAGAAGAACAAAAGTTACTGAAACAAGAAGATTTAGGACAATTAACAAAACTATTTGTAAATAGATTAGGCAAATTAAAATCACCCAGTAGAACTATATTGTCATAGATATTTTCAATACATAATAAAAGCTCAAGTTCATCAAAGAAAATTTCAAGGTTACTACTGTTAACATCCAGCGGGATATAAAGTAATAGGAAAGTAACAACTATATTATTAAATTGACATTTACAAACGATAAGATCGATTAACGGTACCGAAGAATGAATATTTCAAGTATCATAGATAGTGTAGTTGATGCGGTCATCTAGAGCAATTAAAACACCACCCCCTCTAGTACGCCCAACCTGTGTAAAATCACGATCGCATCTTATTATATTATAGTGGGGAGGAAAGAATTCTGAATTTGTAACAGAGGCATACAACCAAGTTTCAGTTAAGAATATTACATAGAAAGATTCTGAATAACAATTGGAATAAAATATATAACTTTTAGAATTAAGACGCCTAGTGTTTTGATAATAAAACTTTAACGAAATAAGTTCACTGTTGGGCGATTTTAGTTTAAATACTTTACAATCTTAGGTGAGTTATTGACATATTTTATAGTAAGATTATTTTCCCCATTAGCCCATCTTTTGTTTAATTCTCCTTTTATTGCCTTATAATACTCAATTTGACAAGGTGTTTTGTCTCTAGATATATTAATATTAGTCCATTTTTCAATATATTTTAATTTATTAGTATTACGTAAAATTTTATTAACATTATTTCTGGAAGAAAGAAATATCTTAATTGGACGGAGCCACGAAGAAGTGGCATCAACTATACCCAAACGAATAGTATTGATAATAGCAGCATCGACACCAACATCAACTAATAAATCCGTAGTTAAATTTAGATCAGAATTTATTTGTTCCTGTTTAGAAGCGGAATTAGCTTCTGGAGACCCAAATATCATTATATTTTTCGATCGATATTCACGTTCGGCAATTTCATTAATTATATCTTCAGTAACAAATTATAGAAGACTGATTAGAATTAGTGTTCATGTTATTATTTTTTAATTCTATAATATCCTTCTGTAAATTAAGGATGATATTCCTTAAGACTTCCAATTCATTACCGAACTTGATGCAATTAGGGCAATTCCATTTCAGACCACTTGTTCCCGCGCGAATTTTTCTAGCGTCAGCGGATGTTATATCAATACAACAAGCGATACTGAATTTTTTCTGACATATAGAACAGCAAAAAGATCCATGATGACGCAACGCCCTGTATATGTATTTCTGAGCGAGCACCCAGTAGAAGACAAGAATTTAACACTATCAATGAAATGACTAACACTTCTTAATTGAATAGTAAACAAGTGTAAACTATGTTAAGAATACATCACGTTCAAATATATATGAAAGAATTAAATAAGGCCAAAAACTCACCCCAGAAGACAGTAGATTGAAAAACAACAACACAGATGAAACACAAAAATTAGCTCAATAAAATGATGCTAAATTGAAAATAAAAACTTTGAAAAATACTAGCAAACCAAGTGCCAAAACAGAAGCGAAGAAAACACACAAGCAACTCTCAAAATCTCAATATAACCGGAAGTTATGTAAATATAAAATTTCAACTTTTTACGGCTTGCCGTTTTTCAGTTATGCGAGATACGTACGTACAGACATCACAACGAAATTAGTCAAAATGGATTCAGGGATGGTCAAAATGGATATTTCCGTTGAAATCTGGATATCGAAATTTTTCGCGATTACAATACTTCCTTTACTTTGTACAAGGAAATAAAAATGTTTAGATACTTTTTATGCGATTTTTTACGTAGAAGAACATGGTCTAATAATATTTTTTCAAAAGTTAGTAGTTCACAAGATATAACACAAACATAATATGTTTTAAATGGGAACGTATGTTGAAAATAGTCACATCTTTTTTTTCAATGAAGTATAATAAGTCTACATTCTTCTATTTGAACATGTATAATATATGTATGAATTATCAATTTTTTGGGGTGAGAAAAATGGAATTTAATAAGAAACAAAATGAAAAAAAAATCACTTACAAATCAGCATTTGTTTATTTTTAATATTATTTTCCTTATTTTATTTCAAGCCACAGTCATGGCTCACTATTCTCTTTCAAATTAGGGGTATAAAAAAGTGCCTACCATTTTACTTTTTAATAATGTAACATATGGATTATTTTACATGATTGTAAAGCAAATTTGATGTACTCAAATTTGTAAAAAATATAGTATGTTTCATTTGAAATTTTAAAGTTGATATTAATTAATAATAAACCGGAAGTGGTATCATGAATGTACATCCGTCATTAAGTAGCTTACATGTTGTTGTATTAATCATGTTATATGAAAAGTACTAACTTAATAAATAAGCGAGATATTTGCTGGGTCAATTAAAATATAACACACTATATTAATAAGTCAACAATTGTTTTGTTTTGTTTCTGTCAGTTTCACTGCTAATGATATTTTTTCTTAATTGTGCAAATTTTTAAATTCATTTTCTGGCTTTATATGAAACGTAATGTGTTTAGTATCAAAAATTCTTTTTTCAATAAATTAATATAGAAACTTTTGGCGTCTAAAAAACTGTTTTTGTATGTTATAAACCTATGACCCGTTTTAAAATTTACACCCTATATATATATATATATATAATATGACAGAAAGGAACATGCATGTGAATAATGTTAAAAGGGAAGATGGCAAGATGACTAAACTTTTAAATATAAAATTTATTTGAGTTAGTTTGGAAGTAAACAAAACCCAACACTAGCCTATCAGAAACATAAGTAGGTACTAGGGGATTTTAAATTTTGCTAGCACAATTAATATTTGAGATGGGCAACTGACCAAAACTTAACACAGGATGTTCGTAGCATCAAATGGTATTCAACCTAACCTAAAAAAACATTATTATATCTTGTTCTATATAATGTATAAATTCCACGTAAAAATGTTTACACGTTTCAAATAAATCTTTCTTGTACATAAATCAGAATCACCATCTTTATGAAAGAAAACATTCTCGAATCTTCCCCTTTCATCGTATCGTACATATGCCTCCACGCCATGTGTAAGCGGAAAATCTCATCCGTTCTCTGGCATGAAACGCTGTCCTGTCGCGTGGGAAAGGTTTTCCATGAGAAGAGCGGCAAGCCAAGCGCTTCATGTAACCGCTGCAATTCAACATCAAAGCTGCTCATTATCTTTACAGGACGAAATTAGATTACATGTTAACGAACGCTCCAAATGTCACAGCACTCCGAACATATGTAGCAGTTTTTTTGTGGTAAGTGATAGTTGACAGATGAAGACTGAAATATGAATTTTAAATTCACAGAGGAATTGGAACTAGGGCATTAAATTTTGTTTTCCTCATATTTACTACCAGGGATGTAAAAGCGTAAATTACCGAATAAATTACCTCAAATTACCAAATTTTGTTTACCGTAAATTACCAGAAAAATTAACGAGAATTTACCAAAAATTAAAGATATTACCAATGTTTTCGCGCAATTGCATATTGTAATGCAGAGGAAATAAGGGTTGTAATCGCGAAAAATTTCGGTTTCCAGATTTCAACGGAAATATCCATTTTCACAATCCCTGAATCCATTTTAACTAATTTGAACTGAAAAACGGGAAGCCGTAAAAAGTTGAAATTTTGTATTTCGGACTGCTATAGCATCTAGTTGTGCACCTCTCTTTCTGGTCATTACTTAACTTTCGGAAATGGTACTTTACTTGAAGCCTATAATAGATTTTAATGAAAAACTATATTAAAATATAATCTAAAACTTTTCAAATTTGGAATGTAAGACTTTTATATCAATGTGAATAACATAATAAATTTTAGTTAAAATGGTCTATCCGGAAGTGGTACTTTACTTTGATGAAAAACTATATTAAAATATAATCCAAAACTTTTCAAATTTGGTATATAATACTTTTATATCAAAAGGAATAACATAATAGGTTTTGGTTAAAACAATCTAACCGGAAGTGATACTTTACTTGAACATCAAGTATCATTAAATTATTAGCGAGATATTTATATTTGTTATTTAAAATTATGTACTTTTTGGTTTCTGTAATTAAGTTTGCTATGAATTAGGACAAAAAATAACAAAAAATAAAGAATTTAATGTCAATGTCAAATTATGTCAAATACGTGCAATTTTATGATAAAGTCTGTTATAATACATATTTTAATTATTAACAAAATATGTATAGTTCAACAGGCGTACAAGGAAGTCATGTGGTGTACACATCAGATATTTTGAATTAACAATACCTAAACAGCCGTCAAGGTCTCTATTATGAACAGGCAATAGGCATTAGACTTCCACTGAAAAAACTGCACCTACGACTTTTGGTAAATAACTATTAAGTGTTTTTATAACAGGCCTTATTTCTTAAGGGTGCATGGCTGTGTGCTTGGGGTTACTGATTATTCGAACTTCTCGGGTTCGATTATAATCGATTTCAAACTTGATTTTTAAAATAAGACAAAAATAACTCCTGTGGTGCTTTTTCCTTGACAACTTTGTGATCTCGTGAGATGACGCTTGGTAAATGCCCTTAAGATACAGATTTATCGTCATTATCGAAATCTGCAACATAGTTTATGGCTATTATTTTAAACTCAATAACTCAAAAGATTGACAGAACGATGTATCATCTCTGAACTACAGCTATAAATAAACCAAAAACATTACTCGCAATAAATATAATCTATTTAATAAGGTCATAATAGGGTCTGCACTATATTATTACCACTCGCTAAGAGAGGTATTGGATTCATGCTAAAATTCGCATATCCAGATTTTATTAAATAAACGCGATTTAAGGTTTCTAGAATTCGATTATAACATTTTTAAAATGATGTCTGTGTGTGTGTGTGTGTGTGTGTGTGTGTATGTGTGTGTATGTGTGTATGTGTGTATGTATGTGTGTCTGGATGTTGGAGGGACGATTCCTCAAAAACTATAAGACTTAAAAAATATTTAACTGCAGTTTCCTCAATCTGATATTCCTGGGAAAAGCTGAAAAGGTTTTGGTAACAATTGGACAACAGGAAGTAGTAGTTTCTTAAAAATTTTTGCTAAATATAATTTTTTGGAATTTTTATATTACAAATATTGAAGAAAAAAATTCTCCATCTAATATACTTAAAATTTTTATTATATCTTGTATAGATTTAGAGATAAAGACACTATAATATATAGAATATTCTAATCGCAGAGGCTAAGGCACTAAGGAAACCACTTGACAAATTCAAATGTTTATAACATAGTTTGTAAATGACATGTCAGTGTCAAAAATCAACAGTGACATTCTGATAGTTTTTTCTGGGAAGTGTATTTCATCTTTCTTATTATTTTATTAATGAAATATTTGAAATTATAGGTAAAATGCATATATTCATTAGAAATACCGCCAATCTGGTTAATGAATTGGAAGAATCTCTGACAAATAGAAACTTCCTCATACAATGAAAAATAGATATAATTAGAATTATATGTGTGCAGAACACATGTTAAATATAATAAAAACAATACTTGGGTAAAATTCTGTAATTTTTTGTTATAAATCGACGGTTCGATAGCGAAGTGCAATACAATACTTATATAGCCTTATATGGAAATGGCGAGAGGTCTTGTGCTGGCCACAACAGATTTTTTTTATATTGTTTTACAAAACTTTATCTAAACTGAAAGCGATATGTATAGGCAATTTTAGAAAGTCTTTATTGTTATTCGTTATGCCGTAATAATTTTTTTATTCTGTGACGTAGATATGGAGATGATTTTGTTCTCAACGAGTGGATTTTGCTAATAATTGAAGTCACATAAATTTATTTTTTCAGCGCTTATAAAATACATAAATATGTTAAAATAACCCTTGTGGTCAATAATTGAAAATATGGGTGGATAATAAGTAATTTAATATCATAATTAATAAAAATACTACGTGTATATTATAGTCCAAGATTTAATTACCACTGGTAGCCTATGTCATTCAACATTATTTTAACTTTCATACTAACGCTTGTAATCTGTCAAAACATTATAAATTTAAACTAGTTTATTTCTGTTGTTTTATTGTTGTTATTTTCTGCATTTATATACTTGCAAATGGATTTCGTTTTTCAAAAAGGCGATAGCAGAAGGTTTGAAAGTAGTAAGAATTTGGAATAGAATAAATGTGTGACGTAGATATGGAGATGACGAAATGGTAATAAAAACTCGATTATTTTAGAAACTAATTATTTTTAAACTTTGTATTTAATATACAGTTTTAAGGTCTAGTTTTAATATAACTGACCCTTGCTCTAACCTTGGTAACAAATTTGTTAACAAAATTTTGTGGTCGTGTCAAAAATAAAGAAATTTCCGAGGGAATAGAATATTGGTTTCCAATGAACTTTGTTATATTTCTTAACAAAAACAAATAATTTATAAATATGGCAAACAGTCTAAAATAAACACGGTCTCTGGTTTTATAATGTCCATACAGGGCTGTACGTCCCCCTTCAGCGTTACACTATCTGTTTGGTTTTAGTCATAACAAATGGTAATGCAAAAGGTGTTCTAAGACTAATAAATCAATCATATACTATAAGGAACCTGAAACATGTGGACAATTTCATGTAAAAATAATTTACAAATGTTTCGATTCAGATATATTTGCATTATGGGGTATAACAAACGCGGTGCATATAGTTTCAGTTATAACAATGAAATATGAATTAATATTTCAATATTATTGTACAAAATTAATTATCACAATTTTTTCTTACTAAATTTGCTTAAAATGTTCATAACACTTTAGATAAGTATGACAAAGTTTTCTTTGTAAATTCATAGTCCATGTGCGCTTAATTGTCTATCCTATAAATTTGAAAAAAAAAAAACATTTTTACTATTATTTATAAAGAAATTTTGATAAAGTTTCAAGAATTTAAAATTCATTAATTTGTAAGTAGTATAGGAAAACATTTGAAGCAAAAATGATTTTTTTTTTGTTCAAATAATTTATAAATTTATGAACTAAATAAATAAAAATATATTTTATTGTAGAGCAACGAAAAGATATACTATAGGAAAACAAAGGCTCTGTTATTATAGAAAAGACGTTACGATTTTATCGAAACGTTATGTACAAAAAAAAACTTTGTATCTCATATTAAATATTATTGACTCTTTTACCTTAAAATCCTATTCATATTTATATTTAAATTGAACAACCCTTCTCAAATAAATAAATTCTTGATATGGCAATATTTTCCTCCGTTGCATAATAAATATTCGCCGTTTTACTGATATATCTCCTTGTATAATATTATCCGGTGTATTTGAGATCCGGGCTTTAGATGCTGGTCCATGTGGCGACGGCCTCAGAATACCAAATCGATATGAAAAAACGTTATTAGAATGTAGCACGGCATCAGCTTACTGCGTCTCATGTAATCCTTCCGTACTACAAACGGACATCAGATGCGTCGCTAAGTATTATATAAAAGATGGAATGATTTATGAGATTAAAAAAGACATTTATAACACTGGAACTGAAATGAAATATGCAGGAATGGTCTAGAATTTACTATAAGTTGAATGTTCCTGCTGCTGCTGCAGCAGGCTGAATATTTGCGTCAATGTGCGTCAATGTGACAAAAATTTTGTTTTTACATAAAAAATAAAATACTGGTTGGTTCACGAAATATTACTATTTAATGTCATTTATAAGCTGTCTGATATAATATTACTTACAGATAACTTCCTTGCATTTCATATGCATAGGCGTCCAAAATGAAATATTTATCGATACATTTTAATTGAAAAAAATAAATAAGTGTAATTTATTTGAAAATTATGTTTCTGTTTAAATAATGCCTAGCTGTAGATATACAAACTCAGGCCATGTTAGCGTCGCCATATCCTTTCTCCAAACCATTAAATTGCAAATAATAAAATTATTTCAATAACATGTTTAATTCTTATAATTTTAATAACAAGTTACAGTGATTAATTTTTACATATTATGATATACATGCTGGTGACCGGCACAGCCGAACATACGTCCTTAACATATAAAGTCATACTTTAGTAATTTCCTGCTTCCTTAATGATTGCAGCATTAAACCCATCAATTTTACAATAAATTAAAAACCTTAAGTAAAATGTATCTGTTTCAGACTAATTTTGCATTGTTGTTTCATAGTTCATGTTTTTGTTTTAAAAGTGGGTTTTTAATTAAATTTTAAAAAAATGATGCTATTTATGAAACTTTGATTCCTTGTAATTTCGTAACCAAAAGGAATATGACATATTTCTATGATATTTTTTACTCAAAATGAAAAGGAATACGCTATTAATTCTTTTTACACTAGTCCTGATACATCCTGTATAATGAAACACGTCTGTTCCGCAGATCCATTCTCAGATGAAAGAAAAAATATTAAAAATTATTACACACAAGACGTTTGTTACAATGAATTATTACGTAGGAAGACGGTTCGTGTTGTGTTCCAGTTGAATCTGTAGTGTGACCACGTAGTCTTCACAAGTAGTTTCAGTGTTGAGTTTCATGCTTACGTACAATAACGTAATGGAATACGATACCTTTTCAATTGTTGCTGCTGTGAAATATGAACTCTGAGCGCATTTGTTAGTTAATTATTAATTTAATTGAAATAAATGCAAATTGTGAGGTTGATGAAACGGGTTTAATGGATCGAAGATTTCATTAACACTGCCTGCATATTAATTGTTGAATTTACTTGATTATTAAACATATATTGCAATGAAATTCTCTATCGGAAATTGTTACGGAAATAACTTCCTTAAGTATGAGTTGAGAAGATGAAATTGTATATATTACAATTATTGATTGTTGGCAGCACGAATATATTAAACAACGGTTTAATGTGCATGAAATAAATATCGAAGCTCATTATAGTTTCTCGTAATCAAAACCCATGTACTTATGTATAAAATGTAATTTTCTTTGTTTTACACTGAAATCAAGATACGTACAGGAATAATTTACCGTATTGTTCGATTAATAAAGTTCAATATCATATTAATTAAATTAAGTAAAACCGAGTTATACGACTATTAAATCATTTCGGAAATCTATGCAACGCAGATTGACACTCAATAATGGGAAACAATCTGTGATAAATATTTAGCATACACAATTAATTTTTTCTTCCCATATCATATTCATATAAGGATGAAAAACGTAATATTCCGATACCCGATAAAGTTATAACAATGTTTTTTTCTTTTTTTACAAAAACCGTAAAATAACGATTCATTAATCCACTACAACGTTATTCCTGTTTAAATTTTAGAAGATTTTTGTCGTTGACAGTATAATATCCTAATTTATTTTTTAATAGCATATTATTTGCTGTTATAAATTTATAGATGTCACTAGTGACGTACTCCGTTTCAGATTCAAATATTGAATATGGTACAAGAAAACAAGAGGTATGTTCATCGCTGAACTCAAATTAGTTGCGTTGGGCGTTGGCACATGATGTGTTTCGGTACATACTGGACTTGGTAGACGCTTCTAAAATACATTTATGCCTCTAGTTTGTTCCAACATAGAGTTTGCGGACCGGTCATGTTACGATTCATGAACTATATACTACGCATGCGCTAATAAAGTACTGGTTTTGGATTGGTCCAGAACTGTGTTGTGTGTTGTGTTAGAATAGTCCATTGTTTAAAACTGACATCTCATGTTGAAATATTGAGAAAATATTAATTTAATACTTTATCAATTTTTTTATGACATCCGTCGGTAGTACCAACTACACCTGGAAATCTATTTTCTTTAAAAGATTATTCAAAAGTAATTTACTCATTATCGGTAGGCCACGTAACAATTTCAGCTGATAGATTACTTAAAAATATTGCTAATCTTCTTATAATTCGGTGTAACGAGCTAATACTAATGTCAAAACTGTCAGCAACATCTCTAAAGCTGGCTGTTTGATGTTCGATAAACCATAAAAAAATTGAACCTAAGAGAAGAAAATGTATAAAATATTTATCGAGAAACCAAAGGAAATTATTATTACTTGGTTCAAAGCAGAAAATTGTCCAAAATGTCTTTTGTGCTGATCACTTGTTGCAATTTTTTCTGCCAATACAATTTCACGACTAATAGTCGAGGCAGACGACAAAAATTGATTATTAACGGTTAGTTATAGTATGAGTACCTTAAGTTGAGACTGTTGACATGTCAAAATCGCGTCCATTAATAAAACAGGAAATATGGACTGTAGTAAGCTCGTGCTACTTATTGTTTTGCATTACATGCGAGTACAATACAATAAGTAGTGCTGTTACAAGTTGTCCAATTTTTACTTCTAGTTAATGTCCACCTATTAACTAACTATGCTGTACTGATGAGCTCTAATAAGAGCGAAACAAGTGTCTGCAGCTGTTTTGGGCGATTCCCTACGAACATTTTTTCTAGTTTTATAACTTTGCGCTCCCGATAGAATACTTTCACATATTTACCTTGGGGTTCAAGTAACGGCCCTGGTGGGTGATTATAAATTACCGCCGCTGCTCCGTCGTATTTATTCGACAATTTCGTGGAAATGCTGACCATATGCAACAATTGTGTATTTGGCTGCTTGCTGGTGCTGTTACAAGTTGTCAAATTTTTACTTCTAGTTAATGTCCACCTATTAACTAACTATGCTGTACTGATGAGCTCTAATAAGAACGAAACACGTGTCTGCAGCTGTTTTGAGTGATTCCCTACGAACATTTTTTCTAGTTTTATAACTTTGCGCTCACGATAGAATACTTATAATAAGTAGTATGTGCTTACTACATTTAATATTTTTTGGTTTGTTAATAGACGCAATTTTGACATCTGTCAACAGTTTCAACTTAAGGTACTCATACTTTAATTAACCGTTAATGATCATTAATTTTTGTCGTCCGTCTCGGCTATAATGGTGATATGTTCAAATAACAAATGAAATCGTGAACTATTTTCATAACTGATTTAATTATTAACGTTATTAGGCCGGTATGAGGCAAATAACGGACGAGACCGAGGTTTCAAGATTTTTCGTAATAACAAAATTTAAAATTATTAAAATATCTTTTTTCCTGAGAAGATGCATGTTCGCCGTCCATGTTATTGCCGGGCATGCATATATTGTCTAGAAAATTGTATACATAAAAAAGGTAACATTTATGAACATTTCTTGTTACCTTGGTTACTTGTTGTTTTTGTTATTTCACATATTTATGTCAATGTATCAACTGAAGAAGGCACCAGTTTATGGTGCCGAAACGTTGGGTTTAAATAATAAATACAGAACTTAAACTAAAAAAAAAGGTAGTATTATTCCAATTAATAAAATTTAAACATTTAGGAATAATAAAATTCTTCTATATCTGTCATACTAAACAACTTTTTTGGTTAATTTATAAATTCTCCTACACCACAGTCCATCAATATGCTGTTATTTTTCTAGGAACACCTGATCCTTAATTGTAGGCGACTGTTATAAAAAAAATAACGGCCTAGGCCATTATTTATATATTTTCATTTTTGTTTTAGTCATAATAAAAGTATGGTATTTCGAAAATGTAAATAACAATTGTTTCATCTTAAGTTATTTATAACGTTATGTAACGAATTATTTTTTTATAACATTATGAAATAACGTAACGTTTTGTAATAGCTTTATCCCATCCGTGCATAAAACCAGTGCTCAGTTGTAAATAACATATACGCTGCTCTTTGCAAACTAAAGTCCTTCTCACAAAGTAAAGCCAAACTTTCAGTAATTATATTATAAATAATTAATATAAAACGAAACTATGTGGACAATATTATTCATAAGTTCATATGTAATAATAAAAAAATCCAGTAAGTAACAAACAGATAAAATAATGTCATTTTATATTCTCATTGCTCAGTATAAGCAAGCCGAACTTTTTACAAATGTAGAATGGAAACAAACATGGAAATCGGAAGTAACGTTTAATTAGCAAATAGATTTAAAGTTTTAAAAGAGTGCCAGCAGCCAGCAGGCTAGCCAACCAAAATTAAGCGGATTGTAATGTCGGACATTAGGGGGCGATAAAAAACCGTTGTCCTCATTGAGTGACGTCACTTCCGTCGCTTCATTTAAATGTACATCTCCACTACAAGGTTCCTTCTCATTAAACTCTTCCTTGAACTTGCGCGAAATGAAAAGAGAAAGAAGCAACCTACTTTTAGTCTCATTTATGTCTGCCGTAATTAAAATTCTATTGGTTTATTGAGAGGCAATTCAACGACTTTCACTAATTGAATAATTGAGTGACTGCTGTTGATTTTTCAAAATGGAATTACTGAAATTAGAGATGCGAATTATTTCCAACCAAATATTTATGAAAGCCGGGTTGCACAGATTTTTAATTATCTCAGTAATTGAAATATTTATTATTTATTCATTTTCAATGATATAATAAATCAAAAATATCATTTTATATTCCTAGGTTTTTCTGAACCGGAAACGCAATTAATTTGATATACAAATAAAAATATAATTTAAAGTCAAATACATTTTTTAATATATTTAACTTTAGTTAATTGGAAAAGTAGATATAGTTTTGTTCACGAAAGATGACTGTTCAAGGTCAGTTGCCCAAAGAAGAACTTCACAGCACTTTATACAGCAGTAGCTTAGCAACTCTTAGTATTGGAAAAAGAAAGATTATTTGACGTATGTCATTTTCATTTATATGGTCTGACAGATCTACGTAAATGGTGGCATTACATTCTATCAAACTAAAAATACCAGTGACGTATGTTGTAGAGTTACAGACATGTAATTACTACACTGCCTTCTGAACTAATGTTTATCCAGTGGCGTTGACATTTAAGTCAAATTATTATTATTATATGGTTTACGTCAAGTATACGTTCTTGTTGGTTACAGAAATATAGGTGAAGAAGATAAAACTATAAGTTCCCTTTCTCGTAGTGGATCCTGGCTTACGCTGAATTAACAAGCACAGACCAACACTAGCGACTGCCGGTATATTAGCTTTGACCACGAAAACGAACGACAGTTGAAGCAAAGCAAACACTACAATAACCACAACTGACGCACAAAACTCATTTTTGCAAAACTCGGGGTGAGTTTTATGTGTTAAGTGAGGTTATTGTTTTTTTATAACAGTCACCTGCAATTAAGAATCAAGTGTTCCCAGGAAAATAACAGCATTTTGACGGACCGTTGTCAAGGACAATTTATAAATCAACAAAAAAGTTGTTCAATATGACAAAAAGAGAAGAATTTTATTATTTTATTATTCCCAAATGTTTCAATTTTATGTTATTACGAAAAATCTTGAAAGCCACACGGCCGATATGCAAATAACGAACTCGGTTGATTATAAATCTCGGCTATCACATCGGTTTACAAACGCCAGCCGCGTCCGTTATTTGCCTGATATCGGCCTAATGACTATAATAAGTGAGTAACAAAAATAAAAACTTTATCCATCTTTGTCATTAAAATAGTACTTTAATAATGCAGATTTCAATAGATGAAATGTTAGTATAAAAGCAGGGTTTAGAAAAAAAAAAATATGTTGTTTATAATAAAAAAAAACTCTTTCCGATTTTTTATTTTCAAATTACTTTTACTGTAGTTTTCAAATAAATAATTAAAATCCAAATGGTCAAAACAAAATAGAATTTCAATGATAAATCCTACTGTTTCAGTAATACATTTTGTGTTAATACTCGTGGAATGGAACTGCTATTTATATCCCATGTGTAAAATTCATATTATCTATTCCAACGTGTTAAAAACAAATCTGTTGCATACTCAATACCCGGATTATGAATGTCCGAATGTACAATTCCCGGAAAGCCTATTATTTTAAAAATTAGAGTTATACAGAGAATTTATTTTAAAATGCAACATTATGGTTCATCACTTCCATGGTTACTCACTATTGTCAAAAAATGACAGCAATGTAATATTTGTCCATTTTAAAATGCAACATTATAAATAGTATTGCAGCACAGGAGATACCTCCAGAACACATCACAAATGGTGTCAATTCTTATTACGACCGACTAGAATATTGCCTCAGTGTGAATGGGGGTATTTTTTTAAACATTTATTACATGAAAGTTATGAATTTTTGTAAGCTAAAGTTTGTTGAGATGCGCAACATTCATGTTTTGATTTTTTGTTAATCGTATGTAGGCTAATTTATTGGAAATTAGTTTTGATAATACAAAACTACAAATTTTGTATGTTGCATTTTAAAATGGACAAAAAACATTACATCGCTGTCATTTTTTGACAATAGTGAGTAACCATGGAAATGATTGACCATATGTTGCATGTTAAAATAAAAAAAATTGCAACAGGAATACCAATGTTTGAAACTTGTATGATTTTTCATGCTCAATTCAGATCTGAAACCCAACTATTATTGCACTACGCAATAATTAAGAAGAAAATTAAATAATCCGGTTGACACATTAAAAATATTTTTTTTATAATTTTAAATAAATATTTTACTGTGAGTATATTATTGCAAACTAAAAGATACTTATTAAAATTCACTTAATAACAGATGACGGATTCAGATATTAGCTTGTCCAGTGGAAAAATTTAACTTTTTAAATGATTCAGTGAAGATGACGCTTTTGAAATAATGTCTATTAGAAAAAATCCAAAAATGAGAATTATGTTAAAATAACACTCCAGCATACTGAAGATTTACAGTTTCACAGTACTTCCATTATCAAACTAGAAAAACGACATACTAGATGCTTATAAATGCACACTGGTTTTCATTGTGTTCACAGAAAAATTCAAACCGTTTGATTTGCAACTACATTGAAACCGGGCATGCGCATTTGGTATCAAACTGTTTGCAAATCGTTCTGTGAACAAAGCTATTACTGGGGATTACCCTTAGGACCGTTGCAGATACAACGATTTTGGACGTATGTTAAGGAGACATACGTCATACGTCCACATTCCATTAGTGGAGTACATGATACCTTTCACACAGAGCGATAACCGCACGGCACCGTGATCAGCAGCCGTTTTTTTGCCACTAGAATGGACGGCGACCGTGCCGTACCCAGAAGACAGTGACCTATGTAACCAAATGCAGCTTTTCACAAACGACGAATTTTAGTCGTAGGACAGCTTCCTTCGTGGGAAGACAACAATAATTTTTTTGATTAAAATGACAGAAAATATTGATGCTGAAGTTCTAATTTCTTTAATTCAAGCTAGATTAGTGTTGTGGGATACGACACAGGAATATTTTAAGGACAGGATCGCAACGAGAAGTGCTTGTTGCGAGGTTTGCCTGGAATTACGACCAGATCTGATGCACCCAAAGAAGTGGATTACATTTCCGCCTTTTTCTACGACAATGAATTAAACATAGCACAATAATTTTACCCTGATTCACTGAGACACGCTATGACTTTAATGTCGTCAAGATAGCTCAAACAACGGCAATAAATCGTGTGTGTGAAAACAAGTACGCTACGATGGATTATCATAAGTTTTGTATAGTGTGAAACGGGCCTTATCGTGTTTTCAACGATGAATTCAGATCGCATTTTCATTTACTAGCTAATGTTTACCGTTACAAGATCAAAAAAGATTAAAATTGCCGTCAAATAAGTATAGACTGGAGAATTCTGCACTTTTGCCAAATAATTGGCAATGTTGAAAATGCTAAGTTATAAAGAAGCGGCAACACCGTAGTGCAAGATTAGGGTGCGGAAAAAGGAAAAAGTGAAGCATCAGTCCATATATATTTGAGAGCGACTATAGTAAGGATCCATCACTCAATCTGATGTTTGTTTAGTGATCCCATTACTCAATGTTGTTTCTCTAATTTCATTCGAACTCCACCAACTTCCACATGTCCAAGATTTTAATATGATAAAGTACATGTAACCACTTGAAATGAAAAATATTTGGTACTAATAAAAATGCAGAGGTGAATTCAACGTTGAAAATACTATTAGAATACATATGAAATCTAGTCCAGTAATCCAGTGTAATATGTTAAGATCTCAAAAAATAGCGATATCTTTTTAGTTTAGCACAAAATCCTTGCGTGATGAATTAGAAAAGATGATTTTCAGATCTGAATATATTGTGAAAAATTATATAAGATCCACACAATGGAATCCCTGATGCAAAAAAACGTGTTGACTAGTGTAACTAGTACTACTTTATTGTATGGGCAGCATAGTGGCAGGTTCGTCAATCTATTCGTATATTGAGAGAAATATTAGGGTTCGATTCCTGCAGATGACAATTATCAATTATCATAAAATTCGGCTGGGCCCGACTCATTTGGATATTCTTAACACACTATCTGTAGGTTCCCTATAAATATTATAAGCTGACAACATATACTATTTAAATGGAATCAAAATGATCCTGCTATGTACTGATGATGATAGCTTCGAGAAGAAAATTTTATTTAAAAAATTCCTCACTCAATATTGATAACAGGAAATGATTATTGCTTTATATAAATTAAATCACATTTTTTTTGCCAAATGATAAGTTGAATTCCCTATTATTTACTTTCACATTTACTTTATTTCATCAGAAACTAAACTTAAAGTTTCTCTTACAAGAGAATTTCAATTTTTACATCTTGCCGATAGTAGTTGCAATATTACGGGGGAAATAGAATTGATTCTCAGAGCTCAAATATATCCATTTTTACTGTTGTCAAATAAACAGTAGTACAAATTTATCTTTTCACGCGTCAACATGTGTTGTGAGTTGTTCCGCATATAGTTTCGATATGAGTTCAAATTTCTTCGTGAGTTGCAATTTAAATGTTTTGTACTCGTTCCCTGAATTAAACTTTTACGTTTTTGGCAATTTCAATATGAATTAATAGTGTTGGGACTTAAATATTTCAGTGAATCTTACTTGTTGTGCATCGAGAATTCAATTCATGTGGTATATTCCTAATGATTATCGGCCGTTCAATTGGATCCATCTCGAAATTGATATTCTTTATTAAGCTACTGAGTTTAATAATTTTGGACCAATTTAATTGTTGAATTAGTCGCTTCAAGTAAGCGGTTCCTGAGTTCATATTCCTTCAGTCCTTTGGAGGTATAACGCGGTTCCAGTTCCTGTTAGCTGTTAATGTACTATTATCATGTTCAATAGCATGGCTTGATTTTTTGCCGGACACTTTGTATTTACAAAAAACTGCTTCTCATGTTAAACGCCTATGTTTACTCATAAAATAAACGCTTCAATACATTGCAACTATGGTAATGATACACCCTATGTTTACTGATAAAATGAACTCTCGGTATATGTATTTTAATATTTTTATATTGCTAAAGTTTTTCATTGTTGCATCGTGTTATTTTTTGTACAGATGACCATAATTACAATATTATAATATGATAATGATCTTTGTCCGTTAACATTTCATAACAAAACGTAATACACTGATATAATTTAAAAATAAATAAAAACGTGTCATTAATAAAGCTTTTTTTTTAAAAAAGTTGTTATTAAATTTTATTTTGTCATGCCCGATTCACAAAAAAGTTCAAGCTAATCCTCATTTTTGGATTAGCGAATTCTAATCTAATTTTGACAGTTTATATTTTAAAATATAGTGTAATCTATTCCTAGTATCTACCTTTATTGATTATATCATGAAACTTAAATTTTAAATATCAGAATAGAATAGAATTCACTAATCCAAAAATGAGGATTAGCTTAAACTTTTTTGTGAATCGGGCTGTTAGTGATTATAATGTACTTATAATGTATGTTATTTATACTTCCATTCAAAATATTTGGGGAAACTAACGGTTTTCAGCTTTCATATGAAGTTCCGGAATGACGTTCCAGGCCGTTTCAGTTTCAATACAAGACTAAGTATTACATCTAATAATCACATAAGAGATGCGATACATTTATATATGAACAATGAACATTCCAAGTATTTTAATTTGATTATACTTGAGCCTGTTCTACGGGGTCTCATAGATGTGTGCCTGAGTGTCTGGTAATGAAGACCCGCACGCGACTCAGTTAGTTTTAAATTGAACCGCGCCCCGACCCGTACCCTCTATGAAATACCCTCAACCGAACCCGCTACCCACTAAATAGTAAACATCAATCCGAATTGCGAGACGGAAAATTTTAGTCACAAAAAATCAGAAAAATGTAAAACATATTTTATTCTTTATTAATAAAAGGTATGTAAAAAAAATATATTGTAGGTTTGGTTTCGAGTCACTTTCAATATTCTATCACATTTACCGAGTGTTTATGCCTGCTCCAGTTGTGCAGTTATTCAGTACACCATGGTTAAGTCTTGAAGCGTCTGAGTTAAGGGTTTCATTATTGTTTTCAAAATGAGTAGTAAAAAAAAAAAACTCTGAAAATATAAAGCCATAAAAAATGTAACAATGATTATAATAAAAAGGAAATAAAAAATAAATACATAACTTGACCCGGTAGCCGCGCTAGTCTTATTCGCACCCGATCCGCAACCTGCGAAAAAGATCATGGAACAACATCGCAAATCGGCGCGCGGATTTTCGCAAGTACCCGACCCGTTGCAGGACTCTGTATGTTATCATCATTATCGATATTTGCAAACAAAGCAGATTGGCATGCCCAGCAGCAATATGCGGCATAATATACCGTGATGTATGTATTTATTTATTTTATTTCTTTCTGGTCTATTCAGCAACAAAGTGGTTAAGTTTTAACAAGGAGTTCAAATTGTTATTTAAAAAATAAAATTATAAAATTTGTTATATGACAAATTATTTGATTGGTGAAAATGTGTAGCGACTTGCTGAAAATTTGCCGTTGAATTACAGATTAAGCCTAAATACGGAATAAATTACGCCATGAGAGACGTTTTATAATTTTATGTAAATCCTTCGACTTTAATGAAATAAATAATACATCACGTCTAGAGGTGATAAATTATCGGTACGGTCTGCCAGCGATAGTATGATAGCATTTATTTTGTAGAAACTATTGACGATACAAATATATAAATAGTATTAGTACAAATTTACAAAAACTATTGACTATTATGTAAGATAATAAAATTAAATCCGACTACAAGAAGACGCAGAATAACAATAAATTTATTTAAAACTACACCTAAAATGTAACAAAGTACATATGAATTACAACAACTTAACAGAATAAAAAATAAATTAAATGATTTTTACTTAAAGTTAACAATTGATCTGGTTTAAGTGACTAGGCAGTTTACGCATATTGGTTTTAATTTTTATCCACGGTTCGACATTATAAGTTCGGTTTTCAAAAATATTCTTTCAGAATATTGCCGGTATTGAATAGTGTTAATCTGTGACTACGCACGAATCGTGTGCGTTCTTTAATTATTTTGCGAATACAAACAGAATTGGGAAAAAAATTTAAATTAATTATAAATTTTTGATATTACCTACATGGATAGTGTTTAAAAACCATCAATAGTTCGATAATATCACCGTTGACACAATCGATAGTTTCACCTCTAATCACGTGCCCTCATAAAATCCAGTGTAACAGCGATCAAATACACGCGTCTATGGAATTGACGTGTTAAATTTCCGCTTTATTTTAGACAGGGAGTAAAAACCTCCACTTTGTGTATAATGAGCGAATCAGTTAACACACTCCCTGGCTCGTAAAACCCTGGGAAATGTAGTGTATATCCCCCAATCCACACAGCTGTCAAATAGCAATCACTGTGCTATCTGGTCAGCGTGCTATCTTTCCTTTCTTTATTGCAAGCTCCCTAGGGCACCCGAGTAGACCCTTTCATCATAATAAATCTTCGTTTTTAATCAGCGCCTCTGACGGAACACAGTAAAATTAGTGCTTGTAAACTAACAGTGTGTTGTAGCAGTAGCTTTTCAATTACGACGAGAGTCACTGCATTAATTTTCACGTGACGGTTATAAATTTTGTTGCAGGTTTTGCGTAATTTACGCCTAGTGACGATTAACTGATTTGGATTAATTGTGGCGTTGTTTCGATCTTGATTTACTGGGGAGTTAAAGGCAATTGATTTGTATGGAAAACAATTTCACACACTCAGTTATTATTGGTATTTGGTACGAAATATTAATCAACAATGTTGAAGCGTATTTCAAATAACCAACACAATAATCCTGCACCATGTATACGATATATCAAACTTTGCACTCACATTCTAAGAAAGTAATTCTCAACCCGTGTTTCGTTAGCATTTCGAAAGTGTACCTCAATTTTTTTTTTGGAAATTTTAATTTAACTGTGCTTTGTAACTTAAAAATTAATATGAATAAATCGGGTGAGAATTGCAACAAAATTTCTTTTTTGTAATTTTATTTTAATGGATCTCCCATGGATGTCAAAAGGCGGGATTTGTAGTTTTTGCACAAAAAAAAAAATGAGATATATTACAACCATTATTTCTTGCATAGATAAATACTTATTTCAAAAACATTGCCCGTACAATTGCGGAATATTTTGAGTAGAGTTGTTAACATAGAAGTCAGTCGACTTTCTCAAGGAAACTAATGCTTTCCCGCGTTCCTAAATTAAGAAAAGAATTGGTTCATTTCTTTTAAAATGAAAACATTTTATTCGCGCAAGATCTTAAAAATAATATGTGGCAAGATATGTGGTGTGCTCAGTAGAACTATTTAATAGATATTTTTAATTATTTATACAACGGTAATCAATACAATATACTGGCTCTCCGACAGACATATAATTAGCATTCCATAAAATGATTATTCTTTAAAAAGCGAGAAAAGAATCTCAAGATTATATATGATTTTTTTTTTATTTTAGTTAACAAGAAGTGTTCCGCCAAAGTTCTTGCGCAGAAAAGTGTTCCACTATATTAAAAAGGTTGAGAACCACTGCTCTAAGATATCCAGGTCTTGGTCTACACGATAAATTTTGTACAAAATCATTTGCTATTAAATTACATAAAAATTAATTTTTTTCATAACGTACACTAAAATATGTATTTTAGGGAGTTAAAAGGTATACACTCTTTAGTGCGTATAAATCTTCGTATTTAACTTTTAATATGACTTTGAAAAGAGAAAAGAATAAGTTATAGATTACATAGTTGTGCCCCCTGGTCCTCGCTAAGATCAAATACCTAATGTGTTATTTTTATTTATTAAATTATTTAACACTGTATAGTTTTTACCATATTTATATTATTTACTTTACCCTGTTTGAAATTTTACATATTTTAGTATTCATTCCTACACACTTATATATTTCACCATTTACTGAGTTTAAACGTAGCCGATCGACAGAGAATACCATAGAGTAGGCCCTCACCACTTGCGCAACGTCAGAATTGTGGACGAATTGTTGCATAGGAGTAGAAGAGTAGAATACAGTTTTCGTAAAATTTTCAAGTGATGTTGCTCATTTTATAGTTTATATAATTGGGGTTAAAAAGTACTCGAAATCTCAGTCATAACACATTTATTCTTACGAAGATTTTCTTGTTAATATTTTAAAGAAAACATTAATATGTATTGAAAGCTTTAATGGGGTTCGCCACTAAAGTAACAAACATGGGTTATTTATATTAAAACTAGTCCTTAAAATTGTACATTAAGGGGTATCAAAGTTTAAAAAAAGTTATAAGTTTTGAAAATAAACAAATATTTTAATACTGCCTTCTCATCTCTATTATCTGCATTACACATGTACTCTATTTCAAATTCTTATTACTTTCAAGCCTTCTGTTATCGCATTTTTTAAATACGGAATAACATTTGATTGAATTTAAGATGCCACGCTAATTAATATTTTTTGCGTTGGTATAAAAGTGAAATATATGCGTTATTCAAAACGTGGACCAATGTAGTTTTTCATTAATTATTTTATTAAATTGCTTATTATCCACTCATAGTTCTTTATTAATCATTTTATTTAATTGCTTATTATCGACGCATATTTCCATTTATTGACCACGAGAGTTATTTTAATATATTTATAGAAGTGTTGAAAAATATCAATTTATGTGACCCCAATTATTAGTTTGAGAACAAAATTATCTCTATATCTACGACACAGAATATTAAAAAATATACTGCTTAACGAATATCAATAAAACTTTTTGTAACTATAAATCGCTATCAGTTTAGATGAAGTTTCGGAAAAAAGTAAATAATACGGGACCCCACTGGCGAGCGTTTTGAATAAATTTTACTAAAATGTAGTTCTCAAACAAGTATTCTACAAAAATTACCTTTAGGAACTTTAATTTTTAAAGATTTAAAAGTAACCTGTGACTGCAATTTCTCTATAATTTAATAAATAATATGTGCAACAGATATGATTCAAATATATGTTCGTAAATAAGTGTTCAAAAGTGCAACAAAATGAAACAGAAACATTAAAAAACGATAAACGAAAAATGAAAAAATTAACAGAAAATTAATGAAAAATAAACATATTTGTTTCTTTTTGTTTCTCATAAAATAATTTTAAAAATTTTGTTATAATATTGTTCAAATATTTTGAAAAAAATAAATAATTAAATATTAAAGTTTTATTGATCAATCTTTCCCCCAATCTTTAAAACTACTGCATGAATATTTAAACATACGACATGTAGAGTCCGTACAAGCTAACTTCAAGCCACCTACGTCATCAATCGTCCGGTGCGCGGCAAGGGGAGAGAGTGTCACGTAGACGTTCATCGTTGGCTGCAGTCGATTCCATAGACTCGTCAGATTTGTATAAAACTGGGGGCTAATTACGTTCCGTAATAAAGCTTTTATTTTTGGCCGTATATTGAAGAATATTATTATAGGAATTTATTTAATGGTGGTTCAATTAAAAATTCATATGGATTTGATACCGCATGCGCTTGAGACGCGTGGCAAGCGCTTGGCGTTTGGACTAATAGTCCGCACGCCAGTGGACAATTTGTTGGAGGCGTGGTCTGCAGAACTCAGTCATGAGGGAGCCGGCTTGAAGTTAGCTTGTATGGACTCTACAGCTTGCGCTGTACGGCGCGGCCCGTCATCAGTTGTGACGTCACACTCGTGGTCTTAGGCATTTTCTGTCGATCAGCTACGGTTTGACACAGTTAAAATTTCTTTGATAGACAAGCAGACGACAATTTGGACATACCAAATACCGAGTTCACATTTGAGATCTGAAGTTGAATACTGCAGTACTGTCAGTATTACCAACATGAATGTACAAAAAAAAAACTTAATTTTAGGTAAGACAACTTAAATGCCACACGTGTATTGATGGTGGTAGCTCTGTAATGTGGTGATTGAAATAAAAATACGAAAATCATTTACTTTACACACTGTTTGCAGTGTGTAAAGTATCAAATTTACACATCGGAGTATAAAAAAATTATTTACGTACTATAATTTTCGTATTCGAATAAATTTTAACATTATATTTTATTAGAGTGTATCGGACGTAAACATATTATTTTTGATTTTATTGCTCAATAAACGATAATTTACGCGGTGTTAAATAATTGTCAATCTAAGACACATTTAGGATTACATTTGGGAGTAGGCACGTAGTATTGTTATAGTGATGCTTTTATTGTGCGGCAAATTTCTGATACGAAAAATAGGTTTTGGAGCATCTTGACTCAACTTGGTTTATCATAATTTGCATATAACAGTAAAGAAAGTTTTAGGTGTGATAAGTGCTACGACCTAACGCCTTTTATTCGCTTTTCTTTGAAGATTTTCATCAGGTTCGCTAAACAAAAAGCCAAGCGACGACAACTTGATCACTTTGATATTCCGCCTACTTTAAAGTACTTAAAAGACTCAAAGGTGTTATATGAAACGCTGACAAGAAAATAAATAAGTCCTCAAATGATCAATCAATAATATATTAATGCCGTATAAAGGTACAGTAAAGCTACGTCAAGGTACAACGACGGCTATTATTGCAACAGGTAAATAGGATTAAGATGTGAAACTCGATAGATTATTTTATTTTTAACAAGAAGTAAAGCAGCACGGCGGAAGATGGATGGTTCTGCGAAATTAAATAATAACTTCTTATATTAGAAACTTATATAGAGTTATTAATATAAACGATGTTATTAAAAGGCAACAAAAAAAAAACATCAAAGACGATTAAATTTTTACAAAATTTATTACACAAAATAATAATTATTTATAATGCTGTAGTTATTTATTATATGGTAGAAATTTTTGTAATACTTCTTACAAAGGATGTATCTTCGCCACATTTTTCTGTTTGGTTGGTATTTCTAGAACTTTGATATTTGTGTTATTGTATTTGTAATCTGTCATTATTTTGTTAGTAAAGAAGGAATGCATCGCGAAAAAAATGGGTTATTTACTTTTTTGAAAATGAAACTTGTTATCGCAAAATGTTTACAGAGTTCCTCTGGTATCAACAGGTTGGTATGGACATCAGTACATTATGATTCCAGCAGGATGGCGTCACATCTCACACCACAACCAAAACAATTGATTTATTGCATCAACAGTTTCGAAGCCACAATATCTTGTGATTTGACACCAAGCGATTTCTTTATGTGAAGTTTTCAAGGAGTACGTGAATTACCCGTAACCCCAAGACCGAAATCCAACGTGTTATTATTTTATTTGATTGAAAAAGAGTTAAAGTATGCGAACAGAGTAGTGGGGTTTATTTGAATAAGATTTTTTTCCTAAATTAATAAAATAAATAATAACACTAAACAAAGAAAGATTTGCTTTATTTAAAAATTAAATTTGAAGCTTTTTAGAACATCTTTACATGTAAGTATATAAAAAGAATTCGTTTTTGGCAAAATTAATTTTCGAGTTATGATGTCAAAGTTTTAATTTTTATATGGACGCCATATTAGAAAGTTACACCATTGAAAAAGAGAATTATTTTAACTTTTCAACAATGTATAACATCTGCAAAAAAGCAGCAATTATTAAATTTTTAGGTTATAAACTATGTTTGGTTATTTTTATTCACAATTTCCTTTTTTAATTCTCAAATTTTTACAGTGCTTTTGTATGTCAGAGCATATAATGACATATTTATGACGATATTTAAAATATAAACTTAGAATTAAGTAAATGATTCCATTTGTTTCATTGCACCAACAATCGTTTTTAACCTATAAATTTAATATTTGTTACATTTTTTGCAGTATGAAGCAAATTAACATCGTTGGATAGCAAATATGGCGTACATTTGAAAATTAAAACTTAGATATTATAACTCGAAAAAACTAACAGTGAGTAAAAAATGAGCATCGCCATACGAAGGAACACAAAAAACATTTTTGTCTATATCTAGTGACCTATGCATTTTTTTTTCGCACATAACATCGCACCATTAAAATGGTCTCCTAATTAGGCAATTTTTGCTTAATTTAACCGACTTCGTATATCCCAGTTCTCGAGATCTCCATGTTGTACAAATTATCCTGGACACTGTATAGCAGTTTGATAATGTTGCAAAACTAATATAAAATAATGTGACATTTTTTTAAAGAACCATGGTGGTATCAAAAATAATGCATGTATTTTAAAATATTCTTTTTCTATTTTGCATATTTTGTTTATTTATAAACTAAATATAAAAAAATTATTTGTATCACAATACATGTCATATTCGTTAAATTTTAATGTAGATAAATATATAATATAAAATAACAGTAGTATTGAAATAAACATAAATGTATCTATGAAATTATTTTAAAATATTCTAAATAAAATTAAAAGTTTGCCTTCCAATAAACTTTTATGTTTGCTAACCAAATGAAAATTTAAAAATTCAGCTGGAGTATAATTTAGAAACTCTTTTCCATATAAAATATTGTCTTACCCTTGAGCATTAAGTCCATTTTGTGAATTTATATAAAAATAAATTTCTTTATGTTCTTTCACGCAATTCACCCGTGTGCAATTTCCGCGCTGAGATTTCAGTCCAGGAATTCCGCGAATTAATTAAAAAATATGAATTTCATTAAAGTAGCCACCGCAGAATGCCACGGAGCAAGCGATTTAAATGCAGATAATTCCACGCTCAGCTGACCCATGACGTCACCATCCAAATTATTTATCATAATCGTATTTTACGGCTGTCAACGCATACAAAATGTTTGCATTTTTTCCGAAGAAATCTAATTTTGCTTCATAATATTACAAGACGCTAAATTTGACATTAATTTCTTGGTTCTTTTGTTATAATTTATATTTTGCGGGTTTTTCCTCAAGAAACGAAACAGTCATTCAGAGTTTTTTGATTCGTTAGCATTCATTTTTCCCCTTATTTTAACATTATCTAAAAAACTCATATACTTCCTGAAAGAGAAATGCGCATATTTAACTACAAAATAGAAGCTGGTAATGTTCTTATAATTCATTGGGATAAATTTGTCGACTTTTCATTTTAATTTTTAGTAATTCTTTTCTTTACTAGAAGGATTTATAAAAGAATAAGTCACATAGGTACATATACATTGTTAAAGGAAGCAAGTTAACAAACTTTGTAATCAGTACAATACCTCCTGATAATTCTATTTTCCTAATTCGCGTTCACAAAGTGAATTTTGTGACAGTTTTATAATAAACAATGTTACATTAGGCAATTTTGTACAACTGTTTTTAGGAATTGTTTGAATTGAGGTATTGGTATCTTAGTCTAATGCCCGTATACATAAACAATCGTAAAAATTTTAAACAGTGCGTTATAATTTTTATCCAATAAAAACAGTCGACATTGAAAGAAAAATCGAAATTTTATTTGTCAAGTTTGATTCTATTTGTCAAAAATTATAACGAGCCGTTTTGAAACTTTACGAGTGTTTATGAATATGGGCATTAATGTCAAGTAAATATCTTTCATTTTATTTGTCATTACCTGTCATTACGCTAGGAAAATTACTGCATTTCGATTTGATGTATTAAATAATTTACTTAAAACTGTAAAGCACTTTTTTGAATTAAAATTGAAAGTATTTGTTTGTAGATTCATTAACATCATAAATATCAAATTTCTAATTAACTGTTGTCAAAATGTTAAAATAAAATAAATATCAAATGATTATTGAAACTGTCAATGTTATCAACCTCGATATTTTAATATTATTTTTATTAATAATAATTTTGAAATAAAAATAAATTAAAGCGAAATAAGGAAAGTAGTACGATAAACTCGTATTGCAATGTCCAATTGTCTTTCAATTCAATGTATTATTTATTTTATACAGTGTCAGTCAAAATCATACTACTATTTATTGGCATTAAAATTCCGAGTTTTTTATATTTATGTAATATTTTTATTCTCTTCCTATTCACTAAAAAAGGCGTATTTACTTCTAATGAATCACAGTCAATGAGACATGGATAATTTAACCCTAAAATTGATTCGCAAATTAATTTATCCGGATGAATTAGCACTGTACCATGAATAATATCGCTGACTGCAATGTTAATTTCGAATAAATTATAAGACTAGAGTCAATTAATATTTAATTAACAATATTTGCGTATTTATGTAAACGACCAATGTAATTGTCAATGGATAAGTGGTATGGTAAGGCAGGAAATACAATACAGTTACAGTTTGATTTAAACGCAAAATAACCTTACAAATACATTTTAAATATAGATACATATATTTGTACATGAATTTTTGAAACTTAAAAATGATAGCTTGCTTTGAAAATTTACTTACATTCAAAATATGGGTCATTTATGGTACAAGTGGGTAAAGACATATTTTTCCTCATGCAAAAAGTTATGAGCGAGTTGTTAGCCGTGGATGAAATATATTTACTTTAGAACTGTACATAATATTTTTTCTTACATTAAAACAGTTTTAAGAAAAATGAAAGTTAGTTACCTAGTTAAATAAATAATTATAAATAAATTTATCATCACGGAATATTATCTATTTCTGAATTGCTAAACTGCTAGTATGAGTATTTTTGTAGATTTCGGTATTGACAATTTAGGTACTATATTGTTGAGGGCGTTTATTAGGCGTCACCTCACGGGCTCTCAAAGATGGCAATGGGGGAGCACCACGGGGTCACTTTTGTGCTGTTCGAATATTAGAAATAATTTTCAAATTTTAACTTTAACATTTGTCAAAATTGAACCAGGGTAGTTAACCTACATCCTAATAGTCCAGCCAGAAAACCCACGGTTACCAAGTTGCTATCACAATTCTTTTTATTGCTATGAATATGTATGTACTTAAGTTACTAATAATTAAATAAATATATACATGTTCATTATTTGTTTGGTTCTAAAAAAATATTTTATTTTGCAAAATATCACTTAAATTTATTTTTTTTCGCAAAAAATAATATTTAAATAAGATGAATGAAAGCAAGTATGTATATAATTTATAGATAATCTTCTATGCTGTAACAATATAAATAATAGAATAACACTTATCTTAACAACACACTTTTGCTGATTAGTGCGAGTGGCAAAAAAGCCATTATAATTCGCAAAAATCAATATAGATCGCGCGGACTACTTTTAACGCGTACCTGTAGGTACCTACGGACAGGAATTGGCAAGAAACAAATTAAATAAAATATGAAATGGAGTTTAACACTTTATCTACTATGTGTAGGAACCACCATTAGTACACAACCAGAATTTACACAGAAAATATGTGTACCACCTTTGGTCACAAAGCGTGGGCTCGCTCTTTCACTGTGTACATTAGTACCTTCAGGGGGGTACAGTTTGTATAAGTTTATATGGGGACTTCGATAGGCTTAGTTTGTGAGTAAAGTCTGATGATGGAGCAGATCGAAAAAAAATAATATATAGACAGAGCGACAATAATTCGCTTATGTGTATATCATATTTTGTAAAAGACCTGATAGGATAGTCCAAGTTCAAAATGGCTAGGAAATACTTGAGCTAATTTCAGCATTTGGCTAATAATACAAGTGATATGACATTAACTCAGATGATTCAATTACCGACAAAAACTAAAGTTAAAAGGAACGGAAGGGTGTTATGCAATAAAGAATATTCTACGAGTGTGCCTAACGTTCCAGGGGTACATGTATATGGAATGCTTTTTCGACATGAATTCCGTTTAACCCAAAGGAGTTCTACAGTGTGTTACAAACAAAAATACTAATTCGGTGTAGGCTATAAACAAAACGTACGTCAATTTGACAGTATTTAATTAAATGTCAATTTGGCACGAGATATTATCAAAAATGTTATCTATAGAAATCAAAGATTTTCTTCTTGAATATTGTTTTTTTTTTAGAAATAGAAATAAATTAGATAACGGTGAATAGCAATATTCTGTATCCTTCTTTATTATCTTTTATCCTTAAAATTACATTTCATGATAAATTTTGTCAACTTGATTTTTGAAATGAATAATAATCAGGTATACGTTTTTAAGTTCTTAGCCTGTTCCGAATTAGGATTTTTCCTGAACACACGGTATAATTTCTTTCTTTAGATACTATACTTTAGCCATATACTGATTAGAGAAGTAATTCCCTTTACTAACGCGTAGCATATTGTGATCGGAAGATATGCAGTAGGGGAATTTGTTTATGAGTATATATTTATTTTGTGATTTTGTTTATTCTTTTTTATATTGAAATATAGGATTGGCAACATTGATTTTGACATGTAAACAAACAAAAATTTGTACTCAGCTTTTTAATATTGCAAAGTATTCATTCAACTTTTTATTTTACAAGGAGAAGCACTTTAAAATTAATAACTGTGTAAATTACACGTATTTCAGTTGTTTTTTCCAGCAGTGTTTAATTTCTGCTGCTTTATGTGCATAACCTCAAATTAAGCACATGGTCGAAACTATGGAGAAAAAACTCGATGAAGTTTTACAAAAGTTGGATATCTTGGATGTCATTAAAGAAGATGAAAGGAAAATTAACAGGGATCTATTGTCTTATATTGGTACAATAAACAAAAATTCTGAAAAAATTGAGACCTTAGAGCTAAAACTTGAAGAACAACAAAAACGCATAAATACGCTGGAAAAATCGTCAAAGAGAAATAATTTAGTTCTTATTGGTTTAGAAGAACTGGAAACTTCTAATTCGGAACTTATTAGCAATGTAATAAAAATTTTAACCGATAAACTAAAGGCAAATATTACTGATGAAACTGTAGAAAATACATGGAGACTGGGTCAAAAAATACAAAAATGTAGGCCAGTTTTAATTCAATTCTGTTCCGTACAAACTAGAAATAGAGTATTTAACAATAAAAAGTTATTAAAAGGTACGAAATGGTTTCTTAATGCTGATCTTACGTCGCAAGAGCAAATGACCCGTAAATTATTATTAGCGGAAAAGAAGAAACTGGAGACAGAAGGTCACAAAGTCTCTATTATTCGAGACAAACTGAACATTTCTTCCTCAAACGGTACCCAGAAGTCAAAAAGAAATCGAGAATCCTCCGAGGACACACCTACAAAGTCTGCCCAAGTATCGAAGATCAGTAGACAACATACCGAACAATTAGGCAACCAAGGTTCCTCAAATGCCGTCCCGAAATCAAATTCTTTTTTATGTTAACATCTACACTATTTTTTAAAGTCAATTTTGTTTTGTCCAGAACAGTATATAATCTCAGTCATGGATGGATTAAACATAAATTTGAAAATACAATAATACCACTGTATATTCGGTTACAAATAATGTCAAAAGTAAAGATATTTATTTCTCACCTGGATACTGGTAATGTAGCCGAAATACTGGATGGCGACGTGATATGATTATGTGAAACAGGATAACGTGAATGAAAAATTAATTTAGAATATAATTTTTTTTTTTATGAATGTCAAAGCTATCAAAATTTAAGAAACATTAACTGCAAATTTCATAGCATTACTCAATTTATTCTAATTCATTTTTTGTTAAAGATTTAGTTATTCCTAAAACAAATAGTACCATGTTTTTATAATTTAGCTGCATTTATATTATGAAGTCTTTATTTAAACATATAGAAGTAGGTACCAAAGGTTAAATTATTATAATTGTCAATATTATTATTTTCTTTATGATTGTTTAAAGGTTTAAACTATTCTTATAAGATATTACTTATGTTTGTAATTGATTATTTATATTGGGTTATATACATTAAAATTTTGTTGTCAATCATTTGTATAGGAGAAACTCTCCTGAAAGCAAATAAACTTTATTATTATTATTATTATTATTATTATTATTATTATATTGAAATATAGTTTTATACAAATATTAAGATAATACGCAGCCCGCAATACACCACGGCTTCTGTCGTCGCAAATCTCCCCTGGCGCATATCTTCAGATCACAACAAACACCGTAAGGTGGCCTCTAGTCAGTATATGCTCGAAGATACTATGTGTATCAAATTATGACACACTCTTTTTAATCTGTCTTTTTTTACAAAATCTTATTTTACTGAATGTTATTTGTTTGGACCAGTCAAACGATTTTATCCCGAAAATTATGATGTTCGTTTCTGAAAGAAATCTATGAAATATCCATCTGCCAGTGACAAATACCGTTGAGCAAAGATCTCGTATTATATTGTAAAACCTTATTACGTATTACGTTGGATCCCGTTTCAGGTCTGAATTGTTTTATTCTAAAGTGTAGGATAGAACCTCCAACACAATTATTTGTTTCATTGTAAAACTACCTGAACTAAAAACTTTCTCCAACTCCGTATTTATTGTTGTTGTCCTGTGACAATATAGCAGCACGCTCCAGTTTCCACGCACGGAACACGATACACGGCAGTTGATGAAGCAAGCGTGAGATAAGGGTTGATAAACGTCCTGCACCGCCGTGTATGTACAGCTACCTCATCATAAAATACACTATACCTAAATTAACACGAGTTACCCTCGCTATCTTATCACCCCTGCAAATTACCCACGACTTCTGCACGCCGTTTTTGCTCAATGGCGAGGAGAATTTTATTCATGGCGAAAGGTATATGAGTGAGTGAGAAAATAAGGCAAAGTTGGACGAGAATTAACACGAAAGATAAAAAGCTTATACTTTTATTAAGAAAGTATACTCATGTGAAATGTAAACCGACCAAAGTATCTTAGTAGTAGCACATAATTGGAATATCCTTTGGGAACCTTCATGGGATTCGAAGTCGAATGATTTCAGGTCTTAATGTTCCATATATTTATTTCGAAAGTGTACAAAATTATATTTGGACGTTTCGGGCAAAAAATTAGCCTATCTTCAGCAAATGGTAAAAATTAATTTTCCTTTTATGAAATCCAATTAGTGCTGAATATCTAAGAAGTGTAAATTGTGAATGTGCGTGTTTTTTACTAATTCAATAGGTATATATGAGATAGCATAATAGTTATTTATGCAACATGAGTAAAAAGTATAGTCTTATTTCACGAATAGGCGATTGTGTCAATTACCATGAGTGAAATAAGACACTTTTTACTCGAGTTGAATGCATTAAATACCTACAGATATGAATTTTTCGATATTAAAATGTTATTAGTGTTGAAAATAGTCTACTGCATTAAATAACAGGTTTCGGTTGGGACAGATTGGATTCAAATCCTGTTTGGATTAATATGAAATCGCCGTAATCCTACAGGCATTCCCCATTGCAACAATGCAAACAAACAATACGAGGCCATAATATCCATTTCAATCATGTCATTTAATTTCATTTCTTTTATAAAAAAAAAACATCCATAGAGTAAGATTATAGACAATCTATCCAAAATGTTCAAAAATAATAACACACATATGGACAATTAGCTATACATGTGTATAACATTTTCTAGAAATAATTTCGGGTCAATTGAAAATCTTGTTGAAGATGGCACCAGTTTTTATTCTCAATAAGCAGGACTCCACATCTTGCCACACCAACATTAAAATTTTCGCTCTTATAACACTTGACCCAGTTTTAAAATTGGTTCTTAACATTGTTTAAGCTCTATCGTATTTTAGAAGTGCGAAGTTCGCTTCCAGCTTCCTGATGTGTCCTCTTTTTAAAATTTAAAAGGCATGGTTATTTTTAATATATTTCGTAATTAATAAAATAAATATAGTATTTTACATTACCAGCCAGGTAAAAGTAAAACGGTTTTTACTGTTGAAAGGATGAAATGAATGGCGAGCCTAGTACGCGAGCCTGTACCTTCTTGTTTCGAAATAGTCGCTTTAAGAATATTACAGAACGACCAGTTTCATTGAAAATGCACCGAACCTACGATGTGCTACAAGCCAAAGCACCATTGCTACTGATATGACATCTTTCAACGAGTAGTTATCAACCGTTCCGAACGCATTCGGTCTACCTCAGCCCGAGGGACAGTCTTTTTAAAAATACCATACCTCTCTACCAAATCCATTGTGATAATATATTTTGTAGCGCCGTTCGCTCTCGTTTTGCATTGCAATTTTCCTACGGTAATAAGTAGAAATTCTTGATCCTTGAAGCTCTATTAATATAAATTTATATGCACATGCTTCGCAACCCAATGACGTATTTTTTTTAATTAGATTGGATGCGCACTATTGCAGCTTGAAGTCCAAATGTGACAAATAAGGTAATTGAAGCTTTGATTATTGACATTTTAATGAATATACACTTAGCCAGTATATGCGATCCGATTGATTAAAACAAATAATGAGGGCATTGTTGATGTAACCAAAGCAAACTTATTTACATACATATACGTATATTTAATCAGAGACAGTCTACAGAATGTAACTTCTTCGTATATAAAAGTAATTTATTTTGTCAAAAGTAAAAACGTTACGATTTCGTAATCTCATACATTATTCTCTTTGACTTGTGTTTCAAACAAGAAATTTCGTTTTTTGTTTCCTCTAGATTTGTAATACAAGATTATTCGTAATTTGCTAAACAAATATAAATATAAGGAATATTACTGAAATAAACAATTAGTTGTAAAATTAAAATAAATACCTAATATCATTGATTAAATAATATTTATTCATTTTAGATGTGCTTTTGTTTTGCTAAAAACTCTCATAGTTTACTAGATAACAACGAAAAACTGAATTTGGTCTATTGTTTCATTTATTTCATTAATTATAAACCATCATTAATCGAGAGAAATATTTTGAATAAAAAATCCAGTGGCGTACGAAAATAATTTTTCTATCAATAAATTTTGGAGACATATTAATACAAATTTACATTTTTTAAATGGAACCCACTTCAAAAAATACTTATCTTTTTCTCATTCAATTGGTTTAAAGGTTATTGTGTTTTAAATTCATTTTACCTTTCAAACCTTTTAGATACCTAGATATTTTTCATCAAATTTCAGACAATATGGTACGTTTAGACGGCGGGAGAGTGACGGAATCATATTATCTGTAAGATTAGTTTGTGATATGTGTATGGAGGTAATAAGTTTGGTGACGGAACCAAACTCACGGAAATTAAGATACGTAACACAATGATTGATAACACGTAAATATGAAATTTTTATATTGCAAGGGTTGTACAAAACGTTTTGTGGCAGAATCTAATTCATGGAAATACTTTTCTATGTGAAACATTTACTGATAGTTTAGAAGTAAATTCAAAATGAAAAAAATCGGCTATTTTCAACTTTCCGCCATTATCCAGTAAGCTTTGCGAATTTTTGGAAAAACAAAAACACATCTAAAATGACCTCCCAAACGCACACTACGTGTCTCAGTTAACTGAAGCCGTATTTCTTATAGTTTCCGAGATCCCAATGGTGGCCTACGAAATCCGGACATATGTATATACGAAAATTCATAATAAATTGTTTCTCATTTAAATGGTTGATTTTTTTTCAGAAATTTTATTAAAATTAATTTTAAATTTATAGCATTTAAACGTCTTCGCTACACATGTACTATTGTACATTCTTACTACTTTCATGTATTGTGCTATAGCCGTATTGAAATTCGGAATCCATTTTCAAATAAATGAATGGAAATAAACCAAAAAATACTTGTTTGAATTATTATCAATTAAGATTTTTTAGAATTTTAGCCCGCTTCATTTTAGATGAAATTTTATAAATAATTTTACAAAAATAGTGGAGCACCCCATTATATTAACGAGATGGCAATACACTTTTTTATGGAATAAAACTGCCCTACACATGTTTTATTATAGCATTGCCAATCTTCCTATGTAGTATATTATTTGTTGATAAACACGGGATATTATAACAAATGTATTACTGAAATATTAAATTACAGAATTGAAATAAACATAAGATATGTTTTATTAGGCTCATATACTCGTATTTTGTTTTATACGTTGTACATATTGTGTAATATGATTTCATTTTTGTAGACTATGGAAAACAATATTAAAATATTCTGGGAAATGGTTAGTTCATTGGTCATTGTACCTGCAAATAGAAATAATTTCATTTAATGAAAATATACGGGTGTGAATGTTATTTTCGCGAAATTTGCTCCATAAAAGTTCTATTTTTAATTCCTGTTTGCATTGCGATTTGTGTGAAGCGCCGTTGATGAATTATTATTTAAAATGGTATTTGGCGTTCGAATGAATAATTCTAATAATCCGGAGTAGAGTGTGTATAAAGCCAGAATTTTAATTACGAAAAGTGTAAACACACAAATCAGTGTAACACGCAATTCGCGAACAGAATTTCAAAAAAGCCAAATAAAAAGTGCCTGACAAAAAAGATTGTCACAAAAGAATTCCTGATGCTGATTTCGAAAAATGAAAACTTTTACGTGAATAATGAAGCTATTATCTCTTTGAAAACGATATATCTACAAGTTCGTTTTGTAGTGCAGAAATTTAATTATGTTTACTGACCACTTCCTAAGGGTTGGTATTATTGGGTCAGTATTTAAAAATGAAATCAATGTTAAATTATTATCTTAATCTAACAACTATAGCTTCATCTCACCTACCCTAAAAAAATAATATCTATGTTTACTAACCATTTATTTTACCAAAAATATAAAATGTGATTGAACAGTATAATATGAAAATTTATCCTCTTTACACATGGTATTGGAAAAAACCTTTCCAAAAATTTAGGATCATAAAGTACAGGATTAAATAACTCAATGCCTAATCAATATTAAGCTATTCTATTATTAAAATGTTTATTTATCGTACTACAGAGTTCGGTAGGGAGGTATGGTATTTTTGAAAATACTGTCACGCGCACTGAGGTGGACCGAATGCTTTCGGAATGTTAATATTTTTGAAATTCGTTTGAAAATAAGGGGTGATGGTCTTTTAAAATACATCATACCTCCCTGCGGGACCCTGCACTTCTAGAGAAAAAAATCAATACAATGACAAATTCTAATCTTCTACAGTAGTTCTAACATCGAATGTAATATGTATGTTTGTCATTTCCACAATAGAATACTACTATTAAGTAGAAGAAATGAATTAATTGTTAATTATACCGGGTGGTGGAAGATAGCTATTTAACTTGTTCATTTTGCGGCAAAAACCGTGTTGAATTCATATTTATACAATTAAAAGTTGCATGCAGAACACTTTTATTGTATTAGGTCTCTTCTTTCTTCCCAATTTAAAAAGATATTATTCATTAATATCAATAGTCATGACTTATGACATTATAAAAAACAAAATTATTTTATTCATATTCAGTATTTTGCTTGTAAATAGCAAGTAAATAATGAATTTTTATACAAAGGTGGAATGTGTCATTATAATAGTAGGTATATTACATTGCGAGAGTTGTAAGAAGAGGATTTATATGCAAATACAGGGGTTAGTCACGAGCCGTCAGGCGAGCATATAATTCTAATTATATCTATTTTTCATTGTATGGGGAAGTTCCCAAATATCAGAGATTCTTCCAATTCATTAACCAGATTGGCGGTATTTCTAATGGATATATGGATTTTACTTATAATTTCAAATATTTAATTAAAAAGGCACTATGAAAGATTAAATGTACTTCCCAGAAAAAGCTTTCAGAATGTCACTAAAACTATTGATTTTTGACACTGACATCTATCATTTACAAACTATGTTATAAACATTTGAATTTGTCAAGTGGTTTCCTTAGTGCCTTAGCCTCTGCGATTTGATTATTCTATATATTCCCTGGAATGTCAGATTAAGGAATTCATAGTTAAACAGGTCTTATGTCTTATAGTTTTTCAGGAATCGTCACTCCAATATCCAGCCATACATACACACACACACACACACACATATATATATATATATATATATATATGTATACACATACACACAACCATTCTCACACACACATACACACACAAACACACAGACACACACAGTCACACACACACACACACACACACACACACACATTATTTTAAAAAATGTTATAATCGGATTATAGGGACCTTAAAACGTGCTTATCCACTAAAATTTGGATATGCGAATTTTAGCATGATTCCAATACTTCTCTTAGCGAGAGGTAAAAATTACACTTCGCTCGTATGATATAAGCGCATAATTATATATTTCTTATCTATCACCGTTGGATAAGTTTAAGCAAGCTGTTATATTTGTTGTTTTGTTTTATTAAACAATAAGATTGTTTTCTTTTTGCAGGATATGAGGAGAGTGTGTTCTGTTATAAACGCAGTTTGTTTTCTTATTGGAAGTTTCATATTGAAGAAAATAAACTTGAAATATCAGACATCTGACGTCTATCTACGTATACTTCAACTGTTTTTCGAAGTCAATTTGAAATGTATGACTTCTCTTCTTGTCAATATTTACATATTCTCTTGTGAATATAACACCTACATATATCGTTAAGAGAATACGTGTAGATATATTTTTTGACATTTTCTTTGGTTCATATAAGCTTTATACAAAGAGATTATTTTTAATGTAACATCTACAATCTACATAGATGGAAAAAAGGTTTATCTTAATTAAAAATACGTCTTAAACACCGGTAACTTCGTTATATATTTTTTTCCTTTTTGATTTATTTTATTATTAATATAAATAAATAAAATAAATAAATCATCACGGCATATTACCCATTTCTGGGTGTGCCAATCTGCTTTATTGCAGATATCGGTAATGATGATGACATATTATTATTAATTAAAATTAAAATTGTTTCGTAACAAGCAAAATCTAAAAAAATTGTATTAGCATTATAAATTTTCATTACTTTGATGTTTAAATCATTTTCTAAAAGAAATAGATTTCCTAATGGCTAAATTAGATTAATTGTAATCGGATTTAGTTCAAAGTACGTTATACTAAACAGAACGAGAAAAAGGAGATCGGTATAGCGTATAGTTTTTACCTCCCGCTATCTACAGTAGGGAAGGTATACGGATCGTGCTAAAAATCGCATTAAATAATAATAAATAATAATAATTAATAATAATTAATAATAATGATTAATAATAATAATAATAATAATAATAATAGATAAAAATAATTAAGTAAATGACCACGTTTTAAGGTGCCTAGAGTCCAATTTTAACATATTTACGATGATATCTGTATGTGTGTGCATGTGCATGGATTTTGTCTAGGATCTAACTCAAATACTATTATTCAGAAAATTCTAAAACCTTGCATTGCGACCCCATTCTAATATGGAAAGAAACCATCAGACTTTGTTGTAAATCAGATAACTGGAAATGGCACTTTACTTGAAGCTCATAATGGTCTTTCTTCAGAAAATACCATTAAATGTAACTGTTTCGCATTTCATGTCATCATAAAAATTAAAGATTATTGATTTTTGTACAGGTATACTTTAATACTATTTCTATATATTTTACAGATAATTTATATATGTATATATATATATATATATATATATATATATATATATAACAAATTGTACGTATTTCATTATTGTATTACAGTGTCCTGAAGATGGTTAAAAATATAACCGAAAGCTTGACAAATTAAAAAGAGTGTATTACACTGAAGCCTACAAATTGACTGTCAAACCCACTATCCAGTTTCCCTATATATATATATATATATATATATATATATATATATATATATATATATATATATATATATATATATATATATATATATATATATATATATATAAATCCCAGAACCTATGATTAAAAGATTCTTTTGCTGCGCAGTTTATATTAACGAATAAATTTAGAGAAAATGGTGAAAAACTCCGAAACTATAGATTTTAGGCATAGAATACCCTTAATAGAAAATAAAGATAATACAAAAATAAACGCAACTGAATAATAAAATGTAGGGTGTTCCATTTGAAAATGACGAATTAATTTACATTTGAAATTGAGTATATTTGATTTGCTTTATTTACCATCCTACATAATAATGTGAAGAAAAAATTCTGTAAGAACATATAGTATACAGTAAGAAAAGCTTTTAAACGGATTCCTACCCAGAAAATGCACTGAATAATATATCAAATCGGAGCACGGGAACATCCCGCCAATTGGGAAAAATGGCGGTATATTAATTTTTTTGGCCATTTGCTCAAAACATTTATGAAAGATATTGAAATTACTTAAAAAACAAACAATATTACGTATTTAATACGTAGTCTATTAGGCTTCATTATTTATAACAGTTTGCATTCGTCGTAACACTGATGATTTTTTTTATAATAATTGTCAATATTTTCCCGTATTTTTTTATTTTTTCATCCACCACTCTGATCTTGTTAAAGATACGATAATGCGGTTTGAAAATTTGAATTCAGCATGAAATTTTCTTTCATATCAAGTATTGCACAATTTTTTCCGATGAGCATTTTGCGAGTTACTAACAAATTAAACTCATATGAAATTCGTCTAAAATTTTAAACATCTGAAAACCGGTTCATTTCTCAATTTCTCATGAACCACTTTGAAACGTATTAAATAAGCACTTAATATTGTTTATCTGTTATCGTGTCGAAATTTGAATGAATGGGAATGGGAGGAGATATTTAAAATTTTAGAGGGATTTCATGTGAGTTTTGCAAATCGTTAAATTCTCTGTGTTTTCGTGGATAAGCACGTTTTAAGGTCCCTATAATCCGATTATAACATTTTTACGATGATGCCCGTGTGTGTGTGTGTGCGTGTGTGTGTGTGTGTGTGTGTGTGTGTGTGTGTGTGTGTGTGTGAGTGTGTGTGTGTGTGTGCGCGCGTGCGTGCGTGGATGTTAGAAGAACGCGATTCTTCAAAAACTATAAGACTTCTAAGATCTGAATAGGTAATATATAGAATAATCGGATGTAGTATAAATCGCAGAGGCTAAACTACACCAAGGAAAACATTAGACAAATTCAAATATTTGTAATCAGCCAGTGTCAAAAATCAACAGTTTTAGTGACATTCTCAAAGCTTTTTCTGGGAAGTACATTTAATCTTTTTTGTTTTATTAATTAAATATTTAAAATTATAGGTAAAATGCATATATACTAAAGAAATACCGCCAATTTTGTGATGAATTGGAAGAATCTCTGAATAGATACCTATATTAGAATTTTATGTGTGCATAAGACATGTTAAATACAATAAAAAAAGCAATATTTGGGTAAAGTTCTGTAATTTGTTTTATTATAAAACGACGTTTCGACAGTGAAATGTAATACAATACTTACTTATATAACGTAACATGGAAATGGCGAGAGGTATTGTGCTGGCCACAACAGATTTTAATTTTCTTTTTACTTTTATAAACAGTGAAATCACAAAAAAATAGCTGATATAAAGCATACAAGTAATATAGAATTTCGAATATTTTAATTTCAAAAATAATAACAGTCATTTATTAAATTACTCTGCTAATCGTTACTATGAAAGGTACAACTTCAATTTGAAGTCTTGCAACTGGTTACATTTTTTCCCAGTAACAACGACTCATAAACATTACCGCGATTGGTATTGGTTAAGAATGTACAAATATATATATATATATATATATATATATATATATATATATATATATATATATATATATATACGGGTGTAACAACATATGTCACAAATACGTGGACGTGTTTTAGTAACAAAAACAAGAAAAAAAGTCCTTTAAACTTTTGCCCTACCTTGATTTGTTTTCAAGATACAGGGTGTTTTTAAATTTTTCGATAAAAAAGGCTTTATTTTATAACATCTATTATTTTATTGAAATCTAATATTTACAACAATTGTTCAAAGTGACGTCCTTGCACTTGAATGCAAGCTTCGGCTCTACGTAATAGTGATCTCCGAACTCGTTCGAAAAATCCCCAGGTTTCTGAAATTGTTCTACAACTATGTTGTATAACTTTTTAAGTTAACACAATAAGTATTAAGCTTAAGCAAACTGACACTTGTATAATAACTTGGATTTTGTTTTCATGGCCTACCGGATTCAAATGTTTTGTAGCTCGCGAGAACACAATCCGCTTTTATCGAAAAATTTTAACACCCTGTAATGAAAACGAATCAAGGTAGGGCAAAAGTTTAAAGGACTTTTTTTCTTGTTTTTGTTACTAAAACACGTCCACGTATTTGTGACATATCATGTTGTTACACCCTATATATATATACTGCTCTTCGCCCCAAAAATTCAATACTGCAAGATACATATATTTCGGGTAATCCGTGGAACGGCATGCGACAGCTGGGCGACTGAAAACTAAGCGATTGTCAACTTGCACGCATAGCAGGCATTCAATTTATATATATATATATATATTGTAACAGGAAAAATAGTTGTAGGTGACGTTCTTATTTTTCTAAACAATTGTTAACATAACGTAACCTAATGCAAAATTGTGTAATATTATTTTAACATCCAGTTGTCGCGGCGCCCAGTTGATCAACACCCAAATGTCGAGGTGCCCAGTAAACATGACTGAGAGGACATATAGCTAGATCCACGCTATTCTATTTTGGTTTTGTAAAAATATTATTTCATTTTGTTTTTTTAAGAATTTTGAATTCCCTTCGAAATTTCTATCCCCTTTCAGTGACTGGCACTATCTTTCTGTTTTGATATGAGTTCGAAATGAGTCGGTGATGCAGGCTTATACATATATGCATTCATTTGTATGATATTGAGGGAAATTTGTCATGTGTATAACAAGGACACCCTGATTGTTTACTTTACTAGTCAAATGAGGCTACATTACGAACGGTTTCTTCTCCTTCCAGTTTGCTCTGTGGTGTGGATGGAAAACAGACACTTGGCATGCGGGCGAGTTTGACATTTTGGAAACGGACAGCAGAAAGACATAAGTTTCTCTTGTTTATTTGAAAGACGTAAAGTTATATGGAATATTTTATTGTGTGGGATGTAGGTTTAGTGGTGTTTTCGTATAAATATGGGAGGATATGTTGATTGAAATGTACGTCGATGTGAGTGACTCTTTTCATATTTATACGGTAACACTAAACTATGTAAATGTAATATTGTAATTTAATATTTAATAGGTATATTATTTAAAGGTTGGATTATAATAGACTAATTTACAAATTTTGGTTCATGAACATCGATTTAAAATTAATCACATATTATAGCTGCAATTTTATTAGTTTTAAAAGTAAAAGTCAAATGAATTTTTATAGTACTTGTAACCAAACAATTTGAAATTTTGACGAATCAAAAATTACTTTTATACTTACATCTATAAATTTACATTATAATTATATGATACTTACATATTAAGAGTAACAACTATGGTTCATGGTATTTTTTTTTTATCTTTTATCATCCAGTGGTAACTACGTCACAGCTTTTAAAGACTTTCTATGTAAGGCGAAGAAGTAATAGTTTAAAAGTATTTGTATAAGTATTTTATTTATTTATTATTTTTTTTATTATTATTATTATTATTATTATTATTATTTAGAAGTGAATTAAATTACTTTACTATTAGGTATATACAATACATTTGTTTAAGATTAAGATAGTTTACATTAACCATAGATCAACATAGTAAAACTTGCAAAAATGGTAAATGTGTTCTTTTGTAGTTATTGTCGGTAAATAATTAATAAAATACAACTTTTAATGCGTTTTTCAATATGGTATTAAAATTCGTCTTACCGTTTGAAGTTTGAAAACGTGTAAGAAATCTTACATATTTTAATCTGTAACGTCGAAAAGAATGAAGGACGCATTGGTCCCTATTCGGTCGCCATTTTGTAATGACGTCCCTGCTCGTTCTCCATGCTGTCAAAGGGTTTGCTCGGGCGCCAATAATTCGGAAACACAGCATAAGGAGAGATGGTCGATCCTGTAAAGGACGCTCTCATAGCGTCGCTGAAAAGGATGGCTGGAACGCCAAAAAAGTGCTCGGGTAGCTTAGCGGAGACAGAGTTCGGCTTTTGACAATGAAATCAATTGTAATCATTTTTTAAATATTTTATTAAAATATATTAAAACGAGAAAGTAATAAATGTAACAAAGCAAAGTAACAATGAACCAGCGATACTTGCAGGATATTTTCTGTACTACGCACGATCAACAATGAACGGGCAACAATGGCACACACCAAGGTTGCGGAAACACGCTATGAACGAGTAACAATGGCACACACCAAAGTTACGGGAACACGGTACGGTTACAGTGTTGTCACTTTGACAACACTCATCAACAATCGCGATTTCAATCTAACAATGTTGGCACACACCAACACTCATTGACAATCGCGATTACGGCGTACAGCGGCCAACACCACTGCACAAAACAACCGGCTACACCGGTACGGTCCACCTGCTGCACTCTCTCACGAGCTGCCGGCACACACCAACAGCACTGAGTCAGAGGCAGCCAAGGTCATCCACAACCCGCTCACCTGGCCCTCACCAGGTTCGCAGAAGACGGCACACACCATATTAGGCTCGTTGGAGAGCTAACGCTCCCTTGAGAGAGCACACACTCTCTCCCTGTAACTAACGTTCGAGCTCGTATTTATACCCAGAAAAACCGTTAAAAATATCAAAAAAGGTTCAAACACGTTTTTACTCATTCTGCAAATTCTCGCTAAGTTTGAATAAAAATATAAAAAATACAGTTTCATGTAGGATCGAACCGACGATCTCTAGCGTGCTGGTCAAGCGCACTAGCCACTCGACCACACAATAGCTGACAGATAAACAACAATTTTATAAACATTAGAAGCTATAACCAAAATACAACAATACATTTTAGAACAAACGACATACAATATAACCAAACAATTATACTGTATGCGTAATTCAAAACAATACAAACCAATGAAAAAAATGAAAAACAATATTTTTACTTGTGGGATTTGAACTTTGATTTAAATAATCAAACTTTAGCAAAAAACTGACATGCTAACCACAAGGCTACAACGTTAAACATGAAGAATAAATTTAAATCTAGTGACCATCGTCACAAATCTTATTTAAGTAATTCTTACAAATTTGTTGGCAAAAATTAATCAAATGCAATCTTCACTTTAGTTTAAATAATGATTTATAAAAAATAAAATCTTGCTTTGAAAGCAAATATGTGATATAAACAAAAAATTTCTGTATGTACATGTTGAGAAGACTTTATATGTATACATAGTGTTATAGAAATTATGTTCTTTTTGGGTTGAGCATTGAATTAAATTTGTGTTGTTTAACATTTTACAATGTTTCTGAAATGTAATAAACAGATTATTATGAAATATCCACTGTGTCAAGTAGAATTACAGTGCTAAAATGCATAATAATTAAGATGAAAAGCAATAAACTGTTTTATAACTTTGCAGACTTGTAAATTGAAATTCTGATTCGGTAAAATAACTTTTAAACACAAAATGTATTACGGTAACAACTATTTGTTCTGCGTGCTAGATTTGTACACAAACTGAAAATCATTTATTTAAATGTGCAATTTAGAGAAAACCGCAATGAAGTGTCAAATGCGTAATTTATTTTACTCGACATCCAGTTTGTTGTTTAAAGTTTGAACAACGGTTTTATCATGAAATTTCAAACATTTGAGAGTAACTATAAATAGTGCAATTAATAACGATTTGTAGGTAATAAATAATGAAATAAAACGAAATGTGTATGATGTATTTCATGATGACTTTTTTTCTCTTTAATAATGTACTCGTATATGGGAAATACTGTACGGTACAGATAGACATCACAGTTTAGGCTTTATAATTTAAGGTAAGTTTTACAACAAAATATGGCTAATATTAGTTCTAATTCATAAATTTAAAGTACTGAATATACAAAATGTTCGGTATATCCATCCATCTCTTTAGAAATGGGCGGATACAGCTTCAACGATCTAGCAGAGCTGCAGTGAATTATGATTGATATTTGGCGTAATTTGTGATAGTTTTTCATTTTTTCACAAACAATATACTTGATAAAACAGAACTGGCGATAATAAAATTTGTTCTCTCATTGGTATTTAAATTCTTCTAGTTCATCATCAGATGATAACGAGAAAAAGATAACTGCAGAATAAGATATCTTTTGTTTCTGTGAAGTCGCAATAAAATGATGGTCGACTATTTTTAAAACAAAATATTTAACAAAACTTTATTTGTTCAAATAAAAATATATATATTAATTATCTTCTTGATGTTGTACCACAAAATTTTATTATTATTTTTATTTTAAAATAAAACACATAAACATATATATTTCTCTTATCGATTTCGGTTATTCAACCATCTTCAGAGTAAATACAATACAAAATAAATTATAAATATAAACATAAACATAAAATATTGACATAACAAAAGATAAATGCAATTTATATATAATACATAGTTGGTTGGTATAAAATAAAATAAAATAAATCCAAAATTATATATTAATTCATTAAATATAATAAAATATAATTAATGTATAATTTGTAAAATGAATTTAAATATTAATAATAAAAAGTATGTAAAATAATGAAAAATTTAGTAATAAAATTTTAATAATGAAATAAAAATAATTAAAGATATTGCATTAAATAATGGTTATCCAATAGGTATGATAGAACAACTATTAAACAAAAAACTAAACAATTCTGATTTTATTTTATCAAAATTTATATACAATAAACCATTTGATTCATCGAAAACAATATATAAGAAAATAAATTTTTTAGGCAAACCAAGTTTAAAAACAAAAAATGTAATTCAAAAACATAATATTTGTGCTGCATTTTATAATAATTTTAATTTAAAAAATTTACTTATAAATAATAAATTAAAAAATAATGAGAAAATGAAAAATACTGGTGTTTATAAAATAACATGTAAAAATTGTAATTTTTGTTACATAGGTCAAACTGGTCGTTCTTTTGGATTGAGGTTTCAAGAACATCTTCGTTCATGGAAACTAAATAAAACCGATTCGAATGTAGCCCATCATATGATAACTTTAAATCACAATTTTGATATTAATAACTTTAAAATTTTGCATAAATTATCAAAAGGTTTTCAAATGACATGGCTTGAGGCTTATGAAATACATTATTTAGTTTCCAAAGGTTTACCAATTATGAATAAACAATTAGATATTTATAAATCCAAAATTATGAGTGATGTACTACAACTTTTTACAAAATTATAAGTATTATAATTATTATTATTATTAATATTATTAATTAAATATCTAAATTTTTCATTATTTTACATACTTTTTATTATTAATATTTAAATTCATTTTACAAATTATACATTAATTATATTTTATTATATTTAATGAATTAATATATAATTTTGGATTTATTTTATTTTATTTTATACCAACCAACTATGTATTATATATAAATTGCATTTATCTTTTGTTATGTCAATATTTTATGTTTATGTTTATATTTATAATTTATTTTGTATTGTATTTACTCTGAAGATGGTTGAATAACCGAAATCGATAAGAGAATATATATGTTTATGTGTTTTATTTTAAAATAAAAATAATAATAAAATTTTGTGGTACAACATCAAGAAGATAATTAATATATATATTTTTATTTAAATAATATAATGTACCATCATGGAAGAAAAACAACATATAATATAATAAACGAAGTTTTATTTGTTCAATTTAGATTATCCATATTAACATAATTAAATCTCCTCGTCTTTATACGTTAACCTGGTAATAATAATATATTCTAGATTGTTATAATTCTATTATTTAAATACCATAGTAACACTATTAATATTATATTTTTCATCAGAAATTGACAAGCATTATTATTTTTTATGTTCGGTGTCTTTGCATATGATATTAAAATTTGGGGTAGAATTAACAGCTACAACAATCTTCGGGTTGTGTACATAATCGGTACATAAATCTCAGTCAACCAAAAATAATATGTTAGAAATTCCATTTTTGTATATTTTCTAATTTTAAATTAATTTTATAACAAATGGATACGAGATTTTGCCTTAAAATTTATTTACTCATACATACGTATATCAATTTGATTAAATTTGGTTTATCTTCATTTTCCAATCGAGAGCTATAATTTTATTTCGTACTTATGTACATAATGGAAATTTGTGTTTAAATTCGGATTGTAAACGAATACACATGTGTTACGAATTGGTAGCTATGAATATATACTTGACCTGAGAGTAAAATATTGGTTTTATTAATGAGAAAAATTATGAAAATCAAGGGTTAGGAGGTCACTGTCGCTGCTATTCGAATTTTCAGTTGTCGGATAAAACACGTGCGAAGAGAGTTATAAATATTATGTTTGAGGCGGTTTCTATAAAAAATGTAAATATTTATGAAAATCATATAAAAGTGTGTGTTACTATAGTATTTAAATAATACTACTGTAACAATCTAAAACATATTATTGTTGCCAGGTGACCAATTAAATGTAAGTTATGCTGCTCCGTGACTCCGTGAGAGTATTTTATTGTTAGGGAATATGTTTCTCAGTAGACTATAGCAATAGCGTGAAAACTACGGAATTTTTCAATAGAAAATGAAGTAGTGAAATGAACAAAGTTTATATACATAATTTGAATTAAGTAATTTGAAAATAAATACATATACCTATGTAATATCTGAAAAATTTTTCATGCGTCTAGTTTTAAATTTTTTATTTCATTATATTTTAGGGTTATTTGTGTAGGTAAACTTCAGAAAGTTTAAAATACAAATATATTAATTCTTTATTTTAATTTTTTCAACTGTTTTCTATATATACGAGTAGGTATGTACTTCTGAAGGATTCCAAATTAGACTGGCATATGTATACGAGTACTTTAGAGTAAAAAATAACTAATTTTTTTATTACGTACATATTCTAAAGTTATTTTTTAAGTAAAAAATTTAAAATACTCGCATACCTAACTTTATTTATTAAATAACATTTTCTTTCTAATTTTCATAAATGTCATCGGGTAAATGCAAAATTCCTTAAAAAACCAAACAAGTCCAGAAGTTTCAATAAATGATGAATACATAAAATAAAATTTATATGAGTAAAATGATTGCGTTGAAGTTTTATTTGTTTTGATTGGGAAGAACTCGGTTGTCACACCTTAAGTGTGTATTCTTAGGTAATTGTAAGTCGAAAATATCTTATACACTTATGTCCGACCGAAACTCAATATGAAAGGAGTTATGGCCAATATTAATGCCAAGTTGCACCGCTGGCGCTTAAATTTTAAGTGTTCCTTAAATTGACAATATCGTATCAAAACGAAAAGTCAAACGATTAATTCAATATTACTGTCAAAATTACGATTTGCATTTTTTTGTTTCAGCCTTACTTAAAATTTACGAGTCAGTGGTGCAACTGGACATAAATTAAACAGAGCAGGTCATTATTATAATTTTTTGTTAATTTATTGTAGCAATTGTTTCTTCTTTCTCTGACCACCGAGGTCAACAAATCTAACACATTCTTGACTATTATCTTTGAGGCCACATGAAGAGCTTAGTTTAAGTAGAAAAATTTAAAACCAGGGATGAATTAATTCAGAAAATTATGAATGCAGCTACATCCAGGGATCTAACTCAGGGGCTAGAATATGAATGCAGATAGCGTGGGACATTTTGTGTACTTTAATTAACTTTGTGTTAAACATTTTTTCTTTAAGAAAACATTATGTCATATTATCAGTTTGTTCAGCTTGCTCTGTTAAATTTAATATCGCTCATAACTCCTCTAACATTGAGTTTCCTGCATATAAGAGTTCCTATAAAGTATTTTCCATTTAAAATTGAGGAATGCACACACACAAACTATGGCAATCGAATCATGGGACATCCCATATAACACTGTTATTTTACAAAATAAGTATTTTTTTCTACTTGATATTCAGATTTATCATATTATGTCTGTTAAATTAGATAAAAGAATCTCGATTAGAAGACCATTTTAGCAGCCCATTTATTTCCTTGGAAAAAATGCACAGGTTGCTGGATAAGAAGGAAAAATGTAAATTTTGCTGATTTTTTAAAAATAAATTCCAATAATTAAAAAAAATCGAATATGGCCAACACGAAACCTGCCGCTATTTAATTTTTATTAATTTAAATACATACCTACGTATTTACTAATGCTGCAGACTATTTTATGTTCCATTGCATATAACTATTGCTCTGTTTACTATTTTCTTTTTAAAATGTCACTATTATTAATTTGAAGTGATTAGTTTTTTGACATTGACGTTTACCTGTCAGTTACATTCATTTGAAATATGAACTGTGTAACAAAGGAATTGTGTTTGTCTTAGGTTTCAGAATTTATATAAAAAAAATATTTTTAAATTTATCTGTAAAATATATAGAAAAAGTATTAATGTATCCCTGTAGAAAATTCAATAGGTAATCTTTAATTTTCATAATGACATAAAATGCGAAAAATGGCATATTTCCGTTTATCCGATTTACACCAAAATCTATTGATTTCTTTTCATATTAGAATAGGGTAGAAATACAAGGTTTTAGAATTTTCAGATTAATGATAGTATTTGAGTTAGAGCGAAGAGAAAATTCATACACATACATACACATCCACACACACACACACACACACACACACACACACACACACACACACACACACACACATACACAGACATAATCGTGAAAATGTTAAAAATGGATTCTAGGGACCTTAAAACGTGGTCATTTACTAAAATATCGATATGCGATTTTTAGCACGATCCTATACCTCCCTTACCAAGAGTAGCGGGAGGTAAACATCAATTTAATCTCACCGTTTCTTTATGTTCAATGTTATTTTCCCCATTTTTACCTTTCGCTAAGAGAGGTATTAGATTCATGCTAAAAATCACATCCAGATTTTAGTGAATAAGCACGATTTAAGGTCCCTAGAATCCGATTATAACATTTTTACAATGATGTGTGTGTGTGTGTGTGTGTGTGTGTGTGTGTGTGTGTGTGTGTGGATGTTGGAACCACGGTTTCTCAAATACTATAAGACAAAAAATATTTAACTGCAATTTCTTCAGTCTGATATTCCTGGGAAGAGCTGATTAGATTTTGATAACATTAGATAACCGAAAGTAGTAGTTTCTTAAAAAAAATCTTCTAAATATAATTTTTTGGAAATTTTTGATATTATAATCTTGTATAGATTTACAGATAAAGACACTATAATATATAGAATAATCAGATGTAATACATCGCAAAGGCACAGTTTCAGAGACATTCTGATAGCTTTTTCTGGGAAGTACATTTAATCTTTCTTATTGTTTTATTAATTAAATATTTAAAATTATAGGTAAAATGCATACATCAATCTGAAATACCGCCATCCTTGTTAATGAATTGGAAGAATCTCTGACATTTAGGAACTTCCTCATACAGTGAAAAATAGATAGAATTATATGTGCGCAGAAAACATGTTAAGTACAATAAAAACAATATTTGGATAAAGTTCTGTAATTTGTATTTGTTATAAAACGATGGTTCGATAATTAAAATAATACTTATATAACATAAAATGGAAATGGCGAGAGGTATTGTGCTGGCCACAATAGATTTTTTTTACCATCCGCTACACTTGGTAAGGGAGATATAGAGATCGTGCTATAAATCGCATATCAAGATTTTAGTTTTAAGGTCCCTAGAAACCGATTTTAACATTTTCACGATGATGTCTATGGGTGTGTGTGTATTTGTGTGTGAGTGTGTGAGAATGTGTGTGTGAGTGTGTATATGTGTGTGAGGGTGTATGTGTGTGTGAGTGTGTGTGTGTGTATTCTCCTAACGTTCTAATTCAAATATTATTAACCGTATAATTTTGAAACCTTCTATTTCGACCCTATTCTAATATAGAAAAAAGCCATTAAATTTTGGTGTTAATCGAAAAACCAAAAATGATACTTTAGTTGAAGCTCGAAATAGTTTTTCTTCGGAATTTTTCACGATTTATGTTATTATAATAATTATAGATTTTTAAATTTTCTGCAACCATGTGTACATACTTTTTACATATATTTTATGCATAAATTTATAAAATAATCTATTTTTTGTATTTTGGTGTTCTTATATGCCTCTAAAAACACTGTTAACACGTCGTTGAGAAAATCTACAAGAGCACTGTTTGATACAATGTATTAACGTACACAAACAGCCAAATTCACAATACATAATCCGTCAAAATATGAAATTTAAACACCAAGTCATATTTTTGTCAAGTTGTCAACATAAAAGTTTAATGGCGCGAGGTATTGTGTTGATGACATCAGATTTTGACATGACATAATTCAAGAATATTATTTAGGACTTTGCATCTCTTAAGGCCTATTTATAATGAAGTAACGCAAGCGGTAACGCAGTTGGAGTAAGGTAACGCTAAACATGATATTGCTACGTATCAATCAGCAACGCAATAAACGCAACGCAGATGACCAATTCTCATCTTTTTACTTTACTGCTATACCGCTAGCCAATCAGAGTTCAGTGTTTCAGTTTTACTATAAAAATCTATATTATCCACATTTCCTGAACTGTCACGACTACAAAATAAATACTATATTTTCGTCTCTGTACATTTGTATTTAAATTATTTTATATACTAACCTTATTTATACCTATGTCATACATGTGTGGACATTAAATAAAAGTGAGCGGAATTTTAACGAAATATACCGAATTCTTCGATTGGTTATAATTGCTATTTTTGGCTTTTATTATAAATCACAAATTTTGTGTTTGTGTAACCGCTTGCGTTGAGCGGATGCGTTGAGTTTAAAGTTACTTAAAAAATCATTGTTCATATCAAAAATTCTAATCTGAAAATGAATAGTAAAATATCGATACGTGGTTTTTACTACTATCTTTAGATGTATTTGTATAATTTGAGATTAGAGCAAAATGTTTAAACAAATAATGTAATTAATAATACAGCATAATAAATATCTATTAGAAACTTCATACTATTCAATTATTCTAGACTGAAGGAATAAATTAATAAAACGTTGACTTTTCTCCTGTAATTACGTTTGTCTTTGACGTTAGTTCTTCCTTTTATATTGGTAAAAGAAACGGGAGAGGAAAAAGCGACGTATTGCACAGATCTTCTATTAATTACAATTCATTATGTTGGCTTTTAACTCTCAAACGTGACCGGTTCTCTCTGAAGAGATAATCACTGAAGTTTTGTAAAGTTTTGCGAATATCAAATTGCCTCTGGTGTAGAGAAAGACGAATAATACAAGGCTAATGAACGCTGGGAAATAAAAAGATTAAAATATATTCAACATGAAGAATTTTGTCATATTAGTTAATGAAATTATTTGGGAAGAACATACTAATTATTATTAATAAAATGTTGTCTTTTTGCTCATTTTGTACCAACCATCATAGTATATAGGTATTCCAGACATTGTGTTTATGAATTGCGATTTCAGAAACTGTAAAGGCCTGTTTATAATTAATGGTTAATCCGCAAATCGTGTTCACAATAACAAAAAATTTACCTGATTGTACAGATCGCTATATTAGGTATTGGAATCATGCTACAAATCGCATATTCAGATTTTAGTAGATAAGCACGTTTTAAGGTCCCTAGAATCCAATTATAACATTTTTACGATGATGTCCGTATGTGTCTGTGTGTGTGTGTGTGTGTGTGGGTGTGCGTGTGTGTGTGTGTGTGTGTGTGGATGTTGGAGCTATGATTTCTCAAATACTATAAGACTTAAAAAATATTTAACTGCAGTTTCCTCAATCTAACATTCCTGGGAAGAGCTGATTAGAGTTTGGTAATAATTGGACATTCGGAAGTTATAGTAAAAAAATTATAATATAAAATATTAAACTGTATAAAATGCTCTATCCAACACGTTAAACATTTTAATTATCTCTTCTATAGATTTAGAGATAGACTGAATTATAAATACATAAAATAATCCATTCTATAATTAATCAATTAGCCTATAGCAATCAGTTGAAAAATTAAAATGTTTGTAATTGACATAAATGTCAATGTTTAAATTCCAAACATTACTGAAGACTTTTTTAGGAAGTACTTTTAATATTTCTTATTTTATCATTAATTAAATATTTAAAATTATAGTTAGATATAGTATTCGTACATGGACAAGTGGAAATGTAATTGAAATATAATATGCTGTTGTTATAACGAGGAAAAGACTCCGTCAACTTCTAAAATTGATATAAAAAGAAATGGGATTCATTTATAAGCCAAAGTATGTAGTATCAGTGTCAGCTAAATACGCGCTTACAATCTATATATTTCATCATATAGGTACCCTTCAGAAATACCACCAATCTCGTCAATGAATTGGAAGAATCTCGAACTTGTAGAATAGTAGGAGGAAACTTGTTCATAGAATGAATTGAAAAATTAAGAATAAATGTAATTAAAATTTTTTGTGTGTACCAGAAATGTTAAATACAATTCTTATATAGCCTAATATGAAAATGGCGAGAGGTGTTGTGCTGGACACAACAGATTTTTATAATTCGGATTGTGTATATTTCGACAAGAATAATTATTGTAATGAACAAAAAATCAGATTTCACAAAGTTCATTTCTTTATTTGCATATAAAACTTATTGACTACATCTCTATCGAAAAGAAGTACAGTGAAAAAGTACGTTCTACATCTACGGCCTCAAGAATTCGCTATTAATATTTCAATAATGATGATGGCCGTAGGTATGAATACCTGATTAATGGTGATTAGCAAGCATTTGACTAGCATTGATTTATCTCAGTCAATCATTTACGGATTATTTTTGTTAGCGAATATTGTTATTATGTCACAAAATTTTAGTGAGCATGTTAGCAAACACTGTAAGCTAACAATGTTCGTTTGGACCCGGCTTTAGTTCTCAAACACAGAAAAAAAACATCTAAATTGTAGTTAAATTAACTAAACAAAATTAATCTATAATTTTCAGCCTACTATGTTTTCATTAATCTAAGTTGATTTAGTTAATTTTTTTAATTTTCTAAATTATAGTAAAATTAAATACAAAATTAGATTAAATGACTACATTTAGTATTGAACTAAATATAAATAAAGAAATTAACTAAATATATACAGGGTGTGCAACGAAACGCGGAACATAGGAGTTTAACATAGGATTTTAAATATTTGCGAATATTGGCTCTCCTGTACATTTTAGAGCAAAAATACAAGAATAAATAGATGTTTAGAATTAATTTTTACTTTCAAAAAGGCTTCATTTAATGCAATAGAATATCTGTAGCACTAGATATTTAGAAAATAAAATATGACATTTTCGTCAAAAATCAGATAGCCATGGAAATAAAAGAAATAGAACAAAATCACATTCTGACAGTTCATTTTAGTGTTATTGATGTTGATTGTTATAATCATTGTGTCTACATTGGTATAGTCCATAAATTACTTTACTGTGGTTTTGTGCATTATAAAATGGATTTATTCAGTACCGAAGAATTTGTGATTTTATTTTATTATTAAGTATTTGACTTAAATTTTAGGATAATTCATCATTTTTGATATACACTGAAATAATAGTTTATTTCGGTATTATTAATCTTATTGTTGTAATCAATATGTTTACAATGTTATAATTTAGCATTAAATATTTAAGTATTATGATCTTAATTGATATTTTGTTTTATTTGTTTTTTATTCCCAGAGCTATCTGATATTTGGTGAAAATGTCATATTTTACTTTCTAAATATCTAGTGCTGCAGATATTCTATTGTACTAGTTGATGAATTTTTAACAGTAAAAATTAATTCTAAACAACTTTTCATTTTTGTATTTTTCCTCTAAAATGCATAGGAGAGCCAATTTTCGCACATTTTTAAAATCCTATGTTAAAGTCCTATGTTCCGCGTTTCGTTGCACACCCTATATATATATATATATATATATATATATATATATATATATATATATATATATTTAAATTTTCTATTTACTTACCTAATTCATTAGATAAATCACCGAAAATTGTAGGACAAAAATAATGAAGCCAAAATATAATAAAATTAAATAAAATAAGTAATTAAAATAACTATTTATTATACTAAAGTATTAGACATTTTGCCTAATAAAATAATATCTAATTATAATTAGACAAAATTTCAATTTTTTTTCTGTGAACGATAAAATCATAGTAGTTTTATTTTTTGAAAAAATTAAGCATGTTTGCCACAAATAATTTTTCCTATTACATAATTAAATCTTGTATATCGAAGTAAATTTATATAATCCCCTTTGGCTTAAGAAATGAAACCCCAACCCCGGTTCACAACAAAGCCATCTCCTCTAGCTCGACTTCGCTTGGCCTGCAGCCAGTGCCATGCAATTGTAGTTCCGGGTTGGCTGGACGCCCAGTAATATCACCAGGAGCTCTGGAGTCATAGTCCGGGCCAGTGACTCCGCAGTCGCTTGTTTATGGCACCTGTCGGAGGCTTATTTATTCATCTCTGACCCACAAGGTTATACAGCCAAATAGGGGCGGTTTTTGTGATGAAATAATGGAGCAGAACAATCTAATTAATATTATTATTATTATTATTATTATTATTATTATTATTATTATTATTATTATATTTATTCATTTTTAAGTTACAAAAGTTTTGTATAACGACCTCTTAAGAGGTAAGTATATACAAAATATGAAGTTCAATATTTACATTTTATAATACATAGTTATAATATACAAGAATCCTTGAGGTACTGGTCTTCGTGGTAGTTGAAATATCCAAGCGTACTTTGTTGATCGTATTTTATATTATTACTTCGTTTTGGATTTGTTAATCATTATTTAGTACACTTCTTACTATTCCGCATGTTTCAATTATTACAATCTTTTGTAGAGTTATATAGATTTTAGGTGGTAGTTTTATTTTTAGTAATTCTTGATAAAGATAAGATGTTTTGGAATTTCACCTGTTGATCCGATGATTATTGGAATTATTTCAACGTAGTTAATATGCCATAAATTTTTAATTTCTCGTGCTAGATCTTGATATATTGTTATTTTTTTATTTTTAGTTGTTTCTATATTAGTTACATATGGAATTGCGATATCAATGAGGTAAACTTTACTTTCTAGCGTATTTTCACATACAATACCAGGCCTATTATGGTTTGTGTATCTGTCAGTTACTACTGTTCTATTCCAGTAAAGCTTACCTTCATTTGTAACTATAACATTTTCCGGCTGATACCTATAATAAGGAACTGTAACTCTTGTTGGCTCCAGTTCAATAGCTAAGTGTTGGTGGATGACTTTCGCTACATTGTTGTGCCGAATTGTATATCCTTCTGATGCTAATATTTTACAACCACTTATTATATGTTCTATCGTCTCCTCCGTACTGTGACACATTCTACATTTATCTGAAGGTATTGTATTTTCTTTTATTATAAATTTTCTATAATTTCTTGTGCAAATTACTCTGTCTTATATGGCGAATATGAAACCTTCAGTTTCAGAAAAAATATTGGAGTGTTTTTTAAAAATTCGCATATTTGTGGCAGTTCTCACTAATATTTTTGGTACCACTGGACCAATGACAACTTTAATACTTGAAATTAATTTAATTAATTTACGTAATGTTTCTGTATAATCAAATCTTAATTATTTCTAACGTAATTTATTTTGAAAGTTCAATGAACCATATCAAAGATTAATATTAATACTTCGCAGGATTATTTTTATTAAAAAAAAAAACAGAATGGATTAACTGATAAATAGCAACAATACTAGTAAAGCTTACCATGTAACAATATTAATATGAAAAAAACTTCCATTAAAAATTAATTGAAGAATAAACACAAAAGTCATAAATATTGTTGAAAATTGTCACCTCCCACAGCTACACACAATGCACTACGTTGAATTAATGAGACACTACATGCCAGGTTCATATGATTTTCTTGTTTAATAATTTCAGCACAGTTTTGAATCCGCATCCTCAATTCTACAACAGTTTTAGGGGGGTTTTGATTATCATACACCAAGGACTTCAAATGACCCCACAGATAAAAATCTAAGGGATTGAGGTCAGGTGATCTTGGTGGCCACGATACAGGACCTCCGCGGCCAATCCATCTGTTCCCAAAGGCATTATTTAAATGCTGCCGCACATTTCTTGAAAAATGAGGTGGAGCACCACCATCAGAAACCATGCACGTTGACGATGGAGTAAGGGAACATTTCCTAATAATACTGGTAGAACATTTTGTAAAAATTCCAAATACTGGTCAGCATTTAATCTATTAGGCAGTATGTATGGTCCAAGCAAATTTCCATTTAAGATACCAGCCCAAACATTTAATAAAACTCTGTGTTGCAATCTACTTCTTACTACAACATGTGGATTTTCTTCATAGTCCAGTGAATGAAGCATTTTACCCTACAAAAGGTCGGGTAGTTCTGAATTTTTGATATGTTGTGTAGGATGGTTGGTTAGTGAAAAATCCAAATTTCCACAATCCCCCCTCCGCCGCTTCCTCTGCCATCTTGTAAAAACCACCGAAAATCGGCACTTTTTTCAGTTTATTGCCTGTAACTTCTTTCTGGTGCATTTTAGCACAACAAAAGTTATTTGCCGATTTGTAGAAATCAAAATTTCCTGCAAAATAGTTATGTGAAGTTATTTTGTACGATTAATAGCAACGGAGTTATGATGCTGACAAAAAAGGTTAAAATTGCGTACTTAGCAAAATTTTGAGTTTCTTTCCACTTTACATCGCAATAGCTCCGTAACACATCATTTTAGCGTAAAAGTCCTCATAGTCAATCTTATAGAGAATTGAATTACCTACATAATCCAATTATTTTTTTTGATCAATGCAACGGAGAGAGGGTCAATTTGCAAAAAACGATAAAAAAAAAAAATTTCTAGTTTATTGCAGCAACACTTTTTGGTTTATTATTTCTAATTATAAAAGTATTATTCAAACAAAATAATATGTATAGATACAAAATTAACGTAATTATGTGTTGGCAAACGTCAATGAGTCTCATGGGACTATTAGAAAAAAAAATTATTAAACAGCACTTCCTTCTTTCATTTGTCTGCGACTTCTTTCTACTGCTCTTCAACTCAGAATGAGTTATTTGCCAAGTATTGTATATATTCTAACACTCAATTTTCTAAGACTGAGGCGTATTATGTCTTTTGTGAAACCAATAGAGGTGGAGCCAATCCGCTCCCAACATGGTGAAAGTAGCGATCTTAGAAAAATATTGAGTTTTTATAACTTTTCCTAGCTATAAGTAAATAATTATCAACAAATTTCATTATATTCTTTTAGATGTTGTACCCAGCTCCTACAGATACGAAATGGATAAAATATAGAATACACGGATTACCGCGAAACATACATTTTTAAAAATTGCTTTATTAACATTTTAAACACCGAAAATCGGCAATTTTTCAATTTTTTGCTGATAACTTCTTTCTGTTATATTTTAACGCAAAAAAAAGTAATTTGACGGCTTGTAGAGGATAAAATTTCCTATATATTTGGTCCACGAAGTGCTCTGTAGGAATAATGACAACGGAGCTACAAAGCTCCAAAAAAGGTCAAAATTGCGTACTTAGTTAAATTTTGAGTTTCTTTCCAATTTACATTTCGCAATAACTCCGTAACACTTCATTTTAGCATAAAAGTACTTATGATAAATCTTGAGAGCTTACTTGCCTGCAAAATACATGTATTAATTTTTTTTTATGACCAATGTAACGCAGTGGAGGTAACTTTATAAAAAAATACGAAAAGTAATTTTTTTTCAAGTTTAGTGCAGCACCGTTGTGCCTCCAATTTTTGTCACTATACTTGATTTTATGATACGGAATTAACATAATACATAGATTCCACGAACATATTTCTAAACTGAAGAGCAGTAGAAAGAAGTCGCAGACAAATAAAGGAGGAAGTGATGTTTTTCTTTTTTTAAAAAAAATTCTAATAGTCCCATGAGACTCATTGACGTTTGCCAACACATAATTATGTTCATTTTGCATCTATACAGCTTATTTTGTTTGAATAATACTTTTATAATTAGAAATAATAAACCAAAAAGTGTTGTTGCATTAAACTAGAAAAAAATATTTTTACCGTTTTTGTAAATTGACCCCCACTCCGTGGCATTGATCGTAAAAAAATAATTGGATTATGTAGGTAATTAAATTCTCTACAGGATTGATTATGAGGACTTTTACACTAAAATGATGTGATACGGAGCTATTGCGATGTAAACTTGAAAGAAACTCAAAATTTTGCTAAAGTACGCAATTTTAACCTTTTTTGTCAGCATCATAACTCCGTTGCTATTAATCGTACAAAATAACTTTACATAACTATTTTGCAGGAAATTTTGTATTCTACAAATCGGCAAATAACTTTTGTTGTGCTAAAATGCACCAGAAAGAAGTTATAGGCAATAAACTGAAAAAAGTGCTGATTTTCGGTGGTTTTTACAAGATGGTGGAGGAAGCGGTGGAGGAGGGATTGCGGAAATTTGGATTTTTCACTAACCAACCATCCTATACAACATATCAAAAATTCAGAACTACCCGACCTTTTGTAGGATACCCCCCTTTTTCAGCCTCCGTTTACTGGACTATCAGCCCAATAATGCATGTTGTGGAAATTATGGACACCGTCACGTGTGAAAATTGCTTCGTCACTAAATATTATAAGTGAAGTAAAATTAAAATTTGCAGCATGTTGTTGCAGAATCCACTGATAAAATATCGTTCTAGCTTAGTGATCAGCGGGCATTGATCCTTGAACACGTTGAAAATGGTATGGATGATAATCATTCTCGTGTAAAATTTTCGAAACACTCGTGTGAGATATTTCTCCAACATGAGACACTCCTCTGCTACTAATATCCGAGTTAGCATGCACCAAGTCTAAGACTTCATCTTCAATGTTGTGATGTAGTCTGCGACCGCCGCCATCTCGTCCATTATTTCTTCTTAAATGGCCTGTGTCGCGAAGACGTTGTGTCACGGTGATGAATCCTGCGATCAGGCTGGCGTCTTCCAGGATAACGTTCGGCATACAGACCTGCTGCTAAAACCGCGTTTTGTCCCACTTCACCATAAATCAACAACATATCCACTAATTCAGAATTAGAATACATTTTTTTAACAAGAGCACAGCAAAAATCACTTGTTACTAACACTTCCGAGAATAATGAAATATTTTATGTACCTATTACACAATTATTTTCGGTGTAAATGGTATTTAATTTAATTATTATAAAAATTAAATTTAATTAAGAATAATTTAATTTAATTATTAATAATATAACTAATTTTGAATGTATTTTTGATAAACATATTTTAATATTTGGGAAATACGGCGAAAATGAAGTAAATGAATCTGGACAACAACTAATTGAATTTTGTAAACAACACAATTTGAAAATTTGGAATACACATTTTTCTCACAAAGGTATACACAGATACACGTGGGAAAGACCATCACTACAACAAAAATCCATCTTAGATTACATAATAATGAAGCAAAGACCAGCTTTCTTCTGTCACGATAGCAGAGTTAAGCGTGGACCAAACTGCGGATCAGATCACTATCTGCTTTTGACAACATTAGTGTTTCATTATCAACGAAAAAAGTTGAAACAAATAGAAAAATTAGGAGAGAAAATTGAACACGAAAGATTTAAAATATATTTACTACAGCAGGAAAGTATCAGAAACCTATACGAGAAGAGACTAGCACACGAATTAAGATTAATAGAAATAAAAGACGACGTTGATGAGGAATATAACAATCAAAAAAGTATAATAAAGAAAGTATCTCGTGAAGTATTAGGTACAATAAAAAACAATAAAAAACAAAATTTACGTCCACCCTGGATAACAGAGGAAATAGAAAATTTAACAGAAGAAAAAAATACAGCTTATAAAAGATGGTTAACTGATAAATCAAGGCAAAATAGAGAACGGTACCGAGAAAAAAACAAAGAAGTGAGGCAAAAAACTACATTGGAGAAAAATAACTTTTGGGAACAAAAGTGCTTACAAATTGAAAACTTGATAGGAGGAGCACAAACAACGGAAGCTTGGAAAACAATAAAGAATATGAAAAATAATAATACAGATAATAAGGTAAATAACTTAATTCCAATAAATAGCTGGGAAACTCACTATAAACAACTTTTAATAGAAAACAGACCACAATATTCAGAAGATGCATCTGCTTTGATAGAAGATGTAGAGGAAAGAAGCGTAAATATAACTCCTAACGAAACTAAATTGTCCCTAATGAAGATGAAAAATGGTAGGTCGCCAGGACCAGGAAATATTCCGGTAGAACTGCTAAAAGCAGGAGGCCAAGCCTTAATTCAAAGAATTACAAACTTAATGAACAACTGCTGCCAACAACTAAAGATACCAACAGAATGGAAAAAATCCTATTTAGCATCTATCTTTAAAAAGGGGAACAGAAAAGATCCTGCTTGTTATAGAGGGCTAAGTATCAATTGCACCTTTAGCAGGTTATTCTCAAGCATTATTCATGATAAGATACGGGGCGACATAGGACATACAATTAGTGAAGATCAAAGTGGATTTACCGCGGGAAGATCCTGTACAGACAATTTGTTTATTCTGCAACAAGTTATGGAAAAACAAATTTCAGTTGGCGCAGAAGTACACCTGGCTTTCATTGATTTGGAAAAGGCATATGACACAGTACCAAGAACGAAACTTTGGGAAGCACTTCAAAGCCTAGACATAAATAAACATTTACTAAATATATTAAAAGCAACATATGCTCATAATACGGCTGAAATTAAAATCGGCAATCAGGTTTCAGAACCTATTAAGATTAATAAAGGACTTAGATAAGGGTGTAGTATGTCACCTCTCTTATTTAACCTTTATGTGGAAGCGGCACTTAAAATTTGGAAAACACACTGCGGAAGCATGGGCATACCAATTGGAGAAGGCATCCTGTTTTCCCTAAATTTTGCAGATGACCAAGAAGTAATTGCCCAAGACGCATTTGATTTAGAGTTTATGATTAGACGACTCTATTCAGAATATGAAAGAAGTTAGTTTAGCTAAAACTGAATATTTGGTGATCAATTCTGATGCCAACTTTGAAGTGCTAATAAATGATGATGTTGAGGTCAAACAAGTTGAAAAATTTAAATACCTTGGAGTCCTTGTGGACAAAAATGGCATAGGAGAAACAGAAATCAGACAAAGAATTCATAATAGCAAAAAAATTGTAGGCTGTTTGAACTCGATTTGGTGGGACCGGAACATATCAATAAAGAACAAGAAAAGAATAGGCCGAACAATGGTGAACACAGTACTGTGTTACGGGGCCGAAATATGTTCACTAAATGCTGATCTAAAAAGAAGATTAACGGCAGTTGAAATGGATTATCTAAGAAGGAGTGCGAGAACATCAAAATTACAGAGAAAAACGAACGAAGAAATTAGGGAACGAATGGAAGCAAGAGAGACAATAATAGACAGAATTGAGAAGAAAAGTCTCATATGGTTCGGTCACCTTTTAAGAATGCCAGAGGAAAGATTACCCAAGAAAGTGTACCAATGGAAGCCACCGGGAAAGAGGAAAAAGGCAGACCCCGACGCTCGTGGAATGAAGGCATTAGGAAAGCAATGGAAACCAGGAACCTACAAGAGGAAGATGCCCAGGATAGAGAGACTTGGAGAAGGAGAACGGGGATACAGTGATAGACTGTCCTTTGGTTCTAATATGTTTATGCTACTAATTCATGTAATAAACTTAAGACCTTAATATACTTTGTAACACTAATGTATTAACCGAACCCGTAAATATATATATATATATATATATATATATATATATATATATATTAATATTTTAATGAAATATGAATTAAAAAAGCAGTAAAAAAAGTTTACTTAAGAAAAGTCGAATTTTCGTTTTTAGAATTTTAAAAAAATTCTTTAAATTTCGTAATCTACACATGTCATACTACTATTTTTTCTATTTTATTGACAAGTCGAAACACAATTATGACGTAGATAATATTAAATGTATCTTATATTGATTCTCAAAATCAGTACAAGAGTATTTGTATTTAGAATTTAGAATAACGAATTTATTGATCAATTTTTAGATAAAAGAGTTTTAATACAGAATTATGTAAAACAGGCATTATAAAAAAAAATAATTTATTTTTGTTCAAATATTGAATAAATTTAAATATTGACTGACCGTCGTTAATTTCTGAATTTAGGAATAGAATTATTAGAACACAGTAATTTTGGTTAATTATAGAATATAAATACTAATTGAATTCTACATTATGTATTATATTGGAATGTACCATCATTTAATTCGTAAGAATTGGAGAATGAAGAGGTAAATTAAATGTGATTTTTTAGCATTTCACTTGAATTTGTTGTCTTCTCAGAGTTTCTACAGTTAAAAATCTGTCGTCCTGTTCTGTCGTTGATCTCAGATTCTCAGACGACCTTGTCCGTATTATTATATTCTTAAATCTGGAACCGAAATTGTAAATTGTATTTTATATTTTTCTATTTTAAACTAATTGCGAAAATAGAAGATTGTTTTGTTCATAGAAATAATATTGTTACAATTAAAAAAAAATTGATCCCGGTGGTGCGGGTGGTAATGATGCCTGACCGTGGCCTGTAACTTTGGGTCCGATATCCGCGTAAGGCATAGTCTTTTCACAAGCATAACAGTTGCGTAACCGAAAATGACAAAAAAAAAATACTTTCGTCGACTAGGGGTCCAATTCTCAATTTTCGCGAACTTGGTGCATGTATTTATTGATATTATTTTACAAATATCATGATAGTAGTAAATTATATGATTTAAATTTAACATGTCATATAATCGTAGTGATGAGGAAGTCGCTTCACAATACAAAAATCATAGATCGAATTCGCTTGAGCATGTACGTTAATGTTTATCATTTATTATTTTTATTAATTTATAATCACCAAAATCCATTACCTAGATAAATAACCTTAGCAGTTGCTTCAGAATAATACAAATTACATATCAAACGTAGGTTACAAAGTTCATTGTTCCACTGGGAATTGTAATGCTACTCGTACATATGTAGCTACATACCACAAAACGATTATGCTAAACTTAGGATGACTTAACAACACAAACCATGGCGCTAAACATACTTTCCATACGGAAAATTTTAAGAATATTTAGGAAGGTGTTGCCTTCACATTTCTGACATAATAAGACATTCTCATTGGTTCAAATGTCAGTATCAAAATTCCAAAGACAATGCTGAAGACTTTTCTGGGAAGTGCATTTAATATTTCTTATTTTATTATTAATTAAATATTTATAATTATAGGTAGGTACATATACATATATTACATACATCTTTCAAAAATAATGCCAATCGAAGAATTGGAAGAATCTCGAATATAAGAAGAACATAAGAGGAAACTTGTTCATAGAATTAATTAAGAAATATAAAAATATATAAAGAAGATATGTGTTTTTATGTGTACTAGAAATGTTAAATATATGGAATACTTATATAGCTTAATATGGAAATGGCGAAAGGTCTTGTGCTGGCCACAACAGATTTTTTCTTTAGTAAAACAAAATTATGCATGTTGAGGATTACAATAATGAATTTTGAATTGCTTGCAATCGATTTTGCTTCCCCCCGGTAAACTTGGTAAGTTTTGCAATATCTGATTGAAATATTAAACACGGCTATTAATAAATTACGGCTTTCCTAGTTAGAACTACAACCACTGATATTAAATTATCCCAGGGAGATATTTGTTTATTTACAGCCAGCAAACTACCTACATAAATCTCCTCTCTTTCCCCAACTTGTGCACTGCATCATGTCTTCTATACTTGTTTGATTTCATGTAGCGTAGCGTAACATTTCCAGATGTTGAAGTCAACGGGATATATAAAATAACTGCAAGCTTGTAAGTTCGATTAGATTTTGTTACACAAGCATGACATAAATTAAATGAATATTTAAATTTACTTATATCGTCGCGTTCAAGGCAAAACGACACAAGCGCCATTTACATAATAAGCCAGGAGACACAAATAACTGCCTGCGCTTTTATACAAATATATTTTTAATGTCTTAACTGCATTAAAAGTACGCAGATTTTTTAAAACACTTACTTTGACATCAATAACTCGGGCCATTTCACTCTGCATTCACCCATAAGAAACTACGTAGAAATGGAGCATATGCCATTTTAAGTCTGCGTAATAAAATTGTGATTGTCGCTTGCGCAACTTCAAAGTGAAATATCTACTTAAATAAATTTTTCTTACTTATGCCACTGTGTTTAATAGATGGAGGTTACGCCAATCTATCGAAAGGTACCAAAATCGCAAATTACGATTTTTTGGCGCTTAGGCCGTTTTGCCGTGAACGCGACGATATACTTATTTATACATTAATAATGATATTAATTTATCATCGAAATTAAAAATTATGTCATTTTGTTTCAGTAACAAGGCATTGTGCGGCACAACATTAATATATAAGTAACAATAAGATGAATATATTCGTTAAGATTCTGATTTTTATTACTTTAATATATCTAATATATCTAATGAAATTTTAATGCATTTAAATCAAGTACTTAAAACTCAGTATCAGCCATGTTTGTGACGTGCTGGACACTGGCAAATGTTATTGGCTAATGGCGCCAGGAAACACATTGATTTTTACTTTTTTTTACAAAACTTTAGACTATGACGTGATTGATCAGTTTTAAAGGCTTCTAGTTTTTGTAGAAAGCATGTTAAACAAAAATTATTGCCATATTTATTATCGATATGGCCAGTTCTACCATGTATATTTGTGTCATTTTTGTAAGTCTTATTTGTAGTTTTTAACAACATTTTCAGGAGTATTCTATTTTCGAACTGTATTTTTAAGTAATTTGTAAATTTAATTTAAAATTGCCCAATGTCCCCTTATCAAAAGTCAGCGCACGCAACTGATTATACCAAATGTACACTAATATGAAATAAGAAATACTGTTCATATAAATATCAGTATTAGATATATTTCAGCAGTAGCATGTTGTTACATTCAACGTTACGAATGCTAATAGCTGTTATACTCGTAGGAATAGAGCTCAATTCAGACTTAACTTTTGAGTTTGAGTTTTGAGCAACAAATAATTGACTTTAAGTAATTTAAAGACGAATTATTAGAATTACATTTAATTTATCACTTGTTTATTACAATGAACGATAAGAAAATACATTATATTTTTTTTTCTTATGTCGGCACGAGAAAATGATACAAATATATATATATATATATATATATATATATATATATATAAATAAAAATAAATAAATATATCTATACAGCTTATTACCTATTTCTGGGTGTGTCAATCTGCTTCTATTCACAGATTTCGGTAATGATATAACTATAATGTTGAGGGCATTTACCAGGCGTCACCGCACGGTTCTTAAAGCTGTCGTGAAGAATAGTTCATTAGTAGTGATAGCCATGGAATTAAAACAAACATACAAAAAAATACAAATCAAAATCCATGTGAAAGATTACAAAACGTGCAAAATAAATTCTGATTAGTGATTTTGGTGTAGAATTTAATAATCTACAACCTATGTAAGTTTGAAATATTTCTGTCTAAAATTAACGTGGATGTTTTGCGCAAAGGAAAAATGTTTTCTCTGTTAAATTTCTATGGTACGTTATTTAATTAACTCATTGCATATCTCTTAGAATATTACTTTAATATTTTGTAGGGAATAAAACTTATGGATGCGGTTCTCATTCGCTTAGAATAATCCTGGCGTGAATATTTGCGCTCATAACACCTTTCATGTTTGAAATATAATGTCTGATCGCGTGTTTTATGACTCCCGTAGCTACAAACTGCAAACTCGTCCATAAACATTTTCATATGCTTCGCTCTGTGTAGTGTATATTGTACAGAACGCAAATATTGTGAATGCAGAATATATATGCTATGTTCGATGTTTCGTTTTAATCCTCATAAATACAAAATGATCTAATTCATTGAAATAAATTCTTATGAGACTATTTATAACGTTAGGAAATAGAAGTGATTTATCACCACATAAAACTTCTATTGGGCAACGTAAATAGATTTTGAGATTGTTAATAATTAAATATTATGTAGTCTAAGGGCTAAGGCTAATATAATTGGTAATAAAACCAAAAATAACCCTTAATCTTATAATTAAATGAATATAAAAACTAAATTATATACATATGTCTCTGGCATGGTTTACATATATTGATTGATCTTAAATACTTTCTAAGAAAAGGGTTGTTAGGACCTCTGGTATGGTTGATATGTTGAGTAATCTTAATTTCTCTGTACCTTTTGAATCCGGTTTCGCATAAAATTTACTATTGAAGACGAAAACTTTGTTCTTAAAATATGTACGTACGTATTTAGTTTATATTTTTATTTAATTTCAAGAAGTAATTTTTATTTTTATCAATTTATAATTGTTTCCATAATAAATACATCTATTTTATATAATATTGCATGTGTTTTATTTTTTATTGCATTAAAAAGTTAACCAATTAAATACTCCAAATATCTTCTTTTCTTAAAAATCCAAACTATTCAGTAGTCGAATAGTTGCCGAATATTCGTTGCAAGCCTAATGACAATCATAATAGCCAACAGAACTACAGTTTTCATTCTGATAAGAAATTATTTCAAACAAAAATAGCATTTATGTTAAAGGAGCAGTAAGATTATTTTTCTATACAGAGCACTCAGAATAGGAAGAAGTATAATGCAATGCATGTCTTCATTCCAATAGAGCGGCGAAAATATGCTGCTTTGTCGTAATTAAGATATTTATAGTTTTATTGCTGATTGCTGGACCAGACAGTGTCAATTTTATTAACTATATAACTTCATTCTAGCTTGCGTATTTTAATTACCTATTCTTCAATTCCTTTAGTGACACGTGTACATCTGGATTTTCCATTCTATGTAAACGACACAGCGCAATGCATCTGCTACACGTTTGGTAAACAAGCAAAGCAAGAGTTAGGTCAACCTAAGCGTACTTTATTTCCATTGCATGTAGTTTGCATACGATCTGCAGAGCTGCATAACGGATTCTCGCATTGCACACATGAGGAAAGATAACCTGGATATTGCGTTTGCCAGTGATACGATGTGGCACGGGGCTCAGGCTATTTCATTTAATTTAATTTGCAAACAACTTCACGTAGGTACAGGGAATTTAACATACACGTTATATTTCGGAATAATTTTCAGTTTAGGTACGAGACATCATTAAAATGTTCACTGGTAATTGTTATAAAACTAAAATATAAAATTTCGTAATTGTTTATGAACATGAACCTACATTTTATGCATGAAAATAACAAGAAACATTGTATTATAACAAAAGTTTCTGCAACATGGAATTTTTATTATCTCAATCTCATGTATACCTCGTCCAGATTTCATTTGAACAAATGGCTTTTAAATCCTTTGTGTTAATCCTAATCTTTGCTACTGTGAATATTCTTACGTTTTACGCAAATATAGTTTCTTCTCAAAGTACATTCTATGTCTATGAAAGTTGAAAATTGCTTGTAACTATTTAAAAGGGGAAAAGTTTTATTGGGGTTCCAGAGAACCATAGTTGACCTGTAAAATTCTTATCCAAGATGTTATGCTTGCTTTAACAATGAACGCTCATTACTGAATTGAGCAACTGGTAGTGCCAAAATGTAAATATGCACGAGGTACAGTTGCTCAATTCAGTAATGAGCGTTTATTGTTAAAGCAAGCATAACATCTTGGATAAGAATTTTACAGGTCAACTATGGTTCTTTGAAACCCCAATAAAACTTTTCCCCTTTTAAATAGTTACAAGCAATTTTTAACTTTCATTGACATATAATGTACTTTGAGAAGAAACTATATGTGCGTGAAACGTAAAAATAATCACAGTAGCAAAGTTTAGGATTAACACAGAGGATTTAAAAGTCATTTGTTCAAATGAAATCTGCACGAGGTATACAAAGTTGCATTAAATTATATTGCATAAATTATTTTTTTCTATTTTGGTTGTTTTGTTATTTAATATATACTTTCACAATCTTGAGGATATTCTGGTTATTCATAGCTCAAGCATAGTGGTAGCAACGTGATAGTATCACTAAAACCAAAACCTAGCCACGATCTAGGAAAGACAAAGAAACTATACTATCTTTACCCCATTACCAACATCCCATCACCTCGACTAACTCAGTCTCTTCAAGTGTTGCATATTTATCGGTGAACGTATCGCATCGCAAAGAGAGACAATTGTACCTACTAACAATAATGGCCAGTCGAGAGAAATAATTACACTTTTGTCGTTTTTTATTATTTTATTAGGTTGCAAGTATAAATAAAACCCTCTCAATTTTATTCTAGATATTTAGATAAATTACTGTGGTATAGAAAATGTATTGTCGTGTAAAGTACTCGGTTGTACAAATGCTTGGCGTGTAAAGTGTTTAATGTATAAATGTGGCGAATAAATTATTATTATTATTATTATTGTTGTTGTTGTTATTGTTATTATAATTATTATTACCTATAAAAAGATATAACGGTCCTCGTTTTATGCGTTAGGTAATATTATGCTTTGATTAATGATGGTGTTCATATTAGTGTAGAATTAGATTAAGTGGAGAAATGTTATACAGTAATTTTTACGTCTCGCTAAGAGAGATATTGGATTCATGCTAAAAGTCGCATATCCAGATTTTATTGAAGAAGCACGATTTGAAGTCACTAGAATCCGATTTTAATATTTTTACAATGATGTGTGCATGTAGATGTGTGTCTATGTGTGGATGTTAGAGTAAAGATCAATATAACTACGTATTCCTTAATCTGACATTAATGGGAAGAGCTGAAAAGAATATGGTAACAATTTCGTAAAAAAATCTTCTAAATATTATTTTATTTGGAAAGTTATGTCATTACAAATATAAAAGAATATTGAGAGATAAAGAATTATAAATATATATAATAATCCGTTGTAATGATTTTCGCAGCCCAAATAACTCTAAGGAAAACAGTTGAAAAATTAAAATGTTTGTAATTGTTAGAACAGTGTCAAAAATATAGATATATTACTGAAAGCTTTTTCTGGGAGGTACATTTAATATTTCTTATTTTACTATTAATTAAGTATTTAAAATTATAGATACATATATTATAATTCAGTGCAAAAAGACTTACAAGTGTTAGGGATAAAAAACTGGAAAGAAAGTGAACAGGACAGAGAACAGAGGAAGAATATTACAAGAGAAGCCATGGGCCTACACGGCCAGGAAAGCTAAGTATTATTATTATATTACACACACACAAACACACACACACACACATATACACATACACGCACACAGGAAAACCAACCAATCTATTCAATGAATTTGAAGAATCTTGAACATTTAGAAGACTAGGAGGAAACTTATTTATAGAATGAATTACAAAATATAAAAATATATTAATAATAGATGTAATTAAAATTTTTATGTATGTACCAGAAATGTTAAATCCAATATGTATTTATATAGACTAATATGGAAATGGCGAGAGGTCAAAACAGATATTTTATTTATTTAGTTATTGAAAACCGGTTTTGGAGCCAGGTTTGTCATCAGCCTTCTAATTTAATAAAAATCATAATAATTATATAAAATATTAGTATTTTTACTTTTAATATTGAAATCAAAAAACAAAATTTCATAATGCTGAAGCAGTAATCGATACGAACGTTATGTTGAATAAATTAAACTTTTTGATCGACGAACTGATACCTGTATTGATTAAATGTTTAAACAGACTCCGATATTGAAACATAATCTCATTCGATGTCAAACGAATTTAAATTATCCGTGCCACAGATGTCAGCTTGTCATCGACTGTTGAATTTGTAAAATTCTACCAGTCAGTGCAAATCTATGTATGTAATGTAACATGTATGTGAAGTAGTACACACAGTTACGTCACGGTGTAGTAAAACTTTTATTGCTAGCATTTACATTTTTATGGTTATGCAACATATGCAAAGGTGTAAAATTTTAATATAAAATTCGAATCGAGCTTTGAAATTCTCTTTAACTACATTTTATTCCATTTCCCGGAGATTATTTCGAGATAACCACTAAACCTATTATACGGAACTTAACATTTTTACGGCGATTTTTAAATTAAAAACTATATAGCGCTGTGTTGGTTTTGAACATAAATTACTTGAATCCATTTGCAAAGATTTTACTGTTCTATTAAATATTCACATAATTTTAATGTAGCATTACTCAAGCATTTATTATACTCACAAGATACTTTAAATATAAATCACAGAACTACTCGTTTTAATTTAAAAGTTAATCAAACTTAAAATATAGTTCTCTCAAATTTTCATAGGGATAATAACCGTTAAAGATATCATAAGCACAGTTGCGTAGCTAGCGTTTCCGGCGCCCAGGGCAAAATATTTGTAGGTGCCCGTGCTAAAAAATGTATTCAAAACTTTTTCAACAATTTTTCCTAGATTCAAACAAGGAAAATAGTTTCAGATAGAAAAAAAAACTTAAGGTCATACATGGTCTTCCCCTAAATCAAACAAATAACAAACTTACAAATGATTAATCTGACAAGGTAAATAATGTAAAATTTTTGCAATACATATTTTATTTCTAAATATACATATAAACATGAAAATATCAATATTAACATATATAATCACCCCAATTCTGTAAGGAAGTTGTTGAGTCTTAGCAACGTTGCTAAAAATTATAACCAATAAAAACAAATGTAAAGGCTGTCATTTTCATGTTTATTCATTGTTCGCAATTATTATTGGTTATTTGTCATACAAACGTTGCTAAGTCTTATCAACTTTCTTACAGAATTGGGGCGAATATCTGCCTGATTTTGCCGCTCGCCAACCATAGGTTTAAATTTGTTAATAAAGAAAATAGCTATTTGCCCCTATTTTTAAATCACCTGTATATCTAACAAACTAGAATACAGTGGGTGGTAGTATCAACAAGTGATTAACGGTGATTAGCTAGTAGATGACTAGCAGTGTTTTAACGCTGTCAATCGTTTATGGATTATTTTCGAGAAAAATATTTCAAATAGTAGTTACAGAAAAATTAATTGTACACAACTTTTCTTTAATTATTTCAGCTCTTACATGGTGAAACTTATTATTCATTATTATATGTTGAAATACTTGGTTTTTAGTTTCACAAAATTTATTTATTGATGACTAGTTTCGCTACTACAATAGCATCTTCAGATCCAATGTATATAAACTTAAAAATTGTATAAATATGTATATATATAATGACAAATATAAATATATGTCAGTAAATGTTTTACGTTGTTTACAAACTTGATTGTATGTATAGATATTTTGTAGTAACTTAGTAACGTAAAAAAATAGAAATAAATTATTTTAACATAAATTTTATAATATTTCTAGAAACTTCATTAAGGGTGAATGATTAAAGTTTGTCTGTTCATTTATTATATTTTCTTTATTTTTTATGGCTTTTTCAATTTCGACGGCTTCTAGAAAATCTAATCTTGGTCCTTTGGTTTCTAAATATAATATTTTGGATTAAAATTACTTGTATGATTTTCTTCTAATAAATGATTTGCAAATGTTGAGTCTGTTTTTTTATTTTTATATGATTTGTTATGTTCATTCACCCTTATATTGAAATTTATTCCTGATTGGCCTATGTACACAGCATCAAAATTTTCACAATTTAATTTATATACTCCTGATTTTGTTAAAATACCTGTTTTTTCTTTAACATTTCTTATATGTTTTCCTAAATTATTTTGTGTTTTAAATGCAATTTTATAATTATTATTAGAGTTTTTCAGAATGTTTACTATTTTGTTGGATATTTTGCTTATGTATGATAATTTAATATATATGTTTTCTCTCTGTTTATTTTGATTATAAATGTACTTTGAATATATTTTTAATTTTGCTTTATGAATTAAATTGTCAATAACATTTGTATAATATCCATTATTTATAGCTATATTTTTAATAATATTTACTTCTGTTTCATAATTTTCTTTACTTAATGGAATTTTGACTAATCTGTATATCATACTATGGAATGCTGATAGTTTTTGTGATTTTGGATGATTAGATGATTTATGAATTATTGTATCTGTTTGAGTTGGCTTCCTAAATATTTTAAATTCATGTTTATTGTCTTTATTTTTTATTGTTAAATCCAAATAATTAATTTATTTATCTTTTTCTACTTCTAAAGTGAATTTAATATTATTATGAATTTTGTTTATTATTTCTAAAAATTTATTAAGTTGTCGTGTAGTTCCCGTCCAACAAATTAAAATATCATCTACATACCTATACCAGTATTTTATATATTTTGATGAATCCGTTTTTAATATATTTTTTTCTAAATTGTCCATAAAAATTTCAGATAATAAAGGTGATATTGGAGAGCCCATTGCTAAACCTTGTGATGTGGTGTAAAAATTATTATTAAATTGAAAATAATTTTGATCTGTACATACTTTAAATAAAGTTAAATATTCTTGAGTGATAACAGGATTGGTGTTTTGTTTGTCTAATAATTCTTTCATTAAAATAAGGCATTCATTAGGTGGAACATTTGAGAATAAGTTGGTAATAATCAAGTGAAATTAGTTTTTTATTTGGATTTAACTCTATTTTAGATCATTTATTACATAATTCTATAGAATTTTTAACTGATTGTTCTGCAATGAAATATGTGTGTTTCAAAAATGATTTATTTATAAATTTAGCTAATTTGTAGCAAGGAGCATTATTATAGGAGCAAACTGGTCTAATGGGTATGTTGGTTTTATGTAATTTTGGTTGACCATATAATATTAGTGGTTGAGGATTCATCCAAAATCACAAAAACTATCAGCATTCCATAGTATGATATACAGATTAGTCAAAATTCCATTAAGTAAAGAAAATTATGAAACAGAAGTAAATATTATTAAAAATATAGCTATAAATAATGGATATGATACAAATGTTATTGACAATTTAATTCATAAAGCAAAATTAAAAATATATTCAAAGTACATTTATAATCAAAATAAACAGAGAGAAAACATATATATTAAATTATCATACATAGGCAAAATATCCAACAAAATAGCAAACATTCTGAAAAACTCTAATAATAATTATAAAATTGCATTTAAAACACAAAATAATTTAGGAAAACATATAAGAAATGTTAAAGAAAAAACAGGTATTTTAACAAAATCAGGAGTATATAAATTAAATTGTGAATATTTTGATGCTGTGTACATAGGCCAATCAGGAAGAAATTTCAATATAAAGGTGAATGAACATAACAAATCATATAAAAATAAAAAAACAGACTCAACATTTGCAAATCATTTATTAGAAGAAAATCATACAAGTAATTTTAATCCAAAAATTTTACATTTAGAAACTAAAGGACCAAGATTAGATTTTCTAGAAGCCGTCGAAATTGAAAAAGCCATAAAAAATAAAGAAAATATAATAAATGAACAGACAAACTTTAATCATTCACCCTTAATGAAGTTTCTAGAAATATTATAAAATTTATGTTAAAATAATTTATTTCAATTTTTTTATTTTACTAAGTTACTACAAAATATCTATACATACAATCAAGTTTGTAAACACCGCAAAACATTTACTGACATATATTTATATTTGTCATATACAATTTTTAAGTTTATATACATTGGATCTGAAGATGCTATTGTAGTAGCGAAACTAGTCATCAATAAATAAATTTTGTGAAACTAAAAACCAAGTATTTCAACATATAATAATGAATAATAAGTTTCACCATGTAAGAGCTGAAATAATTAAAGAAAAGTTGTGTACAATTAATTTTTCTGTAACTACTATTTGAAATATTTTTCTCGAAAATAATCCATAAACGATTGACAGCGTTAAAACACTGCTAGTCATCTACTAGCTAATCACCCTTAATCACTTGTTGATACTACCACCCACTGTATTCTAGTTTGTTAGATATACAGGTGATTTAAAAATAGGGGCAAATATATATATATATATATATATATATATATATATATATATATACATATTTATACAATTTTTAAGTTTATATACATTTTTCTCTAAAATAATCCATAAACGATTGACAGCGCTAAAACACTGCTAGTCATCTCCTAGCTAATCACCCTTAATCACTCGTTCATACTACCACCCAATATGTTTAAGGAAACATATTTCACGAAACGATTTCACTTTTACTACATGAGGTAATACAAAGTAAATAGAACTGTGCTAAACTCCAAAATGGGGACGATTAGTGACGTCATAATTATTGTTACCCCTCCAAACATCTTACAATGCGAGTATGGAACTTACGGTCGCAATTGCGTTACCCAGAACGTCATATGTCCAAATTAAGCGCCATTTGTAATCATACGTGCCAGGCGAGATACGTTGCGTAATGACGTCGCCTTACTAGCGACACTGCCGGCAGTGAAATGAAAATACGGCTTCTGTATGTAAGAGAGTGCATTCTTAACCGCCATTGTTCTAAGGAAAAATGTTATGGCAACTTCATTTGCTTTGTGTGGAGTGGTAAGCGAACAGAAGGTTTGTTTACTCCACGGAAAATTGGATTAGAATAATGATGTTTGCTTGTTTTTATTGGCAAATTTGTTTTTGCCAAGGGAAATATGTACATTTTGTATTTTCAAACAATATCATTCACGTTTTATTATATCGTACTTGAAGTGGAGGGTTTCTGTTTTATTTTGTACGAAACAAAAAATGAATTCAACATAAAACTCCGTTTTTTATTGGGAAATACAAATTTGTCATTGACATTTAATTAATTTACTTCTCATATTGTGACGTGTTTACACTTGCTATGAAAGTAACATGTTACGTTACTCCTTGTGAAACGGGCATGGTGGAGGTATTGCGTATATTATAATATAAATCAATAGCATCTCGATGTCGTTTTGTACGTTTCTGATTTCCTGTGCCATTTGCTAAAGAAATTGCCCCATTATTATCTTCAAATATTGTAATTTCATCCTTTTCCTTATTTATGTCCCGTGGCCGCGTAATAATTTAATACAAGAACAACGTGTCAATATTTATTTTCATACATATAAACAACTACTAAATACATATTCATGAAAACATTCAATAGACATAATTACATAGCAACATAACAAATATATAACATCAGAAAAGCTTTGACTTCTAGCAATAAGAACGCCGAAATAAAATAATAAACATTCAAGTGTTCTCTTTGAAATGAACCTGTTTCACATTTATCAAAAACTATTTTAAATGAAAGTTTATGGAATGATTTTCTTTGTACTAATTTTTATTTTAATAATTTGTTGTTATTTGTGGAAATAATTAAATAAAAAGATTTGCGTCTTGAGAAACTACCCCCCACTCCTGTGACGTAGAAGTACATACATTACGTCATTAATAGCCAATAGGAAAATAGTTTTTCCATAACCTACGTTTATTCATATTATTTATATAAATAAACGTAGTCTTATAGTTTGTCACATGTAAATAAAAAATCTTTTAATTTGACATTTGACGCTGACGTTGCTCATTGTAAATGAATAATAATATACACTCAAGCTAAGTCGGACAATTTACCGAAGATCGATAGCTGGATGGTGGCTGAATTTATATCAGAGAACGATTGTTTTACTGCTACCGAAATAAGGGGTGTTAAAGATTTGGGAAAAATAAAATATAAAAATTGAATTTACTATATAAATTAATAATATATTTTAATTTAAGGTTCTGGTCATGATTCTTACATTAAATCTGATGCTATAGGATATGTCGAGAAAAAATATCTGTATAGTAGATATAAAGTTTGCCCTGAACGTAAAGTGAAGCAACAAAAATATACTGTTATCTTGAAGGTGGATGAAAGTTGAAATGATCTTCACAAACATGAAAACACAATTTTCTTTTCATCGCATCTTTTGAAAAACTTATAAACTCTATAGTAGGTTAGTTCCTAACAGTATTTTGTAAGAAGGCACAATACAATATCGTAAATTACTCATTTTATTTTGAACTTTTTATTACCTATATATTATACAACTTGAACCAATCTTAAAAATTTGACATTTGTTTGACAACTTTGACAATTCACTTGACACCAAACAAAAAAATTACATTATAAACGGACCAATTAGAACGGCTGAAAATGTATGTACTCCGACGTCACATTCTGTTTCAGATCACGTGACTTTTTCAAAATTTTATCCAAATTTCAAAAATTAATTGTAAAATATCTACAGGATATTTCGTGATATTTTCAATTTTGAGACTCTTTAAAGAACAATATCTTTTAAAATTTAATACTTAAAAGTCATATAAAAATTCTTGCAACAGCCCTATTAACCATTTCACGGCTAGAGTAGACTAAAACAAAAAATTTGTATTAAAAATTTAGTTATACGAAATAAACACAAGTAATCTTACTACATGAGTACGTAAGCCTAAAATTTGAGTTAAAATATTAAACTGTTCCTCTGTAATACAATTCTTCTTATTATTCTAGGTTGATATTAAACTACGATTATCAGCACGTCTGTATTTCCAAGGGATTAATTCATTTGCAGGTCAAGGATCCGATATACCTTTGTTATACGAATGCACAAAGCAATTAATATTCCAAATATGATACATGGATTAAAATTTTGCTACGGGCAGATATTCGATTTACAACCAAGTCACGGTGTTTGCCTTTATCTAAGCGTCAACGAAAACAATTATTGCCCACGGCAGATTATATTGACTTTACTAATATATTGATAAACAAATGTTTAAAATTTGCATCTTAAACTAAAATCTGTACTATATTAAAACTAACTGTTAAATATTGTTGTCTAAAATATTGTGGGGTGGTTTCAACACCAATACTACAAATTTAAATGGGCCCTTGCCAAACCAAGTAGTTCAACGATACCAATTTTAGGATCTAGGATTTTGGGTGTGAAATAATTATTCAAATATAAAACAGTAAAAATAAATATATTGAGAATAAATATAAGTAAAATATAATTTATGAATTTTATAATAATTTTAACTTATTAGTTCGAAAGTTAAAGATCGTCTATCTATTTAGCTATTCATAATTTACTAGCTGCCTTTTTCCATTGCGTCATAATTTTTAGTGACTAAAGTGGAAAATTCTATAAACTTATAACGTTGCAATAAATATACTGTAGCCACTCTTCATAGATTGCCAACGCAACATATTGGTTGAACTTTAATGAACTCTATATGTATTAACTTTTTTAATCCATAGCCATGGTATGGAAAAAAATAATTATTTAAAACTTTTCTTCATGATGAAAATGTCCTATTTATAAACCAATACACAATAGATTGTAATATATTAATTGTGAATTATATTTTTAAGCAACAAAGCCCCCAAAGGGGTGGACCCAAAGCTGGATGCTGGACGTTCACATAGACATTAGAGAGGGTAGTTAACGAAATAAACAGGCCACGCCTTTAAAAGGAATAGGGAGAATAAGAAGAAGACTGAAAACTCACAATTATCACAATAATCAATTAAAGTATTTTCATTGATCGGCCAGTATTCAAAGCCCATCTTTTAGTACCATTTATTTAGATTCAACAAATGGTAGTTCGTGAATACGAGCCAACAATTTCTTTGCTTATCTAAAGCAGACAAAAGTAAAAAATAATACTTTGTTGAACTTATTTTAAAGCTGTATTATAAAGATAATTGAGATTTTTTGTTGTACGTAATTTTTTTTAACTTAAATAATGTTGACATCGTTGCAATACAAGTTTCTATGAGCATAAACAATCGTTAATCTTTGATTAATCGTTTGTATTGTCTGTGACAAATTTTCCAAAGTTTTAAAAAACTTTTGAACGGTCGGTAGCTATTAGAATGTAGGTTTTCTTGTTAACTTCTCGTACATTAATCATGTCACCGTTCCTTTGCATCAAAATCGGCCGGGTTGCACCACAAAACCGAAATACATGTCGCTGACAATTTTTCCCACTTAATGCATTTATGTAAATTAATGATATACACAGTCTTAGTACACGAGAAGCTGTTAACCGGATTACAGCGTGTTTAGCATGTGACAGCGTTTTAATAAGTGAATAGTGGAAGATGCATCTTGTTTATTTTCACTGAAATGCTTTAATTTCGTTACGGAATTAGTATTGTGAAAGCGTGAATAAACTTTTACTTTAATTCTATTATAGCGCTTCATTGCTGACGTATCATAAAGAATTCATGCAGAAATAATATTATCAACTACCAACTACGTAAATAATATAGCAAAAGTCCTATGGACAAAATATAGTTGCCATTATTGTATATGGACTAATAATTCTTACTTGTTTTATTTGGTTTAGTTAATTATATGTGAAGAATAACGTATTCAATAAAATACATTTTAAATCAGATATACTAAAAGCATATACTGTCTTATATGAAGTTCATTTATTTTGAATTTAACACCATTTAATGCCCATTCATATCAATAACGTTTATATTTTAAATTGCACTTGAAAGAACAATGGGAATCAAATTATTACAATGAAGAGCTTATTTCACATTTCATATCAAAACCATGTTGTTCATTTCAGCAATAAGTGCATATTATATTCTAACTCACAATGACGTTAAGATATCTTGCTTGTAATGCTTTTGCATAGTACTTCAACTTATATTTTACATATGTACCTAATTTGTAATATCTGGTAAAATGAAAGACAACTTTTGGAAACTTTTTAGGTAAATCCAATGGGGTTGTCTCTCATTTCCTTTTTTCCTAAAAAAACTACCGGTTACACTATTGCAGTAGATCTATTAGTGTTTTCACGTCATTTGTGTATATGTTTTGTAAATATAATTTTTCAAGTTTCAGTTTCAAATTCTACTCACCGTAGCAACTAATTTGTATATTAAATTTGTTTTAAAGTTCATTTTGTATTTATAAATGGAGAAGTAACGTCATATTATTTGTCATATGTACTTTAGTATTTTTTATTTATGTATGCAAACCCAATTCACGTTTAATTGCTATAACTTATTTGGACGAATTCGTCCTCATTATACGCTTGTTGAATAATATTATTATATATACTTTTTGTAATAGTCTAGCCTAGCGACTATTAGGTATTTGTTGCTTTGGAATTTTTCCGTTAAAATTGTAGTTTTGAGTTTTCTCTAGGTTGAAATATGTATGAGACAGTGGATGTTATATATATATATATATATATATATATATATATATATATATACATATTATTATTATTATTATTATTATTATTATTATTATTATTATATTTCGGACAGTCAGATGTTACAAAAAAGTCAAGGTTTGGCTTTTATGCATAACTGTATGTTTTAAGGAGTTGCCCGTTAATGGGCCTCGAATTTTCTGTAAGAGATGAGCCGAAAAGAAAGGGTTTGGGAATCATTGTTTTTTTTTTTTCTCCTAGAGAGTATATAGTAAGAGTTTGACTCTGACTCGTTTTTGTTTTAATTACTTACTACAAAGATTCCGTTTCACTTGATTTTTATTAGTTTTTCATTAATAAAATCAGTGTTTTATTTTCAATTGTATTCCATTTCTGTCACTTATTTTGTTTTGAAACAGTAGGACTACAATATCACTACCGTACCTGTTACAATTTAGTAACCACCTAAGTTCAATTAAATTTGAAAATAATAATTTCAAAAACAAATTTCGGATTACACTGTATAATTAATTGATTCCAAATAAATACATTTAATAATTTATAACTCTTATTTAATTCTTAGGAGGAATGTGCATTATATAGATTAATATTTGGATTTTAGGGGAGTTAGTTTGCTTTGAATTGAAATTCTAGTTCTAGTAGTTAATATTATTCTAATTTTAAATTTGAAAAAAATAAAATATTTTACTGCAGAATTCAATTTTCTGAATCTATATCAAAGTAAATATACAAAAAGGCCTTATTTACAAATTTATTAAAAACAGTAGATGTGGAAACTGGTTTCCTACTCTGTATTAAAATGAGAAGAACCCATGTTCAAATCGGCTGACGAATTGAAAATGACTTTACTAGAAGCTCTAAACAGTTTCCAATTTATTAAATAGTTCTAGTAATAAAAGATTTAATTTGAGACTTAGATTTTAGCACAGTGGCGTAACTAGGAAAATCCAGAGGCGAGTTTTTTCTCAGGAAAAAAGCGCCATGATAAATTCGTAACTTATTTAAAGTAAAATATAAAAAAATCAACAACAGTTATATAACCTTCGTATTAAAAATAAAATTGTTTTTACAAAAAATGTAAAAAATAATTGGTATAATATAATTAAAAGTTTAACCTACGAGTTTGAGTTTCTTAAATTCATCCAAAACCAGGATTACTCGTTACTCTTTTTACAAACTTCCGAATTGTCTATTTTAAAAACACCATTTGTACTCTCTTTTAATGCATTTGCTTTTTTTCTTTGCCATTCGGACATCTTTTTCTCAATTGAACTCATTATTAAAATGATATTTTGAATTTAATAAAACAGCACAGAAGATAGTACACAGTTAAGGTTGCCAACTATACAAAATTACAGAAAAGGATATTTTTCGGGCATCTTTTTCTGAATTGTGTAGGATTTAAAAATTACGAGAAAAAATGCGCCGCAGGCGATTTTATGAAAATTTTCAAGGTCAAACGTGTTTTAATGCAAGATAATATAGAGTTTCTTTACAATAAAGCAAATTTAACAATTAAAAAAAAAAAATTAAATCAATAGTTTATGAAGAAAATAAGTAAAACACAATAAGATATTTAACCTTAAAATGTTAACTGACAATATCTAAATTTACATTTTAATTTTTTGAACTGACGAAGCAGTTATTTAGGTCTAGTAAATTATAATAAAATATTAACGAGGATGAGAGCATGAGCATGAGAGTAATAATTAACAAATTTGACAAGTCAACACTAGTTAACTCAATCAATAATTCAAAAATTCTATCGTTATTTCATTATATTATATAAAATGTGAAATAATTATTTCATTTTCATATTTATAATAAGAAAAATATTAATAACAAAATTTACTATAAAAGAACAAATCGCGTCCTTTCCTGGTTTAAAAAAGGAGGACAAAATATGCTCAAAAAAGGACTGTCCTTTCCAAAAAAGTCAGTTGGCAACCTTATACACAGTAGACAGTAGCATAGAAAACACGCCAGACGCCTGCATTTACAACTTGTGTCTTGTCAATGTGGCGATGTGAAAAAGAAAATAGTATTCAACAAATAAAACTAATTAAACTTACTATTTAATATATTTATGATAAAATTAATAGGTATATTAAAATATTAAAAATATTAGGATGAAAAGGATTGCCGATTGTACTAATATTTTTTTGTTTATAAGATCAAATTAAAAAAACATAATAATTTTAATTAAATTATTGAAAAAGGCGCCTATGTCTTGAAAATCTTCACAGGGGGGTGAGCGCACCCACCTAACCCCCCCTTAGTTACGCTACTGTTTTAGCAGCTCTCCGGGAATATCATCTAGGCCTGAAGATTTGTTGTTTTTAATACTTTTAATTGTCTTTTGTATATGAATATCTTTGATAGGTTCAGGAATTCTTTCTGAACCCAATGGCTACTCCAAAGTTTCTAATTGACTTAGAAATTATAGCCTTTTTACTTTTCGCTAAGTGAGGTATTGGAATCATGCTAAAATTCGCATATCCAGATTTTAGTGGAAAAGCTCATTTTTCATGTAATACATCTAAAATTTTTATTGTTTTGTATGGATTTAGAGATAGACACTATAATATATAAAATAATCTCCTATAATACATGGCAGAGGTTAAGGCACCAAGGAAACCAGTTGAAAAATTAATTTGTTTATAACATAGTTCGTAAATGGCAGATATCAGTGTCAAAAATCAACAGTTTTAGTAACATTCTAAAAACATTTTCTGGGAAGTACATTTAATCTTTTTTATTATTTTATCAATTAAATATTTCAAATTGTAGGTAAAATGCATATATCCATCAGAAATAATACCAATCTTGTTAATGAAATGGAAGAAACTCTGACATTTAGGAACTTTCTCATACAATGAAAAATAGATATAATTAGATTTGTATGTGTATAGAAGACATGTTAAATACAATAAAAAACAATAGTTGGGTAAAGTTCTGTATTTTTTTTTTTGTTTTAAAACGACGGTTCGAAAGCGAAGTGCAATACAATATTTATTTAACATAAAATGGAAATGGCGAGAGGTATTGTTGCTAATTTAAATTGTGTTCCTCCGACATGCGTTTTAATTTCGGCACATTTGTTTTGCCACATGTTATTTTTTCTTGTCTAATTTTAATTTTAACTAGTTTATTTAATTAATTGCAGTCATATCAATACTAAATAATAAAATATCACCAAAAGAAGAAATAAGTTTTTATTATTATTTACTTAATATTTCCAACAATAACTTCTTCCTTCTACATTGTAAGTAAAAGAATTAGTTGATCCTGCGAGTGTCTGGTAATAAAATGGCACATTAAAGCCCCGTACCGGTCTAGAGGCTCCGGAAACAGTGAGAACCGAGCCCGAATCACGCGATGGCCCCATTTTTAACCGACTCTGTTCATTTGCTAGCAAAGCCTTTCGTTCTTGTTAAACGAAACATTTTCTGTCTAGACATTGCCAAGGGTCACGACCAACGCGAGAAAATATTATAAAGGGGTAATTAACTTCACAACATTTCTTTATAAGCTAATTTTTGTTTTGTATATTTCATAGCTGCGCAGTTAATACAAAGCTATTCAGCTTTTTAAAATATGGCAAATGTAAAAAATATTTTTTATTTATTTAGTGGTAGGTAATTTATAAATACTAAGTAATTAATAACTTTTTTAATAATAATAATAATAATAAATCATCACGGCATATTACCCATTGCTGGGTGTGCCAATATGCTTTGTACAAAACAGATATCGGATCGGTAATAATGAATATTTGTACTGTGCGAGCTCTTACCAAGTGCCATCTCACGTGTCACGGGCACTCATTGCGTGCAGAGTGCACAACAGGGGTAAATTTTGTGTCATTTAAAATTCGAAATAATTTCTGGCGTTCGTCTGGATCGATCCCGGGCCCCCAGACTTTCGACCAGACACTCAGGCACACGACCACGAGACTTCATAACTAAGTCAGTACTAATTTTATTATCATTTTCAGTATCTACTTTCAATTAAAGAAACAATGAAAGGAAACCGAAAAACATGTTTTAATTTATGATGCCACGCCATTTAATTTATTTATTAATGATTTAATTAAGTACTGGAAAATATAATTATATGTGATTCCAATAATTATCGAACTTCACGGTTGAAGGACAAAATGAAAATTTACATCACAGAATACAAAAAAAAAAAAAAAATAGTGGAGGGTTCTTGCAATATCCTGATATTCAAATATTTACGTGAAATGTACTCTTCGACAAACAGCATAGACCAGCCCTACGAATATGCCAATAGAACAGAAGGCGTCAATAGAAACCAAAGCGACTTATTACCTATTTTGTAGTATACCAATTTGTTTCTACAGTACTGTAGACTGTAGATAACGTTTACAACGCGTAATCTTTCATCTCTCGGTTTTTAAAAGCTATCGGGAAGAAAGCACCACCTGTCACGTATGTGGTAAATATTCGAAAATTGGAAGTAGGTAAGTTTTTAAGTTTCAAGTTTGAACATAACTACATATTTTGATTAGATTTAAGACCCCTTGGATTCAATTTACCAACCGCCTAAGTATGTAGTAAAAATACCAATTTACTAAAAATTAAACCATACTTATATGTGGTTATTTGACCAGTTGTCCAATTTAAATTAAAAAGTATTCTATACTTCAACAGTTACAACACGAGTACCTCTATTGTATTTGCAGCCAAGGATCATCTACGAATATAGCCCTGTGCTGCTATTAATGATGGTGATAATTCTATAATAAATTATATTTTTCTACTAAAACAATTCTAAATATATATCTAGAGAAGTATTTCCCAAATTTTATCGGTCGCGTACCCCTTTTGAAATTTAATCTCATCGATGTACCTGCATTGAATGATTCGTTACTCAGTTTTATTGTTTTATAATGTGTTTTTACTTCCTTGTACGAAGTAAAGGAAGCATTGTAAACACGAAAAATTTCGGTTTCCAGATTTCAACGGAAATATCCATTTTGACCATCCCTGAATCCATTTTGACTAATTTCGTCGTGACGTCTGTACGTATGTACGTATGAACATACGAACGTATCTCGCATAACTGAAAAACGGGAAGCCTTAGAAAGTTAAAATTTTGTATTTAGCACTGTTATAACATCGAGTTGCGCACCTCCCTTTTTGGTCATTACATAACTTTCGGAAGTGGTACTTTACTTGAAGCCTATAATAGATTTTAATGAAAAACTATATTAATATATGATCCAAAACTTTTCAAATTTGGCATATAAGACTTTTATATCAATGTGAATAACATAATAGATTTTATTTAAAATGGTCTACCCGAAAGTGGTACTTTACTTGAAGCCTATAATAGATTTTAATGAAAAACTATATTAAAATATAATCCAAAACTATACAAATTTGGTATTTAATACTTTTATATCAATGGGAATAACATAATAGATTTTGGTTAAAATAGTATAACCGGAAGTGATACTTTACTTGAAGCTGTTATCAGTTTTTCTTGAAAACAATGGTGTAATTTTGATTTTAATTTTAAGTACTTCAAAAAAAAAAAACGTGTGCTGTGAAACAAACAAGACTGGTTCCTGTCAGCTTCTGGTTTCATCGGCCGTTTTTATATTACCGAAGCCTATCTAATTGTTAATTTTGGTCTTTACGCCATCAGCAACTACCAAGTTTTTCAGATAAGTATTATCTTTCTTATACATTTCTTATTACGTTAAATTTTTATATTATATATATTTGAATTTTCAAAAATTTGATTTTGTTTATTAGTTACGGTTATAGCATAACTAGATTATAATTTATTATATTTTTGACAGTTTGACAGCTGTCAAATACAGAATTATATACATACATAAATTCATTTTATAGTTTTCTATTTTTAAAATAAGGATAAAGAAATAAATAAACAAAAAAGTAATTAATTCCAAATTTTATAGGAAACTATTGTAAAAATGAAAGGCTGACTTAAATACTTTTCTTATACTTCAGTCAAAGACGAGTCTGGTAAACTGCTTTGACTTCTACTCTTACCGAAAAAACCCGTTTTCTGTCTACTCTGTCCTTCTTATCTTTTATGTGTAGTAAAATGAAGAATAAATGGAGAATGTATGATGAGTGTAAATTCGGGACATGGAATGTCAGAAGTGTGAATGGTAAAGAGAATGAGTTGATGAATGCAATGCGAATGTACAGTGTGGATGTTTTGTGTGTAACTGAAACAATGAGGAAAGGTTGTTGTGAGGAAGAAGTGGATGGCATTTTTTGTTTGTGGTCGGGAGTTCGAGAGATTGAACATGCTAAGCATGGTGTAGGTATACTTGTGAGTGAAAGAATGAAGCCGTTTATACGAAGTTATGGTTGTATTTCTTCGAGAATTTCTTGGATGAGATTCAAGGTAGGCTACATACGAATCTTCGTTGTGTCCGCTTACGGTCCAACAAAATCTGAAAATGACCTTGAAAAAGATCAGTTTTGGATGTCGATAAATAATGTAATTGATTTGTGTGATCCGGGTGAGAGGGTGATAGTATGTGGCGATTTGAATGGATGGGTGGGTGTAAAACGAAGTGAATCAGAGAATGTGTTGGGACGTTTCGGTGATTGTCGAGTGAATGACAATGGTAAGAGAATTGTTTCATTTTGTTTGGAAAGAAATCTCTTCATTTCAAATACCATTTTTAAACATAAGTTAGCTCACATATACACCTGGGAAAATGTGGTTCAGAATAAACGTAGTGTAATTGACTTTGTAATCTATGATGAGCGTTTGAGGAGTATGATTGTAGATACGCGTGTGAAAAGAGGCGCTGAATTGGGTACGAATGATCATTATTTGGTTGTGTCGCGAATGCGGTTAAATAAATTTTGGCGAATGAAGGAGAAAGGTTCTGGGCAAATGTTTCGTGTGAAATCCTGTGCCCTTTTAAATGAAGATGTTAGGATAAAATTTGCTGATAGGTTGAATGAATCCATGCCTGAATGTGAGCCTAATTATGAATGTAATATAAATGAAGTTTGGAAGAAATTTAAGGATTCCCTCCTTAAATGTGCAAAAGAAGTTTGTGGTGAAAGCAGATTAGGCTGTTGTCCGAAAAATGCGTGGTGGAATGAACAGGTGAAAGAAGCGATTGCTGAGAAAAAGAGGGCGTATTTAAAGTTTTTAAATGTCAAGGATTCGCCTGGGAGGTTGCGCGAAGAATGTTTGATAGAGTATAGAAGGAAGAATAAATGGGTGAAGCAAGTGGTGAGAGAAAGTAAAAAACAATTTGATGATTTGTTGAGTGAAAGGTTGACAAATGATTTTAGTACAAATAAACGATTGTTTTGGTTGAGTGTGAAGAGACTGCGGGGTGGAAGTGGTCGAGTTGTGAAAGCTGTGAAGAGTGCGAATGGAGAGTTATTGTGGAATGAATTAGACGTAAGGAATAGATGGTGTGAGTATTTTAAGGTTTGTACGGAGGTGAGATTGAGAGGAATGATAGTAGCGAAGCTGCAAGTGAAAATGATAGTGAAGATGATTATGATATAGATGAAAGTGAAGTATGTGATGCATTAGCGCGTGTAAGGAATGGTAAGGCTGCGGGTTTGGATGAGATTACAAATGAGATGTTGAAGTATGGGGGAGAGAAAGTATTTGATTGGTTAGTGTATTTACTTAGATTTTGTCTAAAACGTTGTATAGTTCCTGATGATTGGAAAAAAGCTGTTATTTGTCCTTTATTCAAAGGCAAAGGCAGTTCGAGTGAATGTACAAATTTTCGCGCGATAAGTCTGTTGAGTGTGGCAGGGAAACTCTTTGGTAAGGTTTTAATTCATAAGGTGCGAACCTTAACAATTTCAAAAATTAGTGACGTACAGGGTGGTTTTTTGCCTGAGAGGGGATGTGTCGATCAATTGTTTGCTCTTCGTATGATTGTAGAGAAGTCACTTGACAAGAACAAGAAGGTGTTCTGTGGCTTTCTAGATTTAAAGAAGGCGTATGATAGTGTTCTTCGAGATACTTTGTGGGGTGTACTAAGAAAGTACGGCGTGAATGGAAACTGGTTGGGAGCGATTCGAGCGTTGTATGAGGGTAGTGAAGCTGCTGTGAGAATAGATGGTAGGTTGAGTAGTTGGTTTCGTATAAATGTAGGTGTTAAACAGGGTTGTGGTATGTCTCCGTGGTTGTTTAATTTGTATATGGATGTGTTGTTGCGGAAGGCGTTGAGTGGATTGGATGGTGTTCATATTGGTGAAAGTATTGTGCCTGCGTTAGCGTATGCGGATGATGTAGTTGTCTTAAGTGAAAATGAAGAGCAACTGAGAAGAATGATAGAGAGAATAAACGAAGTTGGAAGAAGTATGAATTTAATGTTGAATGTTGATAAATCTAAGGTGTTAGTATTTGAAAGGAGTGAATTGGTGACTGAGTGCAATGTGTTGGTGAATGGAGTAAAACTGGAGCAGGTGAATGAGTTTGTATATTTGGCTAGCATGATGTCGAGGGATGGACGAATTGACCGTGAAATTGATAGGAGGGTGAGTGCGAAATGTAAGGTAATGGGTGCTCTGGGCACGTTTGCTCGTAACGTAAACGTATCTAGAGAAGCTTGGTTAAGTGTTTATAATGGAGTGCTGGTGCCTGCTTTGATGTATGGAAGTGAATGTTGGGCATGGACGAGAAAGCATAAAAGGAAAGTGACTGCTGTGGAAATGCGGTATTTACGTGGTGTTTGTGGGTATACAAGACGGGATCGCGTGAGGAATAATTTGGTGTATGAAGAATGTATGGTTAGGAAGAATGTAGTTAAGAGAGTTGGAGTGAGTCAGTTGAGATGGTTTGGTCATGTGGAGAGAATGATAAGTGAACGACTTGTAAAACGCATATATGTTGGTAAAGTTGAGGGTGTTCGATTGCGTGGCCGTCCAGTGTGTAAGTGGATGGATGTGATTGGTAGTGTTTTGAAGGAGCGTAAGTTTCCGAGTGGAAAGAAAAGAAGAGCATGTATGAATACGATTATGAATGTGGCTGAGGCGAAAGAAGTTTGCCAGGATAGGAATGTATGGCGTAGGATGATTATTTCGTAATTATTGTGGTGTAAAGATGAATGGTTAGTAAGAATGTTTTGTGAGAATGGAGAGACAGCTGAACTTTTATGTGGACGAGATGAATGAAGTATGTTTGTACAGGAGTGTGTAGCGAAAGATGATTTTTGTGTAACTATTATTGTGGTCCGGATGCGGTTATTCGCTACCGAAAATCGGTCACTTTAATATGTTATTATGTATGAATACGATTATAAATGTGGCTGTGGTGAAAGAAGTATGCATGGATAGGAATGTGTTGCGAAGGATGATTGTTTCGTAATTATTGTGGTGTAAAGATAAATGGTTAGTAAGAATGTTTGGGAGAATGGAGAGACAGCTGAACTTTTATGTGGACGATAAGAATGAAGTATGTTTGTACAGGAGTGTGTAGCGAAAGATGATTTTTGTGTAACTGTTATTGTGGTCCGGATGCGGTTATTCGCTACCGAAAATCGGTCACTTTAATATGTTATTATGTATGAATAAGTTTATGAATGTGGCTGTGGTGAAAGAAGTATGCATGGATAGGAATGTGTAGCGAAAGATGATTGTTGCGTAACTATTATTGTGGTCCGGATGCGGTTATTCGCTAGCGAAAATCGGTCACAATAATATGTTCTTAAATGAATGTTATGATGATTTTGGGCAAGGCGGAAGAAGAATGTTTTTAAAGAGTTAAGTGATTCTGTGGAGCTCTTGCTTTCATCCTTTTTCTTATTATTTTCGGGTTTTTGCTAACCCACTAAGTGGGAAACGCGTGATTTTATGTATGTATGTATGTAAATAATAGTTTTAGAGAATTGAATTCTGCGACGAAAACATTAAGTATGATTACATTAGCTCTTTGTATTTGTATAAGCGAGATATGTAAATTTAAAAATTATGTACTTTTTAGTTTCTGTAATTAAGTTTGCTATGAATTAGGACAAAAAATAACAAAAAAATAAAGAATTTAATGTCAATGTCAAATTATGTCAAATACGTCCAATTTTATGATAGGGTCTGTTACAATATATATTTTAATTATTAACAAAATATGTATAGGTAGTGTAACAGGCGTACAAGGAAATCATGTGATGTTCACATTAGATATTTTGTATATCATATAATACAAATAGTTTTGCAATATATATATATATATATATATATATATATATATATATATATATATATATATATATATATACAGTGTGAACACTGAAAACCGAGACATAGGCGTTTACTATGGGAAAACAGTTTTTTTCAAATATTATCTGTCCCGCAAGAGTATAGTGGGAGTTTTTGATATGGTTAGAAAGATTATTTAATTTGGCATCGAAGAGTATCTAAATACTCCTAATTTAATGCCTTATTATTGAAATATTTACGAAAGTATAATCCTACTTGACAGTTATTACTTATAATTTACTAAAAACAGTAATCATGGAAACGTATTCGGTAGATGACTTGGTTAAATCAAGGCTCCATGTTATTTTTTCACTAGTTCAAATCCCTCCCGGTTCAAGTTAATATTTTTATTATTTTTATATTTATTTTGTACAATGTATTATTAAATAAATTACCAAATTAAAACAAATAACTTTTTGGTACGTCAAGTATTTTCTTGAATTTACTATACTATTTCTTTGTTATATCACTCTTAATAGTATTAAGCAAAAAACAAAAAGTAATCAATAATAAATAAACTCTCACACAGGTTTGTCCTGTGTTAGACTTTTATTGTCATTTTTCCAATGGATTTTTCATTAGAAGAAAAAAATAGTATAATTAAAATTTACAATCAAGGGATGAGTTTACGAGAAATTCGAGACTTTTTGCTAGTAAATATCCTGATAGACAAATTGCATCCCATGAACGAACTAGACGAATCATTTTAAAATTTGAAAAAACCGGTTGCGTTAATGACGAACATAAAACTAAACTTAATTATTTATTTGGCTTAAATTTACATATTTGTTTCACTTCTTGTACATTCAGTCAATAAAATACTTGATGTAACAAAAATTATTTGTTTTAATTTTGTAATTTATTTAATAATACATTGTACAAAATAAATATAAAAATAATAAAAATATTAACTTGAACCGGGAGGGATTTGAACTAGTGAAAAATTATCATGGAGCCTTGATTTAACCAAGTCAGCTACCGAATACGTTTCCATGATTACTGTTTTTAGTAAATTATAAGTAATAACTGTCAATTAGGATTATACTTTCGTAAATATTTCAATAATAAGGGATTAAATTAGGAGTATTTAGATACTCTTCGATGTCAAATTAAATAATCTATCTAACCATATCAAAAACTCCCACTATACTCTTGCGGGACAGATAATATTTGAAAAAAACTGTTTTCCCATGGTAAACGCCTATGTCTCGGTTTTCAGTGTTCACACTGTATATATATATATATACAGGATGTAAATTTTAAAACGGGTCATAGGGCTATAACATAGAAAAACAGTTTTTTAGACGCCAAAAGTTTCCATATTAATTTATTGAAAATATAATTTGTACGTATTATAAAGAAAAAAACTACGAATTTTTTGATACCAAACACCTTACATTTCTGTTTCATATAAAGCCAGAAATTAAATTTAATAATTTTTACAATTAAGAAAAAATATCATTAGCCATGAAAGTGACAGTAACAAAACATTGTCATGATAGGGGACAATTAAAGATTAAAGTTATAAATTTATGAACCAATACAAAATAACACAAAATAAAGTAAAAAAATAGGATATTTGTATCAGAAACAATTATTATTTATTGTAATAGGTATTTACAAACTAAAGATGATCTACATGTAATAAGAAATAAGTATAAGAAACAAGAAAAACTGCAAACTACAAGGGAACAAATTAAAATCATTTATGCTGGGTTTAAGCAGCATATAAATTATGAAATTAAATTAAGTTACTAAATTAAGAAACTAAACTAAAATAACGTCGTTTATGCAGTAAATTAAAATTCAGAATTTTATGTTTGACATTTTGTATAATCTAACTTTTATAGGTGCAATTGCAATACATTATATTTATATAAGATAAAAATATAAAGGTAAACAATTTGTTGATTAAGTCCAATTAGTATTTCGTCGCTCTTTTCTGCAGGAACTTTGTTATCATCGTCGTACATTTTCATAGGTTAGGTGCGAAAATTTGTCATAAGTGCGCGAGTGGCGCAGGCGCAGCATTAATAATTTGTAATTTTTCTTCATGAGTCAAATTGTTCATGATTTCTTCTTAATAAAACGAAAATAATAATAATTTAACAAATAAAGTGTAAGAAACGTCTATTAATGAGCGTTTAAAGTCAACAATTGTTTTGTTTTGTTTCTGTCAGTTTCACGGCTATTGATATTTTTTCTTAATTGTGCAAAATTTTAAATTTATTTTCTGGCTTTATATGAAACAGAAATATAATATGTTTGGTATCAAAAATTCGTAATTTTTTTCTTTATAATATGCACTAATTATTTTTTCAATAAATAATAATATAGAAACTTTTGGCGTCCAAAAAACTTCTTTTCTATGTTATAGCCCTATGACCCGTTTTAAAATTTACACCCTTATATATATATATAGGTTAGAAATGATCACGACTGACCAGTTAAGTAGAAAAACAAAATGTTTCACAGGTATAGCAGTCCGGAGTATGGGAAAAAGATGTTAAATAATACTCTTTAAAGTTACATGTCAAGCTTTCGGAATTACTTTATTCCTTCTTCAGGACAGCTGGAAGGTACAACAACAACGTTCATGTTACAATTTTGAAAAAGTAAATAATTGAACATAGTACTTACTACTTTGTGAGGTTAAATTTTAAACTGAACAGTCATCAGAACAGTGAAAATTATTTTTTTTTAAATAGTTCAAACATTGATAATTAAATTTAGAAACTAAAATGTCCACAAGGTTTAATAAATGTTACAGAACCCAAAATCAGAGCGATTAGGTTCAGAAGAAGTCAAGTTGTAAAACACGTGTGAAACACAGTAAAAAACAAGTTCGAACTTTGAACAAATTACCAAAAACGACAGAGAACAACAATATGTGCAAGTGAGAGGGAGAAAAACTATTTTATTTTCTAAGTTTTCTAAGTTTTTGGAAATTTGCTCAAAAAGTCGTAAAGTACATTTGATTTCAAGGTTAAGAATTTTTCTACCTAACCTTTTGTTGAAATTGTTGATCTTCTGGCCTAATGCTCCGTTTTGGATTTATATGTTGGCGGTAGTATTTTTAGTTTGTGATGTGATGTGGTTTGGGGTCACTCCTTCCTTTCGACAATTTAGTAGAAAAATTCGGCGGTTTTTGATGGCTGAACATATAGAAACATGAATCGATGCAATAAATCGGAAAAAAATGTCAAATACATGATATTTTGATAGAATACAAACATGTAATTTCACATATTTAATTATTATTTATTGTTATATATGGCGCCAGAAAATTTTCCAATGGGGCAAAACTAATATTCATTCCTACAAACCGTATTTTTTTTGTCATACCAAATTTTAAATAAATACACACCCGATTATGGGTATCAGGGATATGGAGAAAAAGAAATATATACAAACAAATAAAACATTACACATCTAATCTTGAGAGACAAGAGTTCTTGCTTTCATTATCATTTCACTGCAGTTTGTCCATCCCTGGTTACTCATTCTCACTGTTAACATACTTAGTATTGTTGTAATCAAATCAAATTGTTATAATCAAGTATTATCATTATTGTCATCAAGTTTAATCATTACCATGATGAAATTTGTCTTCAATTATACTATTTTAAAAGTAATTTTAGAGGCAATACACTTTTTTTTTTGTCGGTCCAAGGGAGGTCATTCTTAATCTCTCGTCGCTGTATAAAGCTTTTTATTTTCTATGACATACTTATACTTGCACCTTAGTACAAGTACAAATATCAAAATATTCCGTATTTCAATAATTTCAAAATTATTGGAGCTCTCACATTTCTTTCAATTTTTATAATCCTCATACATTTCCAAATATGAACAGAAAGCAGAATATCCTGCACACATATTTATAATTACGTCAAAAAGATCATAACCACAAATGTCAAAACATAAATATTAAGCAACTTGATCGAAACAAACTTATATTGCATTTTCTTGCTCTGCCTTATTACATTTACAATGCTGTTGTCTCTTTTTAATTTTATTAGAAATTTTGGAACTGCATATACTGCACTTATCTGTCGGATAGTTATCCGTCAGATAAATTTGAAATGAAAGACAGAAAAAAGGTATCCGTCGGATAAAGTCTCAGATAAGTTTATCTGGCGGATAGCTAACCGGAACTTTATCTGAAGGTGAAAAGACCGGCCCTAAGTATCAAGTACGTAATATTGTTTGTTTTTTTGAATAATTTAAATATGTTCATAATTGTTTTAAGCAAATGGCCATAAACCTGAATATGCCGCCATTTGTCCAAATTGGCGGGAGGTTCCCATGCTCCGATTTCGGGAAAATATTGATATGTTATTCAGCGCACTTTTCTGTGACTGGATTCCGTTAATAAGCTTTTGTTGTAATTACTTTAAGGTAAAATCATAAATTTGCTGGACTATAAAAAATCTTTAGAATGAAAAAAAATTATAAACAATAATTAATATTTATATATATCAGTTAAATAATAATAATTAATGATTGTCAAAAAGTAATTTGTAAAAAAACGTAAAAAAAAAATATAATAAAATATGATTTAAATGAAGCATTCTTATAATTTTCAAAAAATTTGCTCTGTTTGAAGCACTGTAGCTCGCTATCTATTAATTATAGAAAAAAATGTTTTAGATAAAAGTTGTAGAGAATTTTATAGTCAACAAATTAGATAATAACTATTTTTACCTAATGCAAATAAGTGAAGAGATATTTACAAAAAACCGCTTTTTTGTGCCTTTTTTCTCAAGTTGGCGGTGCTTCCAGAAGGCCTCCGAGGGGGAAAACTTGCATTTTTTATTGGGACCCCTAAATATACAATATATCCAAAAATCAAAAATACCCGACCTTTTGTGGAATAAACCCTTATTTTTCTACCAAATGACTGGACTAAAATATCTTGACAAAATTTAATAATTTTGTTCATTACGAAATTTGTAGATATATTATACAGAAAGATCAAAAATGTCTGAAGCACGCCTCTTGTATGAGTTTTTAATTGGCCATTGGCAGTTAACTTAGTATGTAGTATGTAGTACTCGCTTTCTCGCTTTAAAAAAGCGTATGTCTTTCAGCACTTAGTTCGTAAATAATTATTATGAGTGTTGCATAAATCGAATGAGCATGTCTAGTAATAAGTAGTAGCCATATTTATAATATATTTTAAACAAAATGTTTTGGTAATTTCAATTATTCATTTATTTTAAATGTGTTATTATTTTTTATTAAAATATATTAAATATTAATTTGTAAATAAGAAATTAATCACAATGATGTTAAGATATTATTAGAAATTATGCACATATATATGACTGGAAAATGGTAAATATTATCATATGTCAACAATTATAAATAATACGAGTTATTCTAGAGACTTTTAGACTAGTTACATGCACACATATATACATTTATTTAAAATATGTTGTAATATTTAAAATTGAGGTCAGCACTGTCAAATATTAAGCCCGGCTGCCTGCGTTATGTTAAAATTACTTTCAGATAGACATTACCAAAAAGAATATAAAACTTTCGTTACGTTCAAAAATAAATTTAAACTTTATAAGGCACCAAACTCTCAATTACGTTTTCTCATGTCAGTTTATGAAATATGCATCAAATGTCAGCTGTTGCGCCAAGATTAAAAACAAAATATCCGTATAATTAAATGTTCCTGTTTGCTATTCAGGCTGTCTGATGACGCGTCCTGCCCTGACACGTCCTGGCACGTCGCAGGTTGTAGGGAAACCTGGCAAAGGTAAGTTAAACGCGTTAAGCAACCGGTTGACTTCCGGTGGTATGTCGGACAGATTCACTCACTTAATCTAATTATTTTAAACTTTTAATCCAGTTAGCCATTGTGGATAGGGATGACTCAGTAAAGGGATTTTATTTTTTTGTTGTGCAACGCAATTTTATTCTAATTCACTTGGAATTTTTCACTCTGACGTGATCTCAACTAAACAATTACGTAACAGATTACTTTACCGGATACATAGAACATAATATTTTATGGCAAATTACTACTACACGCTGTTTTTTTTTTTTAAAAAAAAAGAAATTTTGAGGGCATGTAGTACTGACCAAAATGAGCGTAACAAAGTTTAATCAACATGGGTCCGATCTTCAGTATTGAAAAATGAGTTTTTACGGGATTTACCTCTGCTATCTCGATAACTATAAGAGTTACAAAATCGATTAAATGAGACTTATGTTTACATTTCAGAGGTCTTCATATATGTGTGTGTGTTTTTTTTAAAAAAAATCAAATAATTGTACTAAGCTAAATCAGGCGATCTTGACCAGTATTTCATTTTCAAATAACTTAGTAACTATTAGAAGTTGAGAAAAATGTTACATGTAAAATGCTATTGTTTTTTATGGACTATTTACTGAAATAGACAAAATTTTATTCGATCCACTATCTTTGTTAATTTTTCTTCGGTTTTAATACAAGATGACCTCTTTTTCGGGAACAGTTGACGATCAGACATGTTGATTAAGCTTTTTTACTCATTTTGGTCAGTAATACGATATTTACCCTCAAAATATTTTACCCTTTTTTTAAAGCCCTGTGTATTACATGGACATGAAAATTAATATATTATGTATTTACATTGATTATCCTCTTATTTTATTTCAACAACCTGTTTTTTAACATTATTCCTTTCTGCAGAACCCATATTAATCTTTTATTTTTGAATGATTACAGCAGATTCAATTTTAATGAACGATACCATATTTATATTTCAAAATATAATTACGAAAATACCTAATAAATTTATAATTCCGTGCAAACACAATGTAAATTGCTATAGTCTGCTGTGGAGTTGCCTTTTGTCTAGATAGAATCATAAATAGGCTAAATCTAAACAAATTTAAGTTTTACGTGTCTGTAAATCTGTACAAACTGACAAAAACTTGTTCTGTTTTTGTAGATTAATATAAAATCATACATAAGGGTTGCAGTTTACCTTTCGATTCTGTTCATTAATATACAGATCTGTAAGATTTACGGATTTGTTCAGAAAAGAGCCATTTGTTCGATAGTAAAAAAGTTGTATCTAATAATTAAATTAAATAATTTTTTTTTTACTTTTAGTTGAAATTTTAAATTGTGGTTGTATGTCTTTCTCCAGATCAGTGCTTCTTAAACTGCAGACAAGTCAAGGGATACTTGTATAGTTTTGTATTATAGCGACAAAATATCAATAACGTCTAACACAAATAGTTCAAAGCACTCTGGAACCAACAGAATTATTAATACATATAATTCAATGTTCAATCACACAGATATATTTCACCTTTCTTTTTCGAAATTCAAAACCGCCATTATACAAAAAGTCTTATAGCACAATATTTCCTTTTTTCGTTACTTTTTATGTTTTTATGTTGTATCACCTTATTTTCAGTGCAATTGATATTTATATGTATATGTTACTGTGAAAGATCGATATTGGTGAATGTCAACATACGCCGGTGAATGTCGACAAATACCAAATACTCTGGTGAAAGACCGAACATTTATTAATTTTGAGCGTGCGTTTAGGTTACGTTTAGGTGGGTATGGTTACAAAAGTTAATCGCCCACAGTGTTGTGTAGGCAGTGTCTCACTAAAGATTTCATCCCAGCGAACCAATGTCCACCTAAAGTTGAGCGTGGGTTTAGGTTACGTTTAGGTGGGTATGGTTATAAAAGTTAATCGCCCAGAGTGTTGTGTAGGCAGTGTCTCCACCGGTGTATCTCGACATTTACCGCATTTCGGTCTTTCACAGTTATATATATAGGGTGTCTCTTAAATAGAGGGACATGGCTTAACCACAGATTCCTGAGGCTAAAATAAGACGATTTAACTAAACTTGCTTCTACCGAAAAGTATACCATTTAGCCCGAATTCTGCTTCAAATTTCTTCGAAAAAAATTAATTTTGCTTATAATTACAGAACGCTTTATACGATTTGGATGAAATTTGGTATGACAGTTCATATGGTTATGTCATCTTTTAAGGTGATACCCGTTATTATTAGTGAACCACTAGTGCATGAAACATAGGTGTCCCAACATTGATTGGACCGTAACTTTTTAATGGTAAGCCGATAACATGAAATTATTTTTTCTCAGAAAGATACATTTAATAGTAAACTTTTCTCTTTCTTTTTATTTTGTGATATCTGTTACGGTTCAGACAGAAAAAAATAAAACCTGAGTGACTGCATCGTGAATATTTTTAAAATAAATTTAATCTAGCAGTCTATCCAAATGTCAAACATCTAGTTTTTAATGACAGTAACAAGTTGTTAATCTTCTCAACTTGTTTAGGAGTAAGCTAACATATTTATTCATGTTGTTTATAATAATGGTAGTAAAATACTATTAGGCCGAACAAAAGGATGTTACTAATTTCTGAATATTGCGAAGGAATTTTTTTGACAACCCATAAACAATTGTTACTGTCATTAAAAATTAGGTGTTTGACATTGGATAGACTGCTAGATTAAATTTATTTTAAAAAATTCACTATGCAGTCACTAAGATTTTATTTTTTTTGTCTGAACCGTAACAGATATCACAAATTAAACAGAGAGAGAAAAGTTTACTATTGAATGTATCTTTCTGAAAAAAAAATAATTTTACGTTATCGGCGCGGCCATTAAAAAGTTACGGTCTAATCAATGGGACACCTAAGTTTCATATACTAGTGGTTCACTAATAATAACAAGTATCATATTAAAAGATGACTTACAACCATATAAACTTCCATACCAAATTTCATCCAAATCGAATAAAGCGTCCGGTTATTATAAGCAAAATTAATTTTTTTCGAAGAACTTTGAAGCAGAATTCTGGCTAAATGGTACACTTTCCGGTACAAGCAAGTTTAGTTAAATCGTCTTATTTTAGCCTCAGGAATTTGTGGTTAAGCCATGTCCACCTATTTAAGAGACAGCTGTATATATATATATATACAGCTGTCTCTTAAATAGGTGGACATGGCTTAACCACAAATTCCTGAGGCTAAAATAAGACGATTTAACTAAACTTGCTTGTACCGGAAAGTGTACCATTTAGCCAGAATTCTGCTTCAAAGTTCTTCGAAAAAAATTAATTTTGCTTATAATAACCGGACGCTTTATTCGATTTGGATGAAATTTGGTATGGAAGTTTATATGGTTGTAAGTCATCTTTTAATATGATACTTGTTATTATTAGTGAACCACTAGTATATGAAACTTAGGTGTCCCATTGATTAGACCGTAACTTTTTAATGGCCGCGCCGATAACGTAAAATTATTTTTTTTTCAGAAAGATACATTCAATAGTAAACTTTTCTCTCTCTGTTTAATTTGTGATATCTGTTACGGTTCAGACAAAAAAAATAAAATCTTAGTGACTGCATAGTGAATTTTTTAAAATAAATTTAATCTAGCAGTCTATCCAATGTCAAACACCTAATTTTTAATGACAGTAACAATTGTTTATGGGTTGTCAAAAAAATTCCTTCGCAATATTCAGAAATTAGTAACATCCTTTTGTTCGGCCTAATAGTATTTTACTACCATTATTATAAACAACATGAATAAATATGTTAGCTTACTCCTAAACAAGTTGAGAAGATTGACAACTTGTTACTGTCATTAAAAACTAGATGTTTGACATTTGGATAGACTGCTAGATTAAATTTATTTTAAAAATATTCACGATGCAGTCACTCAGGTTTTATTTTTTTCTGTCTGAACCGTAACAGATATCACAAAATAAAAAGAAAGAGAAAAGTTTACTATTAAATGTATCTTTCTGAGAAAAAATAATTTCATGTTATCGGCTTACCATTAAAAAGTTACGGTCCAATCAATGTTGGGACACCTATGTTTCATGCACTAGTGGTTCACTAATAATAACGGGTATCACCTTAAAAGATGACATAACCATATGAACTGTCATACCAAATTTCATCCAAATCGTATAAAGCGTTCTGTAATTATAAGCAAAATTAATTTTTTTCGAAGAAATTTGAAGCAGAATTCGGGCTAAATGGTATACTTTTCGGTAGAAGCAAGTTTAGTTAAATCGTCTTATTTTAGCCTCAGGAATCTGTGGTTAAGCCATGTCCCTCTATTTAAGAGACACCCTATATATATAACTGTGAAAGACCGAAATGCGGTAAATGTCGAGATACACCGGTGGAGACACTGCCTACACAACACTCTGGGCGATTAACTTTTATAACCATACCCACCTAAACGTAACCTAAACCCACGCTCAACTTTAGGTGGACATTGGTTCGCTGGGATGAAATCTTTAGTGAGACACTGCCTACACAACACTGTGGGCGATTAACTTTTGTAACCATACCCACCTAAACGTAACCTAAACGCACGCTCAAAATTAATAAATGTTCGGTCTTTCACCAGAGTATTTGGTATTTGTCGACATTCACCGGCGTATGTTGACATTCACCAATATCGATCTTTCACAGTAACATATACATATAAATATCAATTGCACTGAAAATAAGGTGATACAACATAAAAACATAAAAAGTAACGAAAAAAGGAAATATTGTGCTATAAGACTTTTTGTATAATGGCGGTTTTGAATTTCGAAAAAGAAAGGTGAAATATATCTGTGTGATTGAACATTGAATTATATGTATTAATAATTCTGTTGGTTCCAGAGTGCTTTGAACTATTTGTGTTAGACGTTATTGATATTTTGTCGCTATAATACAAAACTATACAAGTATCCCTTGACTTGTCTGCAGTTTAAGAAGCACTGATCTGGAGAAAGACATACAACCACAATTTAAAATTTCAACTAAAAGTAAAAAAAAAATTATTTAATTTAATTATTAGATACAACTTTTTTACTATCGAACAAATGGCTCTTTTCTGAACAAATCCGTAAATCTTACAGATCTGTATATTAATGAACAGAATCGAAAGGTAAACTGCAACCCTTATGTATGATTTTATATTAATCTACAAAAACAGAACAAGTTTTTGTCAGTTTGTACAGATTTACAGACACGTAAAACTTAAATTTGTTTAGATTTAGCCTATTTATGATTCTATCTAGACAAAAGGCAACTCCACAGCAGACTATAGCAATTTACATTGTGTTTGCACGGAATTATAAATTTATTAGGTATTTTCGTAATTATATTTTGAAATATAAATATGGTATCGTTCATTAAAATTGAATCTGCTGTAATCATTCAAAAATAAAAGATTAATATGGGTTCTGCAGAAAGGAATAATGTTAAAAAACAGGTTGTTGAAATAAAATAAGAGGATAATCAATGTAAATACATAATATATTAATTTTCATGTCCATGTAATACACAGGGCTTTAAAAAAAGGGTAAAATATTTTGAGGGTAAATATCGTATTACTGACCAAAATGAGTAAAAAAGCTTAATCAACATGTCTGATCGTCAACTGTTCCCGAAAAAGAGGTCATCTTGTATTAAAACCGAAGAAAAATTAACAAAGATAGTGGATCGAATAAAATTTTGTCTATTTCAGTAAATAGTCCATAAAAAACAATAGCATTTTACATGTAACATTTTTCTCAACTTCTAATAGTTACTAAGTTATTTGAAAATGAAATACTGGTCAAGATCGCCTGATTTAGCTTAGTACAATTATTTGATTTTTTTTAAAAAAAACACACACATATATGAAGACCTCTGAAATGTAAACATAAGTCTCATTTAATCGATTTTGTAACTCTTATAGTTATCGAGATAGCAGAGGTAAATCCCGTAAAAACTCATTTTTCAATACTGAAGATCGGACCCATGTTGATTAAACTTTGTTACGCTCATTTTGGTCAGTACTACATGCCCTCAAAATTTCTTTTTTTTAAAAAAAAAAAAACAGCGTGTAGTAGTAATTTGCCATAAAATATTATGTTCTATGTATCCGGTAAAGTAATCTGTTACGTAATTGTTTAGTTGAGATCACGTCAGAGTGAAAAATTCCAAGTGAATTAGAATAAAATTGCGTTGCACAACAAAAAAATAAAATCCCTTTACTGAGTCATCCCTATCCACAATGGCTAACTGGATTAAAAGTTTAAAATAATTAGATTAAGTGAGTGAATCTGTCCGACATACCACCGGAAGTCAACCGGTTGCTTAACGCGTTTAACTTACCTTTGCCAGGTTTCCCTACAACCTGCGACGTGCCAGGACGTGTCAGGGCAGGACGCGTCATCAGACAGCCTGAATAGCAAACAGGAACATTTAATTATACGGATATTTTGTTTTTAATCTTGGCGCAACAGCTGACATTTGATGCATATTTCATAAACTGACATGAGAAAACGTAATTGAGAGTTTGGTGCCTTATAAAGTTTAAATTTATTTTTGAACGTAACGAAAGTTTTATATTCTTTTTGGTAATGTCTATCTGAAAGTAATTTTAACATAACGCAGGCAGCCCGGCTTAATGTTTGACAGTGCTGACCTCAATTTTAAATATTACAACATATTTTAAATAAATGTATATATGTGTGCATGTAACTAGTCTAAAAGTCTCTAGAATAACTCGTATTATTTATAATTGTTGACATATGATAATATTTACCATTTTCCAGTCATATATATGTGCATAATTTCTAATAATATCTTAACATCATTGTGATTAATTTCTTATTTACAAATTAATATTTAATATATTTTAATAAAAAATAATAACACATTTAAAATAAATGAATAATTGAAATTACCAAAACATTTTGTTTAAAATATATTATAAATATGGCTACTACTTATTACTAGACATGCTCATTCGATTTATGCAACACTCATAATAATTATTTACGAACTAAGTGCTGAAAGACATACGCTTTTTTAAAGCGAGAAAGCGAGTACTACATACTACATACTAAGTTAACTGCCAATGGCCAATTAAAAACTCATACAAGAGGCGTGCTTCAGACATTTTTGATCTTTCTGTATAATATATCTACAAATTTCGTAATGAACAAAATTATTAAATTTTGTCAAGATATTTTAGTCCAGTCATTTGGTAGAAAAATAAGGGTTTATTCCACAAAAGGTCGGGTATTTTTGATTTTTGGATATATTGTATATTTAGGGGTCCCAATAAAAAATGCAAGTTTTCCCCCTCGGAGGCCTTCTGGAAGCACCGCCAACTTGAGAAAAAAGGCACAAAAAAGCGGTTTTTTGTAAATATCTCTTCACTTATTTGCATTAGGTAAAAATAGTTATTATCTAATTTGTTGACTATAAAATTCTCTACAACTTTTATCTAAAACATTTTTTTCTATAATTAATAGATAGCGAGCTACAGTGCTTCAAACAGAGCAAATTTTTTGAAAATTATAAGAATGCTTCATTTAAATCATATTTTATTATATTTTTTTTTACGTTTTTTTACAAATTACTTTTTGACAATCATTAATTATTATTATTTAACTGATATATATAAATATTAATTATTGTTTATAATTTTTTTTCATTCTAAAGATTTTTTATAGTCCAGCAAATTTATGATTTTACCTTAAAGTAATTACAACAAAAGCTTATTAACGGAATCCAGTCACAGAAAAGTGCGCTGAATAACATATCAATATTTTCCCGAAATCGGAGCATGGGAACCTCCCGCCAATTTGGACAAATGGCGGCATATTCAGGTTTATGGCCATTTGCTTAAAACAATTATGAACATATTTAAATTATTCAAAAAAACAAACAATATTACGTACTTGATACTTAGGGCCGGTCTTTTCACCTTCAGATAAAGTTCCGGTTAGCTATCCGCCAGATAAACTTATCTGAGACTTTATCCGACGGATACCTTTTTTCTGTCTTTCATTTCAAATTTATCTGACGGATAACTATCCGACAGATAAGTGCAGTATATGCAGTTCCAAAATTTCTAATAAAATTAAAAAGAGACAACAGCATTGTAAATGTAATAAGGCAGAGCAAGAAAATGCAATATAAGTTTGTTTCGATCAAGTTGCTTAATATTTATGTTTTGACATTTGTGGTTATGATCTTTTTGACGTAATTATAAATATGTGTGCAGGATATTCTGCTTTCTGTTCATATTTGGAAATGTATGAGGATTATAAAAATTGAAAGAAATGTGAGAGCTCCAATAATTTTGAAATTATTGAAATACGGAATATTTTGATATTTGTACTTGTACTAAGGTGCAAGTATAAGTATGTCATAGAAAATAAAAAGCTTTATACAGCGACGAGAGATTAAGAATGACCTCCCTTGGACCGACAAAAAAAAAAGTGTATTGCCTCTAAAATTACTTTTAAAATAGTATAATTGAAGACAAATTTCATCATGGTAATGATTAAACTTGATGACAATAATGATAATACTTGATTATAACAATTTGATTTGATTACAACAATACTAAGTATGTTAACAGTGAGAATGAGTAACCAGGGATGGACAAACTGCAGTGAAATGATAATGAAAGCAAGAACTCTTGTCTCTCAAGATTAGATGTGTAATGTTTTATTTGTTTGTATATATTTCTTTTTCTCCATATCCCTGATACCCATAATCGGGTGTGTATTTATTTAAAATTTGGTATGACAAAAAAAATACGGTTTGTAGGAATGAATATTAGTTTTGCCCCATTGGAAAATTTTCTGGCGCCATATATAACAATAAATAATAATTAAATATGTGAAATTACATGTTTGTATTCTATCAAAATATCATGTATTTGACATTTTTTTCCGATTTATTGCATCGATTCATGTTTCTGTCAGATATCATATTTATCCGGTAGAAAAGTTCCGGATAACTTATCTGTCGGATAGGCAATATTTATCTGGCGGATAACCTTATCTGAAGGTGGAAAGACACATTTTTGATTTATCCACCAGATAACTTTATCCGTAACTTTATCCGAAGGTGGAAAGACCGGCCCTTAGTCTAATAGGTTTCACTATTTACAACAGTTTACATTCGACGTGGCATCGAAAGAAGTAAATTATCGATAACTGTTTTATAAAAATTGTTGACGTTTTCCTGCAATTTTTTAGTTTTTCATCCACCACTCTGATCTTGTTGAAGATACGATGATGCGGTTTTAAAATTTGAATTCAGCATAAAATTCTCTTTCGTATCGTGTATTACACTATTTTTTCCGATGAACGATTGGCGAGTTACTGCCAACTAAAACTCATATGAAATCCCTCTAAAATTTTAAACATCTGAAAATCGGCTCTTTTTTCATTTTCTCATTCAAAATTTCAACAGGCTTACAGATAACCAATATTAAGTATTTAATAGGTGTCAAAGTGGTTGATGAAAAATAGAGAAAAGAGCCGATTTTCAGATGTTTAAAATTTTAGAGGAATTTCATGTGAGTTTTAGTTGTTAGTAACTTGCCAATTGTTCATCGGCAATAATCGTGTAATACATGATATTAAGGAGAATTTCATGCTGCATTCAAATTTTAAAACCGCGTCATCATATCTTTAACAAGATCAGAGTGGTGGATGAAAAACTAAAAAAATGCGGGAAAACGTTAACAATTTTTATAAAACAGTTATCGATAATTTACTTCTTTCGATGCCACGTCGAATGTAAACTGTTGTAAATAGTGAAACCTATTAGACTAAGTATCAAGTACGTAATATTGTTTGTTTTTTTTGAATAATTTAAATATTTTCATAATTGTTTTAAGCAAATGGCCATAAACCTGAATATGCCGCCATTTGTCCAAATTGGCGGGAGGTTCCTATGCTTCGATTTCGGGAAAATATTGATATGTTATTCAGCGCACTTTTCTGGGACTGGATTCCGTTAAAAAGCTTTTGTTGTAATTACTTTAAGGTAAAATCATAAATTTGCTGGACTATAAAAAATCTTTAGAATGAAAAAAAAACTATAAACAATAATTAATATTTATATATATCAGTTAAATAATAATAATTAATGATTGTCAAAAAGTAATTTGTAAAAAAACGTAAAAAAAAATATAATAAAATATGATTTTAATGAAGCATTCATGTAATTTTCAAAAAATTTGTTCTGTTTGAAGCACTGTAGGTCGCTATCTATTAATTATAGAAAAAAATGTTTTAGATAAAAGTTGTAGAGAATTTTATAGTCAACAAATTAGATAATAACTATTTTTGCCTAATGCAAATAAGTGAAGAGATATTTAGAAAAAAACCGCTTTTTTGCGCCTTTTTTCTCAAGTTGGCGGTGCTTCCCGAAGGCCCCCGAGGGGGAAAACTTGCATTTTTTGTTGAGACCTCTAAATATATAACATATCCAAAAATCAAAAATACCCGACCTTTTGCAGGGTAAATCTACCTAATGACTGGACTATTTGTAAATTCGCAATATGCAATAATTTGAATATGAGGTTATGTTTTATTTTGACATGTGATAACAACAGATGGTATTGATACACACAAGTTTATTATGAAAATATTGGCAATCTTGTGGGCTCGGTTCTGATACAAGAAAATCGCGGAAATATCACATTATATGCGTATCTTTAATAAATTTTATTATTGTTAGAACTATTTTGATTGTAGAAATATAATTTCCGAAAAAGCTATTGCTTTCTACAAATTTTCCTGGTTACCTATACACCGGGCGGGAAATTGGTTTCAGAATCGCGTTTGTTGCTAACAATATTTTTTATACAGTCGTCTAAAAATAAGAAAAATTATAATACCTATTCTAAAATTTGTCATGTCTTCTACTATTTGGCTATGCATAGTAAATTTAAGCGATCATCATATTTAATTTCATGACAACAAAACAATAAACATATGTTTTAATAATTATTTCCTGCATTAGTGCGAACATTAGTTGTTTCCGGCTTCCATTATAAGTTTAAGAAAATTTATTTCCCATACGACTGTAGGAAAATATTTTTACAGTAGAGAACCAATTTACCGCTTAAAGCAATCATAAATAGTCTGGAGAATATGTAAGACAAATTATAATGTTAACTATAATAAACCTTTCTTCACAAAATATTTGTATTTCATTATGTACTTTTCGACTTTGCAGTCGAAAATATTTAGTGAAGAAAGGTTTATTAATTATTTAATTTATATCTTCACGTTACTCAATTATTTAATTTAGTTTTAGATAAAATATTGTAAAGTAAGAAATAATATAAGTAGTTACCACCGGTCGGATTTGATCTGAAGCAGTTAAATTTAAAACCTATTATTTACTGCAAAAAGCCATGAATCCCAATTTTCTGTCGATGTGTAAATGAATATAAAAGGAATTGCGGAACACTTAATTTGAAATGAGTTTATCAAATATGATCATTTAAATTTGAAATAATTGAAACTGTAATAATTTGAAAGCCACAATTATAATTCTGTAGAAATTTACAGACCATTCAGTATAATGTCTCTATTTAAAAATTTTGCGACAAGAATTGGAGGAGTTCAAAGTTCCTAATTGCAATACTTAGAAAGTTAGATTGTTCAACATGAAATTGGTTAATACAATAAAAAATATAAACTTAAAAGAAGTAATTATCAAAATAAATTTTTGTTTTTGAAGTCAGTCCCTCGGTTAAGAATTCACAAATTATGCGAAGTTTTAAATATTCTAATTACTGTAATTCTAAGTGCGGAATCTCGACTCAAAGCCCACGCTTCGCAACGACTTTGAAGAGAAATGGAATTTGTTAACTGAGTCGTTCGCAAGTAAAAAGCCACTCTTGTAATGGTTATTACTTTAGTAGTAGAAAGAAATTCAATTTTATACCGACTTACTTGCTTTTAGACCAGCGTAAACGACGCAAATGGTTTTGTGAGAAGTGTTCTTTATGTCCAAGAACAATCTCAGATATCTCTGATCTTCCCAATTGCTCCAACGTCATAAAGGCATACAGGAAGGAATTGGATAACATTTATTTTACGTAGAATTTACGAAAATGAAAAGACCTTTATCATATTTAGAAACCATTTATACTTATAAAACTGATTTTTTGGTATACACTACTTATTCGCACGTGCACCAAGATAAGTAAAAACTTACAGTTTTATAATCATAAATTCATGTACATATAAATATATTCAGTTAAACAAACTTCGTGCAAAATAAAAAAAAAACTCATTTGTTTGCTCACAAAATGGACAACACGCAATGATAATTCTGTTTTTAGTAATTTTTAAAACCTTATCTACCACAACAATTGAGATATTTACCTCTAAAAGTTTTAAACTATATTTCTATATTATTTTAATAAACTCGTAATACAAATACAAACTACTACAGAAAGTACTTGCTCTTCGTGTATTTTCTTTGATATTGAACAATAATTCAAATTCAGAAAATTCAATTTGTCATCAGATTCTACGTACATTGGAATATTTTCCTTATGATGGAATCAGATTAACCTATTTCAAATATTTTATTAAACTCATAGAAGTTTCTATCAAATGTTTGTTATTCATTTTGCGGCGCCATTTCTATTTTGCTCCTATGGATGGTTTAAACTTTATGACATCATTGACAGAAATTCAATTAATATTTTCCAATATTTTTTGCGAAGTCTCTTTACGTTTTCACATGCATAAAGGTGTGAAATCGGCATGAATAGCTACAGTAGTGAATTTGGAGCTAGAATAAAAGAGCTGATTCAGATTTTCATAATTAAATTTCGTATGGATGCTCAATAACTTTTTGTCAGTACAATGAAGCTAACGCATGGCCACAAATTCTAAGCTTGAAATTAAAATTGGTTGCAAATTTTTACTTCAAATAATTCTCTTTATTTGCATTGCGTATTAATCTATTTTTGTATAAACGTTTAAAGCCAAACATTATTTGATGATTAAGACGGTTAGATCCTGATATAAATTCCCGTCAGAAAATATGCGATATGTTATGGTAATGATTACGTGTTCGAGCTTGATAATCTATATCAGACAATTCTATATCAGAAAATATTCACAGTAGCCCGTCGACAAAGTAGAACAGAATTTAATATGAAGAGATACGAACTGTATTGAAAGTATACTAAACTGTATGATATCGGTTATGTTTGAAACAAATACGGGAAATTAATAGTTCTTGGCGACTAAGCTTGGTATCTTTTAGCAATCGTGATAATTTCTTGCATGACAGAATATTGATTATTATTTACTCAAAGTGAAACTTATACGTACACAGAGCTGGGCAAGTTACTTTTAAAATGTAACTAGTTACAGTTACCTAAAAAAAAGTAACTAAGTTACTTAAGTTCCAGTTACTTTGGTAAAAGAACTAAGTTATTTACTAGTTACTCATTAAAAGTAACTTAGTTACCTTGAGTTACTTACTAACTACTTTTAATGGCGTGAAGTGTAGACTTAGACTGTTGACTTAGTTATTGTGTAGTATACATACCAGGGAGTTTTTGCACTAACTACGTTAACCTAAATTTTAACGTTATTGCTTGGCAACACCCAACAGATTATCATTGTTAACGTTAACGGACCTACAGGGCCTTATTACTGCCTAGGCCCACGAGGCCACGGCCTAGGGCCCGCTTTGACAAGGGGCCCGCAGAGCCCGGTTGCTGTGATTTTTTTTAAATTTATTATTTTTCAATTTTGATTTCTTATACCAAGATATAAAGAATCTCTTTCTAACATGACATGAGCATTATAATGTATAAAACATGGGGACATTATTTCCTAGACTTATTAGTGGATAATGATTAATTTATTGGAAACATCGGATCAGACGTCGGTTTTCAATCTGAGGCCCCGCGCTCACATGGGCCCCGCACATTCAAATATGTAAGAAAATTTGATGAAAAAGTATCTTTTTATAAATATTTGGGGCCCCGCTACGCTAATAACATATTCCCGAGACCCGGCAAAATCGCTAACCGTCCCCAGAGAGGAGTAACAAAATATTACGCTAAAATTTCACCTCAAACTAGAATCGAGCATGCGGTACTGTATAATTGATTAGCTTTTCTCTCAGCAGGCAATTTTATTTTTTTCTTTAATAAATAAACTTACACTATAATTATACAAATATTTGTACGTACTTGTTTTTTACTATAAAGAGGGAGGGGCCCGAAAAAAAAGTTGCACGTTACAGAGGGTAAGCTCGATGCTGCGCTCAACACTCCCACTCTGGACAGACATTTATTTAAAACAAAACAGTTTTAGTTAGTGTTTCTAAAAAAGGCATCAGCCTCAACAAAATATTTCTTAGAAATTTTAATCCCCCCCGTTACTTTTTATGCCTAAGTTACATTCCACTTTTTAAGTTACTTTGACTAACTTAAGTTACATTCTAATTTCTGAGTTACTTTAAGTAACTTACGTTACTCAAGTAACTAGTAACTAAAAACCGTAAAGTTACCAACTACTTTTCCGCAGCAAGTTAAGTTACAGTTACAATTACCATATTTTAAAAAGTAACTAAGTTACGTTACAACTTACGTAAAAGTAACTAGTTAGTAACTAAGTTCCTAAAGTAACTAGTTACTGCCCAGCTCTGTACGTACATACAGTATCTGTAAAACCTAATCATTAGCTACAGATGTATGAGTTTTTCAACAGGACAACCAGTGATCCTAAACATACTTCGAAAGTAGTAAAAGAATTTTTAAGTCGAAATACTTGCCTGATCATTCTAATCTCTGGATTTAAAACCAATAGAACATATACGTCGGCAAAGAAACAAAAATCAAGAAGGATGATTTATGGAACCATTTATAAAATGAATGCAAAATATATCACAACATAGTATTACAAATTTAACAAAATCAAAACCTCGATGGTGTGCTACAGTGACAGCATCAAAAGGAATGGCGACACAATAGAGAATACAAAATCATATAGCAGTTGATAAGCTGTAACATTAATTCCTATAGAAATTGTTGAAATTAAAAAATCGTAAATAGGAATTAAATTTTTCCGCATTGACTGAATAAAAATGGAAAAGATGAAGTCAAGCACAGTAAACATTTTAAGAGAAATTTTTGCTTTGTAAAATATGCTATTATTTTTTTTTTATCCCTTGCTTCATAAAGAAACTCACAGTTTCAGTCATTCTCATTATCATAAATCTATTAGCAAATACGAAGCTATTTCAATATGGGTCCAATTACCATTAAATTCTCAATCAAATCTTCCCAAATCTTATCGGAGTATAACCCACTTAAACTGCAAACTGCAATTGCATGTTCTTGCTATATCCGCATCCCTTTACACCTACATGTCTACTGCTAACAAGTCCTATGCGACAACCTATCTCTTAGCTGGTTACCGTTTTGCGGGGCTGGTTGGTACGGGTACCCAATATACTCTCTGCTCAACTATTAATCACGAGTAAGTGGAGAGGTGTACAAGAACATCCACAAGTTTCAATAAGGGAGTTATAGGCCGAAGGGATGAAGTGAATATTTAATAGAAGGGCCAGACGATTAGGGCGGTAAATGTCCCAATGTGTTTATTTAAATGGAAATTTAGAGATAAATTATATTAACATTAAAAGATCATAGATTTAATTAACAATTTTATGGATAATTTCCTTACAGATAAGTTAAATTTGAACATTTAATATCCATTTGCACCGCTAACTAAACTAAAACAAATTTCCTCAGCAATATTTAATTTCTCATTTGACATTTCGAGTCTATACGATATTGTTAATTAAAGGAACACTTAAAATGGAAGCGTGAGCGGTACAATCGAGCATAACTTGTAAATTATTTGCTAGACTTACGTGTAGTTAAAATCAGTCGCAATACGATGATAATTCCCATCAAAATCGAAATTTAACTTTTAACTAGATCTATCTAGAGTTCTAGAGCTTGTATACGTGTCACGTCTCTTACCCTTTGGAAATAAACTCATCCAGTCGCAGTTATCACTGCTGTACTGCCGGTTAAATAACTAAAATTGAGGCAATGGGAGCAAAAGTGGACTAACCCACAAAATTTCACTATACTAAATAATGACAGGAGATCATCGTAACTTAAACATACTTTGAGTGCATCAATGGACTAACTCTTATTTAAAATGTATTCAGTAGATAGCGTGCATTTTATTGTTTTTGCATTGAGTGTGTTACATCAAACCATACATGCAAAAGTGGACTATGGAGGGTTAGTCCATTTTTGTATTGTGATATGATAACACAACTGTTGGGGTAGGTTAGTGATTATTTAAAGTGAGATTTGAAAAGAGTTCTTATTTTTGAACAATCAGTAATGTAAAAATGAGTGAACAATGTAGCGACATAGAGAAGATGATGGAAGGTAATGTCATGATGGCTACAAAGTAGAGTGGCTTAAATTCCAATGGATGAGATTTAGAAATGATGAACCGTTTAAATTTTTTTTATAAATATTCCAACGATCCTGATATTGAATTTTCACATGTAGATATTAACAAAAGAAGCAGCGTTACAATTACTGATCTAGATTTGTTATATCCCCAAGGGAATACAATTTCAGAACTGAAGAAAAAAGATTTGATTGTTCTCTTAGATTTTGTACCCCCAATTTATAATGATTTTTATAAAAATTTGAAAACGTATAAAAAGAAAAGTAATGTAATTGATACCCGATCGATTTCCAGTAATCCGGAAGATGATTAAATATTTTTATTCAATTTTGACGTTTTAAACTGTCATTATTATTAAATAAATTTTGTGAAACTAAAAACCAAGTATTTCAATATATAATAATGTCATTATTAACTCCATAGCAACAACTATAAATAACACTTTTTTCACATGTGAATTAAAATTTTTTAAATCACTCTCAAAAAATTTTAACTCACTCTGCAACAAATAATGCATTTAAAATAACATCAGGTACGAAAATAATACTCACCATAATATTTATCAGATATTATCAGCCATATTCATTATTTTTCACGGCACAAATGACAGACCATAAAGCATTTTAAATATATGACTTGACGTCTATCAGCGACGATTGTCATGCTCAGCCTACTAACTGATCAGTTTTTTTATTTTGTCAAAATTAAATACTATAATGGTTTTTATTATTATTTCGTCAAAATTAAATAAAATATTGTACAAACCACGTGAGCTAAGAATGTTTATTCACTCGAAGAAATTAACTCACTCACCCTTACGAGCTCTTGAGCTAAACTTTCTTCTTATGAATAAACATTACCTTAGCTCACTTGGTGTGTAAATATCTATTATATGGTTTTGTAAGTGTATTAAATAAATAAATTTGTGTTTTTTTTTTCATTATTTGTGTCTTATTGTCTCCTATATTATAGTAATATTGGACTAATTCTTAATAATTATTTAGACCATTTATGCAAAAATGGTCTAACCAACAAAAAAAATAAAAAATAAAGGGGCCTTGGTCCAAACAAAAACAACATACTAAACAAAACATTTTATATATTACAGCGTATATTAATTAAATTGAATTATTTTCTAATGTTAATCCTGCAATAGATTGATAAATAAAATAAGCCAATACTTAATCCTGCAATTACTCAAAAGATAAGCTTGTGGGGTTAGTCTACTTTTGCTCTCATTGCCTCAATTATAAATAATAATAATAATAATAATAATAATAATAATAATAAAACATCGGAGTACATAGTCGTAATTTAAATTAATTCTAAACTGACCCCGGTGGTGTAGTGAGCAACATAGTCGACCCACAACTGAAGGGTTCCGGGTTCGAATACTTGGTAAGGTATGGATGTTTATATGTCTTTTCCATTTCATCTTCATCAACTCAAAGATTACAACGTGAAAGTTACAAAATATTTGCAAAAAATGACTCACCCCCATTTATCACTACTTGTATTATGTTTGTATAATATTTTAGTATAATGAAGAATTCTTATTATTATTATTATAATTGTTGTTATTATTATTATTATTACTATTATTATTATTATTATTATTATTATTATTATTATTATTATTATTATTATTATTATTATTGAATGATCACTAAAAAACAGAAGCTATGTGACATGTGCCGAGGCAAGAAAATTATTAACCGAGAGTCATATAGGTTGTGTACACGTAAGTTGCATAAAAGACTTCTTTATGCGACCTTAAATAAAATTCCTGAAACAAATTACAAATTTGACAGACGAGCAGACAAAAATTTGAACACAACCAAATATCGAGTTCACATTTGACAGATAACAAATCTGAAGTTAAATACTGCAGTACTCAGTCAGTATTACCAACATGAATATTCACTAAACTAAATTTACATACGACAACTTAAATGTCCCATGCCTATTGATTGTGTAATGGGCGAAGTAAATAAAATACGAAAATCGTTTATTTTACACACTGTTTGCGTAGTAGAGCTTCACACATAAAAATGTATAGCATATTTCATTTCTTACAAAATTTGTTCAACTCAACCTATTTGGCGTGAAAATTTTTTTAAATAATTATATTTTGACATTTAATTTTGGCAGTTATTTGTCATTGCAAGCAACATATTCTCAAAAAATCAATTCTTTTATTGAATCGATTGACAAAATAATACAGTACAATACATTCGTGTTGCCTATAGGAAATATCACTCGAACTTCGGTCTCGTGGTGTTTCCAGACAACACCTTTCGTATAATCGAAAATTTTCAATCGTCTTTTTGTATAAGATATGAAAATTATAATCGATTGTTAATGTTATTTACGCTTCGCTCTCAATGTTAAAAAACAAGAATTATAATCATAGGAAGCTTTATATGTTATACAGACTAACATAACATCATAATATTGTTAATAAAAATAGGTTAGTTAATAATAGTTTGTGCTAATTACGTTGTATACTGGATTCTAAGTTGTGATAGGTTAGGTACGATTAATTATTCTGTATAAATAACGCTAACACACTACTACATTCTCCACCAAAAACCCTGTCAGTTTCTTAATCTCTGCACTAAGTAATTAATTCAGTTAAAGTTGCTAGATAGAACAGGGTAAAACAAAAACTACGTTATTTAATAAACAAAACGCAAGACAATCAGCTTTTCCAGCACAATGCTCTCGGTTGAAATTTCTAATTCGGCTTAACGCTTTAATCCCGACTAAATCCCTCCTCGCTACCACGACGTAGGTGTTACTCTAAGATGCGTTTCTGCATTTAATATTGCTCAGAAAGGGATAACTCCATAAGCTCGACTATTTTATTCCAAACAATCACAAAGTTGGGATACAATATGTTATTAGACATGGTTTGAAGTTCATTTTATACAAAATATGACAATTAGAAAATACTGACGATTTTAATTATAATTGGTCGATAAGAGAAAAAAACATATAATCGAAATATAAAATATTAATATCCTTATTTATATGTAGATATACCTATTTATGAAAATATGTGTATATGTATATAAAGCTTTCTATTATACCACTTTTCTTTGTCATTTCTGTAATTTATTATTTTATAAAGTTATTGAAGTTAAAGTAATAATTTTTAAAATTTCAGGATATAAATGTATTCCAAGGAAAATTTAATTTTGCAATTGTAAATATTTTTAATATTTTACTGTTTTATGTAGCAATTATTCTAATTTATACAATGAAAATATGTAACGCAAAAATATAATATGAAAGGATATAAATTTAATTAAAACTAATAAAAACGAAAACTACAAAACATAGTTCTAGAAGTATAATAAAGAAAGCTTTCGTTTCACACTAAAGAAATTTATAACAATTATTGTAAACATGTATGAGATTTCTAGGGTCAATCAAGGGTATTGATAATACATAAATAATTGGTATCTAACCATCTAATGACGTAAGAAGTGGCCGGTTATAACTAAAAAAAAAAAAAATAAAAAAAATATGAATTTGAAATATATAACTATGAGTAACTAACAACATATCACAATAAGATATTTCACTAGATTTTTTTACATAAAAAACATTAAACACGTATTCTTGTTTGTATATGCCATGAACCATTTTGATAATTTATTATTTTATAATTTATTCTTTTGTTGAAACCAAATATTTTTTAAGTCTTATAGTATTTGAGAAACCTCCACTAACATCTGAATATGCGAATTTTACCATGATTCCAGTACCTGTCTTAGCGAGACGTAAAAAAACTAGCAATTCTAAGACTTTTGAATACAATACATAATTCGAATATTTTACTTGAATCGAGAAAGTGCACTACTTAGTGAACTTTTTAAAACTGAAACTTTCGACAAGCCTTAAGCTTCATCTCCACCGATTGTTCTAATGCGTAATAGCCGAGACAGACGATAAAAATTAATAATCATTAACGGCTAGATATAGTATGCGCACGTGAACTTGAGACTCTTGACAGATGTCAAAATTGCGTGTATTAACAAACCAGAAAATATTGACTGTAGTAAGCACGTGTTACTTATTGTTTTGTACTGTACGGGTACGCCTACAATGAGTACCCGTGAGGTGACGCCTGGTACAAATATGTAATCATCATTACCGATTTCTGCGATAAAGCAGATTGGTATATATATATATATATATATATATATATATATATATATATATATATATATATATATATACAGTGTGTCCCATTTAGAGGTGCCACCATTGGGATCTCGAGAACTATAAGAGATGCGATGTCGGTTAAATGGAACTTTTTGTGCGCCTTTGGGAGGCCATCTCAGATGTGCTTTTGTTCTTCCAAAAATTCTCATAGGGCACTAGATATTGACGAAAAACTGAATATTGTTGATTTTTTCTTTTTCAAATAACTTCTAAACTATTAGTAATTGAGAAAAACGTTTCAAATACAAAAGATAGATTTTTTTATTAACTAACCAGTGGCGTACGAAATAAATTTTTATATCCGTAAATTTTCGAGATATAACACAAACTTATATTTTTTTAAATGGAACCCATATCTGATTTTAGCCTCAAAAAAATCATTATTTTTTTCTCTTTTCAACGATGTAAGGGTTATTATGTGTTGTATTTGTTTTGCCTTCAAAATTATTATTTTTTCCTTATTTTGTATTAAATTTATAATTATTTTGAAAATATTGGTAGATTTCTATTTAGAAATACTACTTGTATTTAAATAATTTATTTGGTTAGAAAAATTTGCTTAAAACTCGTATCAAACTAATTTTTATAATATTTTGTATCTGGTCGCCCTTGGCACATAGTGTAATTTGTAATTATGAGTCTAGAATGAAAATATTAAGTAATAAAGGCATAAAACAAATTTTTTCGATCAAATACAATATAATTAATAATAATAATAATGTTTTTTGGGAAATAATAAGAAAGTTCAGGAAAATAAAGAGAAAAATTAAATTTTAGGAGCAAAACAAATATAAAACATAATAACCTTTACATCATTGAAAAGAGAAAAAAATAATTATTTTTTTGAGACTGAAATCAGATATGCGTTCCATTTAAAAAAATATAAGTTTGTGTTATATCTCGAAAATTTACGGATATAAAAATTTATTTCGTACGCTACTGGTTAGTTAATAAAAATATCTATCTTTTGTATTTGAAACGTTTTTCTCAATTACTAATAGTTTAGAAGTTATTTGAATAAGAAAAAATCAACAATATTCAGTTTTTCGTCATTATCTAGTGCCCTATGAGAATTTTTGGAAAAACAAAAGCACATCTGAGATGGCCTCCCAAAGGCGCACAAAAAGTTCCATTTAACCGACATCGTATCTCTTATAGTTCTCGAGATCCCAATGGTGGCACCTCTAAATGGGACACACTGTATATATATATACAGGGTGGAAACGAACTTAATGTCATAAATTTAAGGGTGAGTAATAAGACATGTGCAGAGTACGAAACAGAAAGATTCTTTTAAAAATTCGCATATTTAAGGGTAGTTCTCATTAAACTAACATTTTTGGTACCACTGAACCACTGACAACTTTAATACTTGAAATTAATTTAATTAATTTACGCAATGTTTCTGTATAATCTAATCTTAATTATTTCTAACGTAATTTATTTTGAAAGTTCAATGAACCATATCAAAGATTAATATTAATACTTCGCAGAATTATTTTTATTAAAGAAAAAGAAAAACAGAATGGATTAACTGATAAATAGCAACAATACTAGAAACTTTTCATGTAACAATATTAATATGAAAAAAACTTACCTTAAAAATCAATTGAAGAATAAACCCAAAAGTCATAAATATTGTTCAAAATTGTCACCTCCCACAGCTACACACAATGCACTACGCTGAATTAATGAGACACTACATGCCAGGTTCATATGATTTTCTTGTTTAATAATTTCAACACAGTTTTGAATCCGCATCCTCAATTCTCAACAGTTTCAGGGGGGTTTTGATTATCATACACCAAGGACTTCAAATGATCCTACATATAAAAATCTAAGGGCTTGAGGTCAGGTGATCTTGGTGGCCATGATACAGGACCTCCATGGCCAATCCACCTGTTCCCATTGGTATTATTAATGCTGCCGCACAGTTCTTGAAAAATGAGGTGGAGCACCATAATGCTGAAACCATGCATGTTGACGATGGAGTAAGGGAACATCTTCTAATAATAGTGGTAGAACATTTTGTAAAAATTCCAAATATTGGTCACCATTTAATCTATTGGGCAGTATGTGTGGTCCAAGCAAAATTCCATTTAAGATACCAGCCCAAACATTTAATGAAAATCTGTGTTACAAACTACTTCTTTCTACAACATGTGGATTTACTTGAGCCCAATAATGCATGTTGTGGAAATTATGGACACCGTCACGTGTGCAAATTGCTTCGTCACTAAATATCATAAGTGAAGTAAAATTAAAATTTTGCAGCATGTTGTTGCAGAATCCACAGACAAAATATCGTTCTAGCTTGGTGATCAGCAGGCATTAATCATTGAACACGTTGAAAATGGTATGGATGATAATCATTCTTGTGTACAATTTTCAAAACACTCGTGTGAGATATTTCTCCTGCAACACGAGACACTCCTCTGCTACTAATCTAAACTAAGTCTAAGACTTCATCTTCAATGTTGTGGTGTAGTCTGCGACCGCCGCGATCTCGTCCATTATTTCTTCTTAAATAGCCTATGTCGCGAAGATGTTGTGTGACGGTGATGAACATCCTGCGATCAGGCTGGCGTCTTCCAGGATACCGTTCGGCATATAGACCTGCTGCTAAAATCGCGTTTTGTCCCACTTCACCATAAATCAACAACATATCCACTAATTCAGAAATAGAATACATTTTTTTTAACAAGAGCACATCAAAAATCACTTGTCACTAACACTTCCGAGAATAATGAAATATTTTATGTAGCTATTACACAATTATTTTTGGTGCAAATGGTATTTAATTTAATTATTAAGAATAATTTAATTTAATTATTAATGATACAACTAATTTTGAATGTATTTTCGATAAACATATTTTTAATGAAATATGAATTAAAACAGCAATAAAAAAAAGTTTCCTTAAGAAAAGTCGAATTTTCGTTTTTCGAATTTAAAAAAATATCTTTCAGTTTCGTAATCTACACATGTCATACTACTCACCCTTAAATTTATGACATTAAGTTCGTTTCCATCCTGTATATATATACTTACCAACCTATAGTCCAGAATGATTCAAAGTTCAAGGAAATGCAAATCTGCTTACCTGTAAAGAGAAAAAAAATTAATACATATTTCTGACAATACATAGGATTACAATAGCAATAATGAACATATTAATATAAAGCATACGAGAATGCAGTATAAATACAAACATATTGGCCATTCTCTGCAACAGAGCATTTCAGTGATGAATGCTGTTATGCCGTGCATAATGATTTGCAACGTTCTGCATGAAACAATTATACGTTTTGTTTGCTGAACTTTATAGCACATTAAAAAGGTAAATGCGCCCTCGTTCATAATGAACGTAACGTATGCTTGAATTAAAATACAAATTTACCCCAGCCGGTTAACTAATGACGAACATTACTAAATGGACACAGAAATGTACGGAGTGATTACATAAATATTTTAGTAAACCGAGGTACTGTGTGCATATATAAATTAATATATTTTGCTCCCTGTATCCTTTCGCGACCACTATTTTTATTATTTTCAATTTTTATTTATTTTATTTTCCATTGCTGGGTGTCACATTAATTCTTACCTCTCGTTGTCTATAGCTAGGGAGTAAGATGAAGATTTTGATGAACAGTACATATTAGCATTCGAATTTTACATTACCACGATGTTTGTGCATAAGTTGATGTTGCCATGACGATTTCTTAAAAAATATGAGGCTGCAAACTATGAAATTTTGTACTAAGTATTTTTACGTCAATGGGAAGAAATAATTATTAGCTGGTGATAATGGGGGTACTATAAAATAACAAATTAGGAAATGAATATATATATATATATATATATATATATATATATATATATATATACGGTGTCTTTAAATAGGAACATGGCTTAACCACAGATTCCTGAGGCTAAAATAAGACGATTTAACTAAACTTTGCTTCTAGCGGAAAATGTAACATTTAGCCAGCATTCTGCTTCAAAGTTCTTCGAAAAAGAATTAATTTTGCTTATAATAACAGAACACATTTGGTATGGCAGTTCGTATGGTTATAAGTTATCTTTTAAGATGATACTTATTATTAGTGAACCACTCAAAATCTTATAAGGCGTTCTGTTATTATAAGCAAAAAAAATTTTTTTTTTTCGAAGAAGCTGAATTCTGATTAAATGGTACACTTTCCGGTAGAAGCAAGCTTAGTTAAATCGTCTTATTTTAGCCTCAGGAATCTGTGGTTAAGTTTAATTTTACATTGTATTACAAGTTTAATATAAGTTTATATCATAATTTTACTAGAAATACTCAACCGAAAATGTTGAAGAATCAATTTTTAATAGAAATATAAAATAAACATGGCCGGAGATAATTCGTTAAGCACATTCGATTCTTGTTCACATATTTTGGTAATATACAGAGTATGGTTTGTTTACATCACATAAATAATAAAATGCATGAAGTTACAAACAAATATCTAAATTGTAAATATAATGTCGATACATCTTTACAGTAGAAGGTTCTTACCACATGTCATCTAACGGGTTTTCAAAGCTGTTCTGTAGAGAGTACCACAAGGATCTATTCTGTGATATTTGGAAATTAGAAAATTATTTTCAAGTTTGTCTCTTTTTAATAATTACAAGTGTATTCCTATCTTAATCTTCTACAACATAAATCATTTAGGAATTGTATATTTTGCCGGGAATAACTTACTATAATTGCCGTCAAATAATTATGGACTGCAGATTTCTACACTGTTGCCAATTCAGGGGCATTGTTGAAAATGCTAAGCTATGAAGAAGCGGCAACACCGCTGGGCAAGGGACAGGGTGTGGAGAAGGGAAACAGTTGAATATCAGTCCATAATCATTTGACGGCGAGTATAACTAATTTAATTCGATATATGAAACTACTCTCTCCATCGCCGGATATATATACTCGTAGTAGTCGTAGTTATCTGTCGGATAAAATAAAAATTACTTCTATATCTTTCCATCTTCGGATAAGATTATCTGTCGGATAAAAATATATGCGCTTAAATTTTATTTTTTCGGTTTATAATTTCATATGTGAAGTTGCTGTCGTCTCAATACCTCACTTCCTTTTTGATTCAATTGGTAATATGTAAATATTTATTGTTCAATTAAAATTCAATTATGTACAGACTACGTATATTTATTTTAAACATTAGGTATAGCATAAAGTGAATTGGGCACTTTTGGACAAGGAAAATCTGTTTTCTCATGATAAATGCCTATGGCCCGCTTTTCGTGTTACACCCGGTATAAGTTTGACGTTTTGATTAGTTTTGACATTTGTCATATTTTGTCGTAATTCATGGTTTTATTAACTTATTTCAGTGAAAATAAAACAAAATAACCAAACACACCTATTAGTAACCATGGAGAAAAAATATACGAACCTTTGTAACGGCTGTTCAATAAGTTTTTACGTCCTGGTTGGCTATGGGTTGTAAAACGCTTGTCTATAATTTATTTATACAATTTAGCCGCAAACAAAACGACAAACGTATTCAAAATGAGGAAAGCGTATTTTTTTAGAAAATGATATAGTAAAAATTATACTTAAAAATTTCTTTCTACGTGACATATATTACAACGTTGCCAACGTGTTTTTGAGAGAGGTTTATATTAGCTTAAAACAGGCTACTATAGCCTCCTGAATTGCAGCCATATTTTAAAATGTATACTTCACAGAAAGATGGAGATTAAAAGATATAGTTTTATTCACGGAAGATGACTGTTCAAGGTCATTTATAAGCCATCTGATACAATATTACTTGCAGATAACTTTGCTGCATTTTGTAAGCATAGGCGTGTAACATGAAATATTTATGAATACATTTTATCTGAAAAATTAAGTGATATTTATTTGAAAAATTATGTTTCTTTTTAAATCATGCCTTTCTCAAAGATTTATGTTCTTGCAAAATACATAAACATAAACATGACAAACCGTGGAATATTAATTATAATAGAAGTGTAGTAGATAATTAGATATTTGTAATTCTACGAGATGCATGATTATTATTTGTAAAGTGCTAAAAAGCAATGTCACCATTTACGTACATCTGTCACACATCATAAATTGCATAGATTTACGTCAAATAAACTTCCTCTTTCTAACATGAAATGTTGCTAAGGTACTGTTGTATAAATAGGTACTGAGTAGTATTCTTTCTTCGAACATGTGACCTTGAATAGTCATATTTCGTGAATCCAATTATACATAAAATTGCATTAATTAAAAAAAAAATATGGACCATGGATTTGATACTAATGTGCAATAATAACAAATAATAAAATACTGTAAGTTGCAAGTCCAATTATTAACCTATTTTAGAAAATAGTAATAAATTATATGAAACCAAAAACAAATCTAGATTATCATTAACAGTTTATATAATTATTTATTCAATTATATAAAAGAATGTGTTGATTGTATTATACTTGAATGTGCTATTGAATGATTTGCGATATGTGAAAGCGAACATGGTTTAATAGTTCTCAATGGAAAATCATGGCCTACCCTGCTTGCAATGTAACACAGTGAAGATCGGTTGTAAAAATATTAACATTTTTATACTTCTATGTTTTTGCGCATCAATTTTGGGTTATTTTTCCGTGTTTTTAATTAGGACATATTTGGTCAGTAGTACGAGATTTACACCTAATATTTACACAAAACAAATATGCGAATCGTTCACCCGACGTATGCATAGACAAATAAAAAAAATACAGTGTTTTGTATTATCGTTTACACAGTCAGAATGCTCGTTAGAATCCACTCGCGAGAAAAATCAACAAAAAATAACACTGACCATGTTTTTCTTGCCGCCAACTGAGCATGGCAAAATAACGTACATCAAATTTTCATAAAACAAGCATGATGACAAGTTTATAATTAACATATGAGTTCATTCGCCCCAATTCTGTAAGAAAGTTGCTAAGTATTAGCAACATTGCTATAACAAATAACCAATAATAATTGCGAACACTGAATAAAACATGAAAATGACAGGCTTTACATTTGTTTCTATTGGTTATAAATTTTAGCAACGTTGCTAAGACTCAACAACTTTCTTACAGAATTGGGGGGATTGTGCACATCAAAGCAATACACGGGTTTTATTAATTACATGATAAACAGGCGCAATAGAACACAAATTTGGTTTAATAAAATATCCCTGGTGTATGTGAATATGAGGAATGACAGACGTAATATACTCGCAGAATCTTCTAACTACTACATATAATATATAATAATGATATTTCAATAAAGGTAGTAGTGTAGAGTTAACCGCTGACAAAGACGTTTGAAGCATTTTGATGTATATGCCTGGCGTAACTACAATAAACTGAGTGAACTAAATGTACCTACTTTATGTAGCGCTGCATGCAATAATCTTTTTATTATATGTACCTGCATAATCCTTGATCAACAAACTAAAAAGCGTGCGTGAACTCAACATTAAAACACGACGTGCTTTAAATTTACTGAAAACCACAATTTCGTCAACTATTTTTATTTATTTCCAATTAAAGGTAAATGAAAACTTGAAGCAAAGAGATACCTATGTTGAAATTAATTTCATATTTTTCCTTATTTTATAAACTTTTCAATGATTCAATTACAATAATACATATATTATGTTCTTAATATGATTTTCGCTTTTAGATAGCTGTATCTAATCTTAGGAATAGTCATAAAATGAAGCAATATTTTTAGTTTAAGAATTAAATAATTCATTACAAATTTGCAAAAATTTAGGATAATGCATGATTTAATTCCATCACTACCAATACCATTTGATTCATACAAACATCAAAGAATGACGTAAAGCTCAAATGGTCGTCATCATTATTATAATAGATGTATTTTTTCCTTTTACAAAAATTATATTTAATTTTTTTTCTGAAAGCCAGTGTTATTTACTATAAATATAATATAATTTTTATAAACGACTGTATAAACTAGGAACTTTGTCATATATTAGAAATGTTTTATTTTCTTTATCAACCTTTCGGAAACAATTTTTCCTTCATCAGAACACTACAATAAAGATATAAAATACAATGATTCTACAACAAACATTCAAAATGACTCCCAGCCTCTTCAATACATTTTTCAAAACGTTTTGAAACAGAATTTTCTATTTGGTCTGCAGATAAAGATTCAACTGCCGCTTCAATTTTATTCTTCAGTTCGTTGAATGTGTTTACTTGTTCTTTATAAACAAAATCTTTCACGTTAATTGTTTTATTTCAAGCCACAGTCATGGCTCACTATTCTCTTTCCAATTAGGTGTATAAAAAAGTGCCCGCCATTTTACTTTTTAATAATGTAACATATGGTTTATTTTACATGATTGTAAAACGAATTTGATGTAATTTTCAAATTTGTGATCATGAATGTACATCCGTCATCAAGTAGCTTACATGTTGATGTATAAATAACCTTTGCCTTACTGAAACCGGGTCAACATGGACCCAAAATTTAGTTTTTTCCTTGTAACTCGTTAAATAAATTTTTTGGATTTTTTTCCTTTTGTGAATTCTCCTAAAATACTGTATTGAAACATAAGCAATAACAATCAAAACGAAAATTAACACAGTTCAAGAAAAATTTGAATATTGTTGCTCTGGGTCAGCTGTGACCCGGTTTTGGTATGTTGTGTTTGAATTAAATTTTTTTCTAACGAACTTATTTTCATGAAAGTTGAGACGTTTTTATTCCTACGCACGGTTGGAATTTCGATGTTTTTCATTCAGTTTACTTTGATACGTGTTATACCTGTCGTCAAATAAGTATGGACTGGAATTTTTCACACTTTTGCCAATTTATGGACAATGTCGAAAATGCTAAGTTATGAAGACGTGGCAACATCGCAGAGAAAGGGAAAGGGTGCGAAAAAGGGAAAATATTGAACATCAGTCCATATTTATTTGACGACGAGTATAATATAATTTAGTATCTGGTGGTTCACCTACTGCGCAAAAGATAGGGAAGGGGAACCATCTTGGTACACGAACAATATAATAATTATAGTTACAGAAACTTTAAGACATATTTTTTTAGTTTCCAGTTTCCACCTAACGAACAGTAATATTTTTTACTTACTAAAATATATTTGTTTTTATTTTCTGTGATGTTATATAAATAATAATTATTCAATAAATAATATTGAATTAAATTACTAAACTCAGTGATTTATTTAAAAATTCATAATATAATAACACCAAAATATGTATATTTCATGATATTTCAAGACAATTATGTTCAATAAATATAATAAAAATAAAACATGATTAATTATAGTGATATTAATAACAAAACAGCAAAAATAATTCGGGTCACAAATGACCCTATTTTGGGGACTCATGGCATAAAATTATTATTGTCAGGCAAGGGATAATGTTATATGAAATAAATTACTAACTTAATAAATAAGCGAGATATTAGCTGGGTCCATTAAAATATAACACCTGTATATATAAATATAATATAAGCAAAAATAAAAAACGGCTAAAAGCCCCGGTTATAGGTACCTACCCTGTTTGTATATGTATTGTATGCATTACATTTTTCGATAAAATCATTAATTATATGTTAAACAGGACATACATTTGACATAAATTTGAATAATGAAAAAGGCAGTCTCTTTTTGAGCATCAAACGATTTAATGGCAGGTACGCGGATTGAATATCAGAAGCGAAATCTGCATAATGGTGTGGAGAATGCAGGTCATCAAACACAACTTCATCAGTTAATCAAATTACAATTACCCTGTGTTATATTGTCGCTGTATTCGGCCACTCAACATGAGGATGTTTTAGATTTTAATGTGTTTTAGAACTTGCTTTCATTTACATTAGTTCTCGTTAATTGCACATCAATTAAAGCCTAACACGCCTGGTGCACGTATAGATAATTATACGTATAGGTATTTGTTTAATATAAACCTGAACAGCAATAATTTCTTAATTATGTGAATAAATAATATTTAGGGTACAAATGAGCAAATTGGTGGACAATTTCAACTTTCATGAAATTTCTCTAAAATTTTGAACATCTGCAGATCTGTTTAGTTTTCATTTTACTTTCTAAAATTTCAACACGATTAAAGATAAACGTTATTGCGCTTTTAAAAGGTGTCAATATCAAATGAAAAAAATCTGTATAAGTACATATTGTATTTAACATTTCTGGAAGACACAACAAATTCTAATTACATCTATTACTAATATATTTTTAAATTTTTTAATTCATTCTATAAATAAGTTTCCTCTTACTCTTCTGAATGTTCGAGATTATTCAAATTCATTGACGAGATTGGCGGTATTTCTGTTGCGTATATGTAATAAAAGAATAATACTCAGCTCTCCAGGTAGTATACGCCCATAGCTTCTCTTGTAATATTCTTTCACTGTATTCTGTCCTATGCTCTTTGTTTCCAGTTTTTTATCCTTAACACTTGTAATTCTTTTTACACCGATATGTAATATATGTATCTATAATTTTAAATATTTAATTAATAATAAAATACGATAAATTAAATGTACTTCCCAGAAAAATCCTTCAGTAATGTATTTGGACTTTTGACACTGATATTTTCTGTTAATTACAAACATTTCAATTTTTTAACTGGTTTCCATTGAGTTGTTTGAATTGACAAATTCAATACAAGGGTACTAGTACTAGTCCTTCTAATATCCAGACACATACATACACACACACACAGAGAGAGAGAGAGAGAGAGAGAGAGAGAGAGATCATCGTAAAATTTTAAAATCGGAATCTACAGTCCTCAAAACGTGCTTATTCACTAAAATCTGGAAATGGGATTTTTAGCATGACTCCAATACCTCTCTTAGCAAAAGATAAAAATGAGATATGAGCCGATTTGCAGATGTTTCAAATTTTAGAGAAGTTTTAGAAAGTTTAATTTGTTAATAACTCGCGGATCGATCGTCGGAACAAAAATCGTCTATTACATGACATGAAGGATAATTTCTAACTGAATTAAAATTTTTAAACCGCGGTATCATATCTTTAACCAGGTCAGAGTGGTTGATGAATATGTAGGAAAACGTTGACAAAAATTATTTAAAAATCATTGATAATTTACTTCTTTCGATGCCACGACGAATGAAAACTAATAAAACCTCTTAGACTAAGTATTAAATAATCAATATTGTTTATATTTTGAGTTATTTAATTTTCTTTCATAAATTGTTATTGTACTTAACTATGTTTGAACATAACTCGTTGAGAGTTCATCCTGGGTAAAAAAAAAAATTGAGAACCCTTTATGTACAAAAAATTACGAACTTTGATTTTATATTCTTATAACATTTTGATACGTGCCACTGTTTTTGAGAAAATAGCCAAAACTCATTTTTTGCACTTTTGATCAAAGACGATGGCTCACTCCGAGCCTGCCTGTCACAAATTTAAATTTTTCATATCCTTTTTGGCCTAAATATCATAAATATGTTAAAATCATTTTCACCCCACTTTTTATAGGGTCAAAACCTCTATTGACTGGATTAATATCTAGTGCTCCTGGCCTCAAAGCTTTATTTTTCTCCGTCCGAAAAACCACCAAATGCGTCCAAAATGTAATTACAGAGTGCGTGCATTTAATTTTGAATAAATATGTGATCTAGCAAAACATGTTTGAAATTCATATTACGTTATTTAGTACCTGATGGTACATTTTGATACCACACTAAAACCCTGTTGGTACGCATATGTACCGTTTCCTCCGCCGACCCCAACAAATAATTTAAGTTATAGTAGGTAACAAAATCCCATTAGTTGACACTAAATTGACACAACCATTTCTAATTTTTGTTTTAAAACTCGTAATTTATATTCAGGGATGAAAAGGTTTGTAGGATCATAGATACGCAAATATTAGTATACTCGTAGTATTGATGACAATAGTTTTTGTATCATTAGTCTAGAAATTGCACTTTTGCGAGTGCCAGTATTTTAAATACGAGCACTCGCAAAGCATATTCTAAACGTGTGATATATAATATTTTTTTTATATTATTATTAGAATAATATTAACCCATAACCATAAAAGTTCTCATTTTTTTGCAGATCTAGGCCGGCAAAAAAGTATTTCTGGACGATATAGAGGTATGTAAAAACAAGTTCTATCGGACACAAAAATAATAATCGATTACAAAATCTACCTTGAAATATAAATTATCTGGTAGCGATCGATAATAATGTGAGTAGAATATTTGTTATGTGATTTAGTGTTAGATCAATAAAATCTATTCCAAATTATGTCAATAGATAATATTATATTTTACACATAAAGATTGTGGTTGGTTCCTATATATTAACTGATACTATTGCAGCTCCACTGAAACTATTATTGAAAACTACCATATCTACATACTTATCTCTATTCTGTATGCTATCCGCTGTAAATTAATTTTTGGGTATGGGTACAGGCATTACGATTATTGCGTGGCGGAATTAACACGGCTCCTTATCAGCATCCAAAACGCGTGTTCAGCATAGTCCGGACGTAGAAAAGCTATCCCTGCCATCTGCACCTCTGGGATTCCGGACAGAGGTTGAGAGAGACTCCGGACTCCGGAACAGTGGCCGGAAGATCGAAGCTTACACAGGAACGTGAATGTATTCAATGTAAAAAGATAAAAAGTGCCTTTAACAGTTATAATCAATCTATGTCAAATATTTTTCAAGAAATATAAATTTTCGTTGCATGCTTCGCTCAAATACGAGTTCATTCATAATTGTTTTTCATTTTCCGTTTTGTATAATAGATAAGGTAAATATCGTCTAAAATCCGTTTTAACAGTTTTTGACCATATTTTTTGTAAATGTGTGTGTGTGTGAGTGTGTGTGTGTGTGTGTGTGTGTGTGTGTGTGTGTGTGTGTGTGTGTGGGTGTGTGTATATATATATATGTGTGTGTGTGTGTGTGTAATCAAGGCGATTTATCAAATACTACAATTGTAATATCCAAATCAATGTCTTACTGATCTGCAAAGATTTGTAAAAAGCTTAAAAAAGCGCATCTGTTTTTGTAATCAACATCATATTAATATAATATTATTCATAAGTAGGGCAGTTTTCAGTGCGTTTTTGTTCATTATTCATGACCAGTTGTAACGCTTATAGTTAGATTCATTTTAACTTTTGGTTAAATTGACAATATCGTAACGAAACGAAATGTCAAATGAGTTGTTAAATATTACTGTCAAAATTTCGATATGTACTTTTATTAAATTTTGACGTTTTAAACTGTCATTATTAGCTCCATAGCAACAATTATAAGTAACACTGTTTTCACAAGTGAATTAAATTTTTTTAAATCACTCACTTTTTTTTTAATTCACTCTGAAACAAATAATGCATTTAAAATAACATCAGGCACGAAATTAACACTTACCATAGTATTTATCAGACATTATCAGCCATTTTCATTATTTTTCACGGCACAAGTGACAGACAATAAAGCTTTTTAAATAGATGACTTGACATCTATCATCGACGATTTTTTCAGTCTACTAACTGACTAGTTTTTTGTTTTGTCAAAATTAAATATTATAATGGTTTTTATTACTATTTCGTCAAAATTAAATAAAATATTGTACAAACCACGTGAGCTAAGAATGTTCACTTGAAGAAATTAACTCACTCGCCCTTACAGGCTCGTACGCTAAACTTTCTTCTCATGAATAAACATTGCCTTAGCTCACTTGGTGTGTAAATATTTATTTTCTATAACCTGTCGTTAAGACTTTAACTAGTTATAAGCGGTGCAACTAAACATTACAGATTGACAGATACAGACATAAAACGTATGAAATTTTATATTCATCAACATCAAGAGCTGATTAGTTCTTGGCAACATTCAGTCAACCTTAAGTAAGGGTTGTCATAATAAAAGAACCGTATTTAAATTCACCGCCTCTTTTTTTCATTTGATTGATAATTTTGAACCTGACATTGTAATCTGTCATTGTACCAATTAATAAAGGTGAACACTTCACGAAAGATATTTTTAACTTTGCTAAGGCCAAGTGGGGTATTTTTATACCCTAGTGACATTTTTTTTAAATAACTTTCCAATTCCGGGATTTATAATATTGTTTCTAAAAATGCAAAAAAGACACTTCTACAGTTATCATTTGAATTTATTTAACATTTTTGATCTGATTATTTTGACTTGAATAAATATTTGAAACACTGTCTGTTGCTATTTCTTTCATAATACATACTTAAAATTCGTCAGTTAAATTTATGTTTGAGATACAAAATTATCTCATGTGGTCTACGGTCTTCGTTGCCGGGATATAATTAGGGAATTATTTAAATATCATCTGGTTGATATGGACCTTAGAAACAAGCGGTTCTCAGGAGGACGGCCGGCGCAACCTATTATATTACCCAAGGAACAAATAATTTATTTCGTCAATAGTAACAGGGGTTACTTTCGTGCCAATTAAAATTCGAAATAAGTGTTGCCGTCGGTGGGGATCGAACCCGCATCTCAAGATTCGCGACTAGACACTCAGGCACACGGCCATAAGACCCCATATGCATTTTAATATTCAATGAAAATCTGTTGTGGCCATCACAAGACTTCTCACCATTTCCATATTAGGCTACATAAGTAGGTATTATATTGCACTTCGCTATCGAACCGTCGTTTTATAACAAAAAAATACGGAACTTTACACAAATATTGTTTTTTTTTTATTGTATTTTACATGTCTTCTGCACACATTCTAAATAATTCTAATTAAACCTATTTTTGATTGTATGAGTAAGTTCCTAAATGTCAAAGATTCTTCCAATTCGTTAACCAGATTGGCGGTATTTCTGATGGATATATGCATTTTACCTATAATTTCAAATATTTATTTAATAAAACAAATCAGAATGTCACTAAAACTGTTGAATTTCTCAAGTAGTTACCTTAGTGCCTTAGCCTTTGCGATTATATTATTCTATATATTATAGTATCTCTATCTCTAAATCTATACAAGATATAATAAAAATTTTCAGTGTATTAGATGGACAATTTTATGTTCTTCAATATTTGTAATAATAAAAATTTCCAACAAAAAATATATTTAGAACAATTTTTCTAAGAAACTACTACTTCCGCTTATCCAATTGTTACCAAATCATTTTCAGCTTTTCCCAAGAATGTCATATTGAGGAATTCATAGTTAAACAGGTCTTAAATCTTATAGTTTCGGAGGAATCGTCCTTCCAACGTCCAAAAATACACACACACACACACACACACACACACACACACACACACATTCACACATCCACATACACATCATCGTAAAAATGTTATAATCGAGTTCTACCTTAAATCGTGCTTATTCACTATAATCTGGATATGCGAATTTTAGCATGAATCCAATACCTCTCTAGCGAGAGGTAAAAATCAAAGCGAGTCTATCGACGGCAAACCCTGAAATCCATATTTACATTTAAAATGACGGATATTAGTGTTTGCCACCGACAAGTATGTATCAAAAATGTTTTACTTAACAATTTCACTTGGAAAATACATAAATATCGGGTTTTCATAATTTATGTTAATATAAATATTAAGGAACACTTAATTATGTATATTTATCATTATATTCTGCAGTATATCTTTTATGAAATATGGATTTGGAGAAAAAATTAGTATAATTAATTTAATATTATAAATCTTAACTTTTTCAACTCGAAAGAAACCTGATGTTGTAAAGCTATATCTTATGCGTATTAAGCCATGTCTTATGCGTATTAATTTTTGAGTATTATATTTTGTTACATTTTATTTTATTTAATTACTTATTTTGCTTCGCTAATTGCCGATTTTTGCATTATTAGAAACTCGTGGATGAATGCCATCATCCACATCCTGTTATTCTCGAATTTGATCACTTATCATATTGTCCCTGAAGAACTGCGTATCAGTACCTTTAAGACTCAGGGATTGGTCTAAATTGACGTCACCTCATTTTAATATATACTACTGAGACGGGTTTTGCCGTCAGAGTTCAAAGTTAACAGTTCGCGAGAGCATTGTCAAAAGGGGTAACATTCGGACTTCGAAAAGAACTCTCCGGGAGTTTCAGTGGCGTTTCAAATTCAATATTCGCGTAATTAAATATCGCGGATAACAGGATAAATCAAAAGGCACATTTCGTGTATTTGTATTCTTTATTTCGGCAAATAAAACATGTATTGAAAGATACCAAAGTGTTTTAAGTACGAAAAGATCCCATTCAATAATAAATATTGTTAAACTGTTGCGCAAGCCAACCACGCAACACTGATACGTGTAACAAATTCAAAAATTTGTTATTGACAGATAAAATTTCAGTGTCAAAAATCATTACGTTCGTGACACAATTTTACTGAAAATATGTAAGCTGCTGCAAAAAACTGTGTATATTGATTGTGTATATGTACCTATATGAAATTGCGAATGGGAGGGGGGGGGGGGGGGTAATGTGCTGGCCACATCAGAGTTATTTGATAACAGTCTCTATACGACTCATTTATTTATTTGAGTTGAATATATGAGACAGAACAAATTCAATGGAATACATTAACATGTTTTAATTTTCCATATGTCATTTCCATTTGTCAAATACACCGCATGAGGTAATTTTAAATATATACATATGTATAATAAACTAGATTTGAAAACAGGTTGTTTTAGCAAATACAAAACATTTCCCTGAATATTTATTGTGCGGGATAAAATTCATAATATAGGAAAATTCCGGACTAATGATCACTGTAATTTCTAAGGTGAAATGAAGTATAACTACTATAATAATCACAAATTATAAATTATTAAAAATGTAACAGTGAATGGGTCCATAAACCATATTCGAAAGACAACAAATTTACATAAAAATCGTAAAATAATTACTAAAAATCTGTTGCAGCACAATATCTCTCACCATTTTTATATTAGGCTATATAAGTATTGTATTTAACATTTCTGGTACACACAAAAAATCTAATTACATCTAGTCTTTATATTTCAATTCATTCTATGAACAAGTTTCCTCCTACTCTTCTGAAAGTTCGAGATTCTTCCAATTCATTGACGAGATTGGCAGTATTTCTGAAGGGTATATGATGAATTACATATATACATACTTTGGTTTATAAATGAATCCGTTTCCTTTTTATACCAATTTTAGATATTGTTAAAGTCTTTTCCTCGTTATAACAATAGCATATTATATTGCTATTACATTTCGACTTGTCCCTGTACGAATTTTAGGTTTTCCAAATTCAAGGACAGGTCAATTTAACGTGCAGCAGCTATATCTATAATTTTAAATATTTAATTAATGGTAAAATAAGAAATATTAAATGTACTTCCCAGAAAAAAAAATCCAACATTTGCTAACCTGTTATGAGCGTTAATTATAACGATGAAATATGACCTCTGCAATATACATGGTGTTTCTAAACCTGTACTATAACTTTAATAGGGTTAAAATTTTAAATAAAAGTTAAATAAACAAAATTGAAACGAAATTGTTAAATGACAGATTATCATTGCAGTCAACAAAACGATGCAATATTGTTTACTTAACCAGTAGTTAAAATTTTAATCAGATATTGAAAAACCGGCTCTTCTAGGTATATAGTACTAACCAAAATGAGTAAAAAGCATAATCAACATGGGTCCGAACTTCAATAGCTTCCGAGATAAGGCCAAGAAAGTTTTTACGGTATTTAACTCTGATATCTCCAAAATTATTAGAGTTACGACATCGTTTAAATAAGACTTTTTGTTTACCTTCTATTAAGTAAAATGTTGTGGCACCTTGACCAGTATTTAATTTTCAAATAACTTCTAACTATTAGAAAATGAGAAAAATGTTTCATATTAAATTTTATTGTATTTTTATTATCTATTTACTGGCATAGACAAAATTCTGTTCGATCACTATCTTTGACAGTTTTTATTTGCTTTTAATACGAAATGACCTCTTTCTTGGAAACAGTTGCAGGTCGAACCCATTTTTAACTTTTTTTTTACTCATTTTGGTTAATAATATTAATATACACCCTTAAAATTTTTGATAGGTTTAGAAACACTATCTTACGCACCGAATTACAATTGACTTTGAAGTTCCCGCTGTACTTGTAAATCTAAGAGTGCTAGCATATTAATTATCGCTGCATTTCGTAACTAGAATATATAGTGTACGCTAAACCAGCAAAGCGTTCAGTAGAAGACGTTTTGCTAGATTTGCTAGCATGTCATCAATGTTATCTATTCCCAGACAAAACTGTCTAGCTCACTCTGGCATAGTAGAAGACCAGCTTCCCCATAAATACCAACCAATCGCTGTTTAACAACTGTCTGAAAAAGCCCTTCTTCTGGTATATTAACCTCTCTATAGATAGCGCGATTTCATACGAAAGATATATTAGCGCGAATTTCATGTCAGGTCGGAAACTTTTGGAACTTGCCTTGTATATCATTACGACGTGTTTAGTTTTTTAGGTACCTACCGAAAACTTGTAATGAACAAACAATAAAATGTTGTGGATTGAGAAGTTTATTGACAAGAAAGATTGTAAGGGTAAGTAAATACGCTTAAATTTAAATTAATATTGATTAAAAGTCATGTAAACTGTGCTTCTGTAGCTGACAAAACTACTAAAATCATTTTACCAATATAAAGATGTTGGTCTGATAGTACGGTAAGTGACATCGTTTTTATATAAACTAAATTATTATTTTCTGCTCTTCTGTTCATTTTACTGTAGAGTGCAAAGTTGTAACAGAGTTAAAATTTTTATACAAAACTGTTTGCATTTTTTTATCATGTTTTCGGTTTCTTCACAATTTTAGAAAGAATTCAAAAGTTCCGTTAATTAGCAGCAATAGCCATGACTTTATAACATTGTAGATTCATTGTATAAAACAATATAATATTTCGTCAATTTTTTTTATAATAAAAACTAAATTATATAATGAATGCTTATTCGAACCAGGAACTTGTCTTTATTATAAAATATTATGACGACAACAGTTATCGAAGGTTATGGGATTAATTTTCTATAAATCAGATTGACGTTTGGCGTTTAGAAATAATTTCTGAAAAACTGAAAAGAAGAATACAAATTTCATGGCTATTGCTACGAACAGATTTTTTGAAATCTCATTTCAAAATTGTATAGAAACTGGAAATATAATAACAAATGCTAAAAAAATGTATATGCATCTTTTAATTCCGAACAAAATTACACTCTACTGGTTTTGCCGTAAAATAAATAGGAGAGCAGGAAATTGCGTAAAAATAAAATCCCATGTTAAATTCCCATGTTCACCCCTAACCGTCAACGCCGTATAATGCAGAATTTCCTGATACTTATTACTTGTTATATTTTTTATATCAACCTCGAATATAATTTAGATTTATATCACAATGAAACATGAGTATTATTAATTATGTTTGAGTGTAAATATATCTGAGCAGTCAGACAAAAAGAGAAAAAGAAAACAGTACTTAATTAAGAAGTAAAATATTTCCGTTGCGCGACATTATATTCATTTACCGGTTTCGTACTTAGTTTTATTTTTATTTACTCGTCAGAATTACTTTGACTGCTGCCTCTTTTCTGTTCATATGTTAGCGTGTGTGTTCACACAACGTGAATGTGACTGCTACGCTAGGTGAGGTTATGTCCACACCACTTAATGACGCTTTTCCTGTAATGGCGACAGATGCTAAATGCATTTGGGATTATTTCGTAGACGCGGTGATCTTAAAATTATCCCAGTATAGAATTAGCGATTAGATTTATTGCTTTTATATTGGTGGCAAGATTATAAACTAGGAGATAGAAGTTAGAAACGATTTAGTTTAGAGTAACAACAGTTTCGAGAGTACAAAGTGGGGCTGTTGTAACCTAAAATTTAATATTTTATTAATTTTTTGATCGTTCTCCAATTTATTCATATATACGATTTAATAGTTTACATGAAAATAATCAAATATTATACGGATATTATGAAATGGTACAAAATAGTTATTTGTATATCAAGGTTGCGAAATTACTGTCTAACATAACGAGAGAAAAATTGTCACCGTGGCCGCTTACGGCCGAGGCTCGAGGTAGGACAACCTCGAGGGCGTTACAGGGTTTCGAAGACAAGGTGCAACAAATACATAATTAGAAAATTGTTTATTACTAAACAGTCCTTGAAGAAAGGCATTGAAAAGAGATTAATGCCCAGTTTCACCATTATTGAATAAATATAATATATATATAATAATAAAATAAATTCGCAAATAGTTATCTGGTGAATAAACTTTATTCATTAATTAGTCAAAGTTTCGTTTCACTATGCATACAATATTACTTTTCTCTTCCCGACAAAAGTGTCAAGTTCACTGTCGACGAAAATAATTTTTCGATTTGTGCCATTGAAATCAAATGAAAATGAGTGAAAATAGATATAAATAAGTGAAATAGAACTAGAAGCAAAATTTATCTCGAGAAAGAAAAAAAATTGTGTAATAGTAACAGAAACTGGCACATTCATGCTGCATCATGCTTAGAATTTCATAAACGAATTTTTTGATAATCCGAATTGCATCCGAAAATCTACTTCGTCAAATTGATTATAATTTTTTTTTTTTCACCTAAAAACAATTTCTTCATCGGAGGATGTCAATAATGATGAGAAGGACATTCTACTTTTAAAGGAAATATTAATAAATAATATTTAATTTTCCATATGTATCTTTTATCTATTTTAAATTGTAAAAAAAGAAAATATCATATGTCAAACTATTCGTTGAATAAATATTTAACTGGGTAAAAATCTACAAAGAATTTAACCAACGACGTAGTCGTCGAATAGTTGGTGACTGACGTTGGCGAAACGAAATTTTATTTTATTCAACGAATAGTGTAACTAATGAATAAAATATTTATTTGTCAATGGTGAAACCGGGCATAAGTAATTTCTAAAATAACTATATCACAATATTTATTGCATTTATAAAAAAAATATATTCTTGTCATATTTTAAAAACGTCACTGTCAATGGTCAATAGTTCAGTATCTATCATCTCAAATCTTAAGCGAGTGAATTTGCTTTTAGTTTAACGGACGTTACTATAGTATCGGCCGCGAAATTGGATTTTGCGGACGGTATTGATTGCGTCTGCGAAATGTTTAGTTTGCGAGCTGTTGCACAAAAAAATAATAAAGTGCGATTGGAAATATATACGTCTTATATTTTAACAGTACTTCATACAAATTAACATAGGATCATTTAAATTACATATCAGATGAATATAAAGGATAGCGAATATAATGATATACCACCATACAAGGTTCGAGTTTCTAATTCACGGTAAGCTATTTCATTATTTTATTAAAATACGTTGGAAATTTATATTATATCAACTTTTATTAATGTATATTAGGCAGTTTGCGAACCTTAGTTACGTATAACTTAGAAAAGACGTTTCTCCTGAACGTAATCTGTATTACCAGATATTTAAGTTACTGTTTGAATTAAAATAAGCTTCGCAAACTATTTCTATCGAAAATTGACAACGCTCAACTGTACATCACATTACGTTATAACGTAACTAAGTTATTATTATGAAATGTTACTTAAAAAATCAATTTCCTATAACTGTAAAATTATTAATTTTCTCAGTCATTAACCATTAAAATAATTATATAAAAAATATGTTACTGACAAATTTTAATTCGTCAATTGTTCTCTAATTTGTCAGTTTTAAATTAAAATATTCTGTACCGTTAATTCCAAAGTTAATTAGAATTTTTTTTATAATTTTATTTTTATTTTCATATCAATCTAATATTACTTTTTAAATTTTCATTTTTACTTTTCGTAATGTATAGGGTGGATCCCTATACATTACGCTGCACACCTGATACCGTTACAGTAAAACTACAGTGGCATTACATTTTTTTTTTTTGACAGACTCCCTCCATACTAATGCACTTAGTCCATCGGTGCTCCAACATTTCAACAGCCTCCAGGAAAAAATTTTGTCCGACATCTGCAAACCACCTCTTTACATCTTCCATCAGTTCATCATTACTGAAAAAAAAAATTCCCACGTGTAATCACTGGGGGCGAGATCTGGCGAATATGGTGGGTGCTCCACTAATTCAAAATCTGCTTGGTGTATAGCAGCCATGGCAATACAAGATGTATGGCTGGGAGCATTATCCTGATGAAACAGCACACCGTTCCTTAACTTTCCTCGGCGTTTCTCTTTAAGAGCGTCTCGCAATTTAGAAATCAATTGCGTGTAATAGGCCCCTGTAATGCTCTGTCCCTTTCGCAAATTGTCCATCAAGATGATTTCTTGAGCATCCCAGAACACAGACAGCAAAACCTTTCTTTGAATTTGCGTGGAGGAGGAGAACCGCGATGTTTCCACTCTTTACTTTGCGCTTTGGTCTCGGGATCATAATAGTGCACCCATGACTCGTCCTTGGTCACTTACCGACTAAGAAAGTTCTCTTTATTTGCTTGGTACCTTTCCAGAAGATGCTCACAAGTCAACACCCGATTTCTTTTTTGATTAATAGTTAACATTCGGCGCACCCATTTTGCATTCATCTTTTTCATATCTAATTCTTTAGTCAGTATCTGGTACACCACATGATATGATAAGCTAGTATCTTTCGCAATGTCCCTGATGCGTACTCGTCGATCTTACATTACGATAACGGATAACGTGTACCTTTTTAATGTTTTTATCTGTTGTTACTGTTATGGGAGGACCACCGGCATGTTGGTTTTCACAGGATGTTCTTCCGCATTTAAAATTTCGACTCCAGCGTTTGACTATGTCATAAGAAACTGCACACCCCCGAATAGTTACCACAATGTCTTCATTAATTTGAGTTGGCGTCATGCCCTTTTCTGGAGGTATTTTATTACTGCGCTTTGTACTATAGGATCCATTTTTATGAACAATTACGACACACAGTTCAAGAATTAGCCACATCACAACAACGCTTTGAGATACAAAGTTGATATTTTCTAGATATAATCTACAAATGTCAGTTATCTAATTGTCAAAAACATTAATCCAGCAACCACTTAGAAATAGGTCAGAGCCGGAGCATAGGGATCCACCCTCATAAGTATCAATTTCTAATTTAATTTGCCATTTCTTATATTTTTATGTATCATTCTGTAAATTTGTCTCAAATGCATTTTTTATGTTTCATTTATATTAACCAAATAAAATGTATGTATGCATAGTTTCGGTCTGCCAGACAGAGATATGACTACTGAAATGTGAAAGTATTGATCATATACTGTGATCAAGTATATCTATTAGAGACGTTAATTATGCTATTAATAACAATTAATAATATAATCTCAGAGCTGTCATGCAATGGAATTACTACACATGAAATATAGATGGATATAAAGTTTGATTTATAACTATTATTAATTTCATATCTGATATGTGGAGTAGAAGGCAACAACTACAAATATATTATTTATATAAATAATTAAATCGAACAAGTCAGAAAATTCCAATTTTTACACAAACTTCTACGCCGCAGTTGTTCATTTTATATCTTAATAATATTAGAGAGCCCATTTATTTTTGGTAAATCATTTTTATACTTCATGTTATAAAACTGTTACTACAGCAGCATTATATGGCTATGCATACAATGAAAATAAAATAAAATTCTTTGTGTTTCAGGTAGAACATAAACTGTCTGCTAAAACTGCATTAAACGAGTTTATTTACTCAAAATGATGGTAATATTTCATATATTATTACAAAGTATAAAGTATATATTAAAGATATAATAAAATACTGTGCATCGTTAGTGAGCAACTCTTTCACAAAGTTTTAATGAACATCTTACAAACAATCAATAAAAGCACCTTTTCGTATCTTAGGCATAAATTAATGTAATAATCTCTCAGACGAAGGAATTTTTTTGTAGAAATAGGAAAATATTTGATGGACTTGTTTTTAGCGAATAATATGGTATTTTTGGAAGATATATTGTAAATAATGATTGAGAGATACGGAGAAATCAGTCTTGAAATTTATGAAAATGTTTTTATTTCAAGTTCAATGATTCGGCAGCCAATCTGCTTTCCTCATACTACAATTATATGAAATAAACTAATTAACAACTGTTTCTTTTATTAATGTACATTTTTATTTTATTTATTGTAGATAACTCACATGTAAATTTATTGTGGTGAAAATTTAAAAAGTAATGTTTTAATAAAGCTCAAAAAATTAATGAACAGTTGAAGAACTTTCTGTCTTGGTGTTCTTCTTTGATTGGTCGTAATTTGATTATATTTGTTGTACTTGATTCTTTAGGTTTACCTCACTTTTTTCAACCCTTATTCAGAAGATGATCTATAGGATCTATATAAATTTTAAATTCGGACGATATACTCGTATAAATGTAGCTCCTTTAATTTTTAAATTTTCAACACAATAAATTTACATGTAAGTAATTTACAATAAATAAAATATAAATGTACTTTAATATGAGAAATAGATGTTAGTTTGTGACATATATTTGTAGTTCCCTGAGGAAGGCAGATTGGCTGTAATAAAAACAGTTTCATAATTTTTCCAGATTGATTATATTTTTTTTCTTTATAATAGCCATCATTTATTTTTCAAATAAATTACTATAAAAACTTTTGGCGTCTAAAAAACTGTTTTTCTATGTTATAGACCCGTTTTAAAAATTACACCCTATATATATATATATACACATATACAGGGTGTTAATACTAAGTCGTTACACCCGAAAATGGTAGTTAGAACTCATTAAAACAAACAACTTGTCTTAGTTTAAATTTTTGATTTGGTGCCCCGGTTCGTAATTATTGGAGTTCTTTTGTTTTTCGAAAAATCGCTATAACTCAATTATTTTAAAGACTATTGAATTTTTTTCTTTCAAATTTACCTTTAGGCTCTCTGAAATATTTGGAATTTACAATTATTTTTTATTTTTTCAAATGACAAAATGGCGATCGATCAAAATTTCAAAACATGATTGTTTGATAACCACTCCACCGATTTTCGAAAGTAAAACATTTATAAAATCTTTAAACTATCTACTACAACATTTGTCTTAACATTTTTTTCAATCTATTCCAAAAAAAGTTTTTATTAATTTAATTGACTTATAAGTACAGTGTGTTCAAAAATAATCCTAACTCGGAGTAGGCTATGAACAAAAAAACGTATATTAATTTGAAATTATTCAATTAAATGTCAATTTGACAAGAGATATTGTGAAAAATGTTATCTAAAGAAATGTTTTTGTATCCTTATTTTAGAAATAGAAATAAATTAGAAAACTTTTCTCCTTAAAATTACATTTCACGATCAATTGTGAAAAAAAATATTAATAGTCTTTATAATAATGAAGTTATGACGATTTTTCGAAAAACAAAAGAACTCCAATAACTACGAACCGGGGCACTAAATCAAAAATTGGAACTAAGAAAAGTTGTTTGTTCTAATGAGTTTTAACTCCATTTTCGGGTGTAACGGTATTAACACCCTGTATATAAAATGCTTATGTAAAATAAAATTGAATTCATAAAAATATATTGTGCTTCCCAGAATTCAGTTTTTAGTAGTGAAATTATGAAAATCCTTTGAAAATTTTTAAAAAATTCAATGAAATTGCGAAAAGTCCTCACATCAGAATTGAGTAAGATCTTTTGCATCCGATTAATTTTCACATCCTATCAACAAAAAAAGTAGTTCACGGTGGTGTTATGACCATAATGATTTTCCAAAAGGACCTTTCGTAATTACGTATTTTGAAGTAATTAATGGTAAAAATAGTTAAAAGTGATGTTTTGACTTATCTTAACCTAACCATAAAAACTCATGCCCGTATATTACTATTTTTCATGATAGTTGGATGTAAAAATAAAATGATGCAAAAGATTTTGTTCAAGCTTTCGCAGTTTCATTAAAGTGGCTACTTGTAAGTCGACTGTACAATATAGCTGAGAACGATACCAAGAACACTTTCTACCTTACTTTCAGCTACCAGATAATTATTATCACATAACAATTAAAATTTTAGACAAATGTTGAGTATAAATAAATAATTTTTAATTAATACGTTTCGTCTCGAGTTGCAAACTTCAATCTCGTAAGTAATAATAACGTACTATTATTTAGATAGGCTATACTTAGTTATTATTCGTGTTATATGTACCTACATTATGTAGTTATTTTATATACATTAATAATTATTATTATAGTTTTTAATCTGGCCCACTTACCACTTGGCACTTAAAATATTCCCAACTGGCCCATTTGAGGACCTTGCCTTTTGATAATTATTATTTTTATTGTACAATTATAAGTTACTTTATTATAAAAATATTTCCAGCATTTCGAATCATCATATTTTCGTAGCAAGAATTATTAAAACTTTTAAAAAGTCTTGAGTTTTGTAACATATTTAAAAAAAAATATTCTTATACATATACATTGTTATTATTTGGCGAGGAGAAAAATATTGTATACACTACCATAAAAAATTTATGTGGGAAAATATAAATACGGATGCACTATAGAATTAATAATAAAAGAGCGTAGAAAACATTATATTAAAGTGGAGGCAAATTGCATTTGGTTTTGTATATGGCGTACAAAGTTAGATTTTAAATGCAAATATGCTGAGAATATGCATACTACATTAGATAGAATCAAATAATCACATTTTTAGCCCGAGGACTTGTACTGTTTGTGAATAGCTCCTATATTAAAACGGTAATAGAGTTTCCAACTTTTGCAATGCTGTTACTGATCTGATAACTGCATGGCTTCGTACTTTGACTTTCGCAGTCAGATGTAATTACATTTTATTTTACTTTCAAAATCAAAACAAACAAAATGTCGGAAAAGATAATTTAATTAGTAATTTAATAAACTTGAGCATATTCAAAATAGACACATGAAGTTTAGGATATTTTCACTGTTCAAGTCAATGAATTATTAATTAAAAAAATTATTAAATTTTGCATTTCGAGCAATAATTTCTTTAACCAAAGACAAGCAAACTTGATAAATATTAATTAATTTTAAACCTTGGCGAATGCTTCTACCATTTTGCTCAGTGATATACTAATTTGCTAATGAATTCAATCAGTTGTAACAAATATTTATTGAAATAGGTTATTAGCCAGGAACATTTCCACGGCAAAGGAGTAGTTATATAACTTACCGCTCTCAAATTTTGAATTAGCAGCCACTAAAAATTTATATTAAGAAATAGTTTTTCAAATTATATTTTCTTTGTTTGGAGGTTTTCAAATTATCCTTTTGCACATATATTTTTTGTATTTTTTTTTTTTTTTTTTGCAGTCAAATTAAATAATAATTTATTAGCCAATATGTAAAATATGTTTTAATGAGAGTGTATATTTTATGTTTTTCTTTGTATAGTACGTTAAACTAAGACTATGTTGTCTTTAGCTATTTAAAAAACCCGTACTCTCATAGAATAATTTCATGCTCGCTTAATCCGTGACCAATCAGAGACCAGGAGATGCAGCAAAATTTATTGAACTCGTCCACTGTCAAAATGTCTGCTGAATTCTTCCATTTCAACGGAGTTAAACCATCAATACATCATCATACAAATAAAAATTTTAGAAAAAAGTTCGTCTTTTTTTTTCAAATATTATTTAAAATTCAAGTTTCTTTGATGCAACTGGGCCCAAGTCATATATTCGGAAAGCAACATTTTTAAATTAGAAAATATGATGAAGAATATGCCCGAATATACATACTGAATTATGATTACAAATTTGAATCATATTTTAGGGCAAGGTTTCCCAAACATTGTTGGTCCGTGGACCCCTTTTTCCGCAGATTTGGCGGCTGACCCATCTTGACTTGAATTTGTATACATAGTAATCATCGTAATCGTCGAATACTAAAAGAAAAAAAATGTGTGTATTTTTTTTAAAAAGTTTATTATATTTTATCCAAATGAAGTTTAATAAATATTTTAATAGCTTATATGGAACTTTTCCTACAAATTCTGCTGACCATCAAGGGACAGAGGCTATGGACCTCTAAAACAGCGTTTTCGAGGATTAAGTCATAAATTCTATTTTCACAAATTGCAATGATACTAATTTATAAGCAAATTCAATCAGCTACAACACAACAAATATTTAACTAAATAGGATATACACCAATTTTAGCAATGATAGAAATGAACAGTTGTTTGGTTTGTTTCCATAAATATTAAACTGTTATGTTTAACCAAATATACACGACATACATTTATGCAGTTTGCTACAATTTACACAGTAAAATGGTTCATATGTTTTGTACAATAATATATAAATGTAAAACTATACAGGTGTACTCTGAGAAAACCGACAAACTTTTACTATGTGTTCTTTGGGTCATTCTAAGTAAAAAATTATTATTTACCTAGGGCCCAGAATATGTTAAACGCAAACATATATAAACTATACAAAAGACCATGTCAGCATATTCTACATTAGTAAAATTTCTAGTTAGATGATTTTAACAGTTCATGCTATTAATATGACAAATAAAACTATAGCTACTTACCTATCATTCTTATTAAAATAGACTTGATTATTAAAAATTAAAGATTTTGCGTGTTTCTGTTGATATCTGTAAAACGGAGAAGAATTGACCAATAGTGTATATGAACTTATTTACTTAGAAGACCCCTAGAATACATCGTAAAAATTTGCCGGTTTCCACAGATACATAACATAATGTCATATCATCTACTGTAACCTGTTTACGAAGACTACGAGTATAATGAAATATGTGTAAAATTTATAAAATATTATTTTACGCTACGTGAGATTGAAAACTTAAATTCGAATCCCGTTGAAGTCAATTATTTATAGCACAAGAACCCCAGCTGTGGTGTTCTCTACATAATAACTTTGATGTTCTATTGTGTAAATCTGTGCTAACTAGGGAAGAGCATTGAACCCTTAACAATTTACTCATAAGCCTTGTATTATATTACGTTTATTAGAAGATAATCTGTGTATTTATGACTTAGTAGTTGTTCGTTGTACTCTTCTACCAGTATCACCATTTTTTCTATTCTGTTCGTACGATATACATATTTGCTAATAGAAGTTTTGTTTAGGACATTATGAAAATAGTTACGAACTAAGTGCAGAAAGACTATATTCCCGCATGAGGGCATTTTTTTAAGCATGAGCGAGTGCCTTCAATTGCGCGAGTGCGTGTAAAGTCTCATCTACACGTTGGTCGAGGTTAGGCAAATGAAAGCCAACGACGAGTTTACACCAACATGAGGAAAGGTTTTTTGTCTAACTTCGCAGCGACTTGCATTGGCCACTCGCCATTTGCCGACGCTCGCCTCTGTATCGGTTTTTGGTGCACGAGTCAAAAAAACGAGAAACGTCTCGCAGACAATCATAGCTTTAGAGTACCACAGAGTTTATATTTGTGCCATTTAAAAAATTTAAATATTACAGAAGGCTACCCTCCAGGCTACCTATTCTAGACGAGATAGAAATTCGGGCAAAAGAGCTGCATTCTGACTAGTGGGCGAATGAACTACTGCTTGAATAGCTTTATGCAATGAGTGTTTTATATTGATTTCTTTGTTTTAGCTTTCATTTACATTATTTATTAATAAAAATAATTTGTTGACAATTTCTACTAGGGCAAATTTTTGGTGAGACGGTTAGGTTGGTGACAATGCTTTGTGTTTTTTTTCTGTCCATTACCTACTTAAATATTTCGTAAATTTAAACAAAATTAATAAGCATAACCAAAATAATTTAAGAATAAATCTTATTCTAACATCAATAAGCGCGTTAGAATATGATATCCTAATTCTGAATCAAAGCATAGTTATTTTTGTGCCGGAAATCCGTGATTCTGAAATTGCATTAGTCCAAAATAAGAAAAAAATACGAAATGTATTCTAAATTGTTGACGTATTATCTACTACTTAGGCGACTATACGTGGTTTTTCAGTGATAATGATGACAGAAGTTTCTTTTATGACACTAGTGCGGAAATTGGCTACTTCCCCCACTCATTTTGTGTTAAGTACATTTGTTACTATTCGTAATACGATTGTATTTCCCGGGCCGTCAGAACTACAACCGCTTACTTAATATTATCCATAGTCGTGCACTTATTATAATTATTTTACTAAGTACCTAGTAGTTTTTTAAAATAAAATACACAATTAAGTTCTCGTACTTTTATAGTAGCCAATAGCCCTGTATAGTGTATACGTACATTTACGTTCAGATCAAATGTGAAGTAGCATTACCTAGATCTCGAATGGTATATTATTGGTCGGCTAAGTACAGGTAGTCGTAAAAATATCATTAGTTGTCGGTTCATATATTTTTAAATTATAGGAAAATCAACTTCGTCGCTTTCATAACAATAATAAGTAACGAACGATTGTTGTGCAACTATTCTTAAATGAACAGGGACGCAGGCGTAGGTATCTATGTATATACGTACTTGAAACCTTGGTCTTGCCGTCTGCTAAATAAGCTAGTGAATATTGAGATAGAAAAATTGATGGAAATTTTATTTTTTATTCTCATTTTCCAATGCAATAAAAATTTGTTCCTTTTTTGCTTTATTGAAAATTCTTTGTCCTTCATTTCAATATGATATTATCTTTGAAGGGTTTTTATGGTTTTAATGGTGACCTAAATTCAATCAATTTCAACATGACCTCTCCTTGATTAAGTAAATTGGCACACTCAGCGATGAATAAAAAAGCGGTGATGATATATTTATCTATCATATTGAAACGATAAAAATTCCAAATGAATCCAGTTTTAATTTTGCATTCCTGTGTGGCTTTAATATCATAATTTCGGTAACAGGGCGCGTTTCTCATACAGATAAGAAATTAAGAATTATATTTTAGTTGCCCTTAAGCAGGGATAAAAGGAGAATGAAAAAATATTCAATTAGCAACGGATTAAGCGTCTAACGTAAAAAGCATAATAGTAAAACATGACTGCACTTAAGAAGGATAAAGAGACGGGAAAATAAGACGAAGCAAAAATTATATACAGAGGATGATATACACCGAGGTAACGGCTCAGAGAATGCAGAAAAAATTGCTTTTCGGGATAAGGAGACGCAGTTGGCAGGGCATTAGACCTTCCTTTGTTTTAAAAAATATTGCTTTACGTTATGGATACAACGACCCCAAGAAGGTACTTTATAATTTCTTAATACTAACATCACTTTATCAATATATATTTCTCCAAATATTTTATCACCTGTTGGAGATGGCAATCAGTTTTTGTACATTTTAGAAATTGGAGATTTTATCCCCAAAGAAGACATTTTAAAAGCGTGAAGGTAATTTAATACAATTTTTAATGAGAGCATTGCAGAAATAATTAGAATAGAATAGAATTTTCGATGGAGTTTCATTTTAACCCCTGTAGAAGACGGGCGGGGTGCGTGTATGTGACTGTAACAGAATTTCAATATATTGGACATAAAATATAAAAACTGGCGACTATAGTTTCTCATTACAACAATAAAAATTAAACATTATTTCTTAATAATTGCAATTGAATATTTTGGAAAAGGGATATAGTAAGGTTAGCATGGTTTGAGTTTATAACTTTGAAAAACAATTTATGAGTAGTATTGTAGTTCATAATCTAAAAATATTGAATAAACAACCCATAATAGTCACAAATAATACAGCTTCATATTTAGACAACATATTAACAAATACAGATCACCACTGTCTAAAAATGAATTTGTATTATTCTTCATCTAACAATGTACCTTTATCTTATAGATACAATAGATGTGTCACAGAAAATAAACTATTACATTTTAAAATTCTGTTAAAATATTATAATGCTGCCGAACTAACTCAAATTGTAAACCCGGAACAAGCTTTTGATCATTTTTTCATTTATTTCCACGAAGGCCAGCATTTCCTTTTGTGAAATTGAAAGTAACAAATAAAAATTCAAATTTAACAATAAATTGTTTTAATAAAGAAATTCGTGACAAAAGAGAAATGCTTCGATTACTAAACGAAGCTTACTTTGTTAATAAGACTTTAAAAGAATTCATACAGAAATATAGAAAACATTATGTAATTTCTATTCAGAATACAAAAATTGAGGCTAATTCAAAGTATGTAAATAATTTAACTTGTGATACAAATTTAAAAAAAATCTGATGTGGCCAACACAAAACCTCCCGCTAATTAATTTTTATTAATTGAAATACATACCTACGTATACTAACGCTGCTAACTGTTCCATTGCATAAAACTATTGCTTTATTTACTATTTTCTTTTTAAAATATCACTATTATTAATTTGAAGTGATTAGTTTTTTGAGTGATATTTACTGTCAGTTACATTCATTTGAAATATGAACTTGTAACAAAGGAATTGTGTTTATCTTAAGCTTCTGGACTTATTTTTAAATTTATCTGTAAAATATATAGAAAAAGTATTAATGTATTCCTGTAGAAAATTCAATAATCTTTAATTTTTATAAGACATAAAATTCGAAAAAATGGCATTTAATGGTATTTTTTGAAGAAAAACCATTATGAGCTTCAGGTAAAGTGCCATTTCCGGTTATCCGATTTACATCAAAATGATAGTATTTGAGTCAGAGCGAAGACAAAATCAATACACATCCACACATACACACACAGACACACACACACACACATACAAACACACATACACACATACAGACATCATCGTGAAAATTTTAAAATTGGATTGTAGGGATCTTAAAACGTGGTCATTTACTAAAATCTTGATATGTGATTTTTACCTTCCTTACCAAGGGTATCGCGAGGTAAAAACGTTGTCACTTTTGTAATAAATAATTATTTTTAACGCCAGTTGATGAGAGTGTAGTATTCAATATCTTAATACATTTAGATAATTCTAAATAAATAAATATAAATAAATATATCATCACGGCATATTACCCATTTCTGGGTGTGCCAGTATCTACAACACATGTAGACATCGGTAATGATGACGATATATTTTACCGCGTGGGCGCTTACCAGGCGTCACCTCACGGGCACTCATAGCTGGTGTGGAGCGTGCACCACAGGGGTCACTTTTGTGCCATAATTCTAAAAGTTCTGATATTTTTAGTATATGCCCTTTTGTCATTAAAGTACATACAGATATATTCGTAATATTCGTATCCCTCACATACATATATTATAAACTTATGTTTTTTTGCATGGCTGTTTCCCACATAAACTAATAACAAGTAAAATTGTACCTGTATCTAATAAAAAAAACTAAATATTACAAATTTAAATAATTTTCGACCAATCTCACTGAATCCCGCATTATCTAGGATTTTTGAAATTTTAATAAATAAACGAATTGTACATAATTTTGAACAAAATCAATTTTTTCACCAAAGTCAATATGAATTTAGGAATAATACGTCTACGGCTGATGCTTTACTACACCTAAATAACTTTGTACTAAATAATTTTGAAAATAATAATTCAGTTTCAGCAACATCATATGATCTTAGTAAAGCATTTGATTGCGTGTCATGAGATTTTACTAAGCAAACTTTAATACTATGGATTTAGAGGTACCCCTTTAATACTTCTAGAGAATTACCTAGAAGCACCAGTAAAATAAATATGGAGTCCCTCAGGGCTCTCATTTAGGACCTACATTATTCTTTATATATATATATATATATATATATATATATATATATATATATATATATATATATATATATATATGATTGAGTATTGTTAGCTGGTGACACGTTTTTTTTTCTGCTCTGAGTTTTTAATGTATTTACTTGGTATAAATTAGTGCTTTAAAGTGCAATTTGTATTAGAGTGTTTCATTTTTGCATGGTTCTTCATCGATTTTAATTTGAAGTGTTGGGCGCACTCTAGTGAGTACTTTTTTACGTTTTTTTCTTTAAATAGTGCACGCATATTGCAAAATTCTTAATTAAACAGCTAAGCTCGGCATTTGTCCGTAAACCATGGTAGTGTGTACAAAGTGCAATCGCGCCGTCAACGCTCGAAACCCAGGGGTGAAGTGCGGGCGCTGTACAAAACCTTCCATCCGCTGTGTGCCAATATAAGTGACGAACAAGTCTCCGGCATCATATCCAACATCTTTTTCTGGCAGTGTGAGCAATGTCGCAGTTACCGCTCACTGAATAAATCTTACGTTAATGATGAGCCCGAAACCATATATAACCGGAACATAAAATTGAGCGACTTAAATACCTTACTTGATAAAATGAAGAGTGATATTCTTAATGTTATGAATACAAAATTCGAAGAACTCACTCGGTCGGTTAATTTTTGTTGCGAGAAAATAGTTGACTTTGAAGCCAAACTTAATACAATGGACAAAAAAATTAAAGAACACGAGCATATTAAAGATGAAAATATAAAATTAAAATCATCGCTGAACATTCTAGAGTATAAAGTAAACGATCTCGAGCAATATTCACGAATTAATAATTTAATAATACACAACTTCCCTTGCAAAATTAATGAAAATGTGAATGATATTATCATAAAAACTGGTTCGCAAATGGGACTGTCAATATCTGACGCTGATATCGATGCTGCACACAGAATGCCCGCTATTAATAAGTCGAAAACACCTTTAATTATAGTGAAATTTAAATCTCGTATAATAAAAGATAAATTTCTTGCTTCCGCGAAAACAAATAGAGATATTACATCTAAGTTTTACTACCCGGCAGATAACGAATGTAAACTATTTTTCAGTGAACATTTAACCCAATATAATAATGACCTACTAAAAAAAACGCGAGAATATCTACGCACTAAAGACTATAAATACATTTGGACCAAGAACTGTACAATACTTGCAAGGAAGAACGATAATTCAAAAATCATTAGCATTCACCGGGACACGGATTTGCTAAAATATTAGTGTATAATAGTGTTTCGGACAATTACCAATTGTTCAATTTCGCATAAACTCGTTCCATCATATGTCTACATCACCTGGCTCCAACAACATCGTTGCCGATTCTATTCATAACGGATTGACCTTTGGACATATAAATATGCGGTCATTGAACCCCTGTTTTTTGGATTTCAAAGATTTTGTGTTTAGTGAAAATTTTGATATTTGAGCTGTTACAGAAACATGGATATGCGACACCGCTCCTTCTCATTTGTTTTTTATTGATGGGTATAATTTAGTCGATGTACATAGGTCTCATAAACGGGGGGGAAGTGTTGCATTTTATGTTCGAAGTAACATAAAATTTACGATTTTAGATACTAGTGGATTTAATTTGTTATGTGATAACATCGAATATTTATGGATTCAATTTAGTATTCACCAAAAGAAAATAATCTGTGGGGTAGTTTATAGTTTATAACCCGCATACTAATTATTACAAAGAGTTAACTATTTTAGATTCCATAATTGCAGATTTTATCACTCAGTGTGATTTCTTCATGTATGCAGGAGACCTTAACGTGAATTTGTTCTCTAATGATACGAAATATGATTTCGTTAATAATTTATTAAAAGCTTGGGGTACACATCAATTAGTTAATGAAATTACTCGCCCTGCTTCGAAATCCTTGTTAGATATTTTACTAATATCAGATAAATCCTTATATGATTTTTCAGGTACTTTAGAATGTAATAATATCTCTGATCACAGTTGTGTCTTTTGTAAATTAATTTTTTCAAAACCTTCATCGAAAACCAATATTATTACATACAGAGACTTCAGCAAATTTGAATCAGAAATGTTTATTGCTGACTGCAACAATGTACCGTGGTATAATGTACTAAAAATAAATAACATTGATGAAAAAGTAAGTTTTATAAACAATAATATTATTAAATTATATGACAAACATGCACCAATTAAATCAGTGAGATCCAATAGAACACCTGCTCCATGGTTCACTAACGTTGTAAAAATAATGCAGACGAAAAGAAATAGGGCGTTTTCTCAATATAAAAAACATAAGACTCCTGCGAAATATGAGTATTATAAACAGCTGCGTAATTTGACAACAAATGCAATAAGAAGGGCAAAGCAGGCCTATTTTGAAACAAATATTAATAACACTATTAAAAATTCCAGTGCTCTAAGGGCAAACTTAAAACGAATAGTCAGTCATCAAAAAACATTCCTGAGTCTCTCTGCAATCCACAAAATTATGGCCAATATATTTCTGAAAAAGTGAACAGTGTAAATATAAATCCTTGTACTTTAGATTTCTTCTCAGAAAATAAATTTAATGGTTCAAATAACGAACAGTTCAATTTCAAATGTGTGACTAAAGACAAAGTCAGAGAAATAATTTTAGACATAAAATCTAATGCGATTGGCGCAGATGGCATTTCACTGAAAATAATTCTTCTTCTTTTACCTTACATTCTTAATTAATAATTACATTACGCATATCATCAATTCGTGCATATATGAAAGTGTTGTACCTGAGGTTTGGAAGGTGGCTGCAATTAGGCCGATAGTTAAACAAAACAAATGCACAACTTTTGATGATTTAAGATCAATAAGCATTTTACCAACGATTTCAAAAGTTCTTGAAACAGTGATCAAATTAAAGATTATGTCAATGAACAACAAATTCTACCAATCAATCAGTCAGGTTTTCGGTCAGGCTACAGTACTAGTACATGTACATTAAATATTGTCGATATCTTACTAAATAACTTTGAAAAGTCAAAAATATCATTATTAGTACAAATAGACTTTTCAAAAGCATTTGATATGATTGATCACAGCTTATTACTTTTGAAGCTAAAATATTATAATTTCTCAGCTAGTGCAGTGTCATGGTGTGACAGCTATCTGATGAACAGATCATATTATATAAATATGACTACTAAGCAAGGATGTATAAATTCGGATCTGTTCCCTCTTGCACGTGGTGTTCCACAAGGGTCAATTTTAGGGCCGTTATTCTTTTTGATATTTGTTGCTGATATGCCATCCATTTTCAAATTTAGCTCAATTCATTCATATGCAGACGATACGCAAGTGTTCATTTGCAAACAATGCGCTTTAGTTAATAAAGAGCGAAATGAACTTGCTTTATGGGTTAGAAGTAACGGTCTTAAAATTAATACCGATAAATCATCACTTCTTGTTTTTAATGATTGCGGTAACCTTCCAGATATTGACTTGATGGAACAGTACTTAAACGTACAGATCATACAAAAATTCTGGGGTTACATGTTGATCATAATTTGAATTTCAGTCATCATTTAAATGTTAAACTGTGCGCAGCAAGATTAAAACTGCGACAGCTGTTTCATTTAATTCACGATCTGAGTCCTGCAGTGAAACTGAAACTTATAAATACTTTGATCCTCCCATTGTTTGATTACTGTACATGCACTTACATTCCAAACCTCACACAAACGGATAAGCATAGAATAACGCTCTTTCAGAACTCATGTCTAAGATTTGTGTATCGGGTACGAAAGTATGATCACATATCGGCGTATCTCGCTAAATCACACGTGCTAACTGGTACTCCTACCTACTTATATAACAAATACATACCTAAAGTTTACAATTATGAAATGAGAATCAAGGATTTATATATTGTTCCATCCTTCAGAAAATCTAAATCTAAAAATTCTTTTTTCTATTTGGCCCTATATTTATACAATAACGTACCCGATCATCTCAAACTGCTCACTCTAAATTGTTTTAAAAAGCAGATTAAACCCCTCATAGAGTATTAAGTTTGCTTAATGCCTCAATGTATGCCAACAAATGTGATCATGTAATGTTTTTATGTTAGTATATTTTCACGTAATATCCTTAATTCTAAGGAATTCTTTTTTCTCAGGGTTATCGCTCAAACGCAGCTGTAGACACGTGTTTCGCTCTTATTAGAGCTCATCAGTACAGCATAGCTAGTTAATAGGTGGACATTAACTAGAGGTAGTAATCGAAAAAAACCAACACAGTGTAACAGCACTAGTAAGCAGCCAAATACACCCATGTTGCCTCGGTCAGCATCTCCGCACACTTGTGGATCAACACAACGTCGCAGCGGCGGTGATTTATAACCACCCACCAGCTAGTTAACTAGCTAGTTAACTAGCTAGTTAACTAGCTATGCTGTACTGATGAGCTCTAATAAGAGCGAAACACGTGTCTACAGCTGCGTTTGAGCGATAACCCTAAGAAAAAAGAATTCCTTAGAATTAAGGATATTTTTAAATTTTTAAAACCAACACCAATAAAAGAAAAATTACCAAAGTTGACTTACGAGGTTTTGCAGTTTAACCATCGATATATATAAATGACTTACCACATACTTTAAAAAATGTGGAAAGTACTCTTTACGGAGATGATACTATTAAATACTTGTAATAATGTAGACACATTACTCATTAAAAATAACCTTTCCATTAACTTAGCTAATGAATGGTTCCCTGCTAACAAATTAACAGTCAATGAGGACACAAATCAAAACATTTTATTTACCTTGAAAAAATAGTCATGTACCTTTAGCTCACCTAACAGTTAAAAGCTAAAACTCTAATGTGTACTTCTTGAATATATTACTATTATTATTATTATTATTATTATTATTATTATTATTATTATTATTATTATTATTATTATTATTATTGCTACCGTTATCAACCGCCTCTCTTGTCTATCTTTGTCTACCACATTCAGACCACAGTGACGTCAGCCTATCCCTTCTCTAAATTTTTAATATATTTTTTGTGGTAAACTACAAATAATGAATCATTTTAAAAAATATGGGTAATTTTTTCACATGTTTGTGTGTGAATATGAAAATTAAGTTACATACCCCATTTAATGATTTTGTAATATATCATAAAATCAATAATTTGATAGTGAAGTATAGCGATGTAAAGTGAAGTGAAACGTGCAATAAACTAAACACCTGCACGAAATAAGAAATAAGTATTAGATGAATACGGCAAGTAACAAAGGAGAAGATATGATTCATGTGCAGCTGGTAGATCGTAATAGAATAATAGAATATGCTTAGTAACATTTCACTTTAACACGAGAGGTTTGAGATGACCGGTATAATATCAAATTACAATAATACCTCATATGAAATTTAATATAGTATACATAATATACCTCTTATCAAGAGTAGCTGGAGGGAAATCATATATGTGCGAGTAAATCAATCTGTTCTAATAAATATCGTACCCTCCCGTCCCATCCGAATGAAACCAGTCGAGAAATTCAAATTTTAATTACATATAAATTTTCGTAATAAAATCAAAAGTAGTTTATAGCTCATGATATGATTTTGATGCAAGTAAAAATTGCAATAATTTTCAATAGAATTATAAGTAAACCTAAAACATATGTTAAAAAATCGTATTCATATCTGCATATTTATTAAGTATATTTTTATTTTAAATTCTTCAAAAGATTGTTCGCTATAGTAATTTTTTATTGTTATACTTTAAATTTTTTTGTTCTATAAACCTCTATTCAGTATTTTTGGCAGTGTAAAGCGTTCCTTTAGGTATTCTTATTAATTGTTCTCATCGTTTTGAGCAGAAAATTCAGTTGAATTTTCTCCCCGACATCATCGCGGGAGAGATTAGAGTGGAAGGGAAGCAAACGTGAGACCTGTTTTAGGGGCGATCAATTATTTATAGCCAAGTAAACAACCCACTTGCCGCATAATGATTTATTGATATTCTACGCTGCGAACCAAATTGAAAATTCACTGTATTTGCAATATGTTTGCAATAGTGAGTTTGCACAATTTGTTTGGATAGGACAAGCAGTATTGACAGGAATAATTATCCTATTTACGGATCAAAGGATTCTGGAAAATTTATACTAGCTCAAGAGCTTTTAACCAGGCTATAAAGTCTGACACTTAATTTATTATTTAATTTATCACTCAAAACATATTTATCAACGGTAACAAGTGTATCTTAAAGAAATAACACACAGAATTCACCTTCTATAGACGATTGTAAATAGTGACATATATTACCTAAAATGAAAATTTTTCGTTAACTTGATATTTCATATTTCGCCATCAGTACAAATTTATTTTCAATTTACATATCTTGAAAAATGTTTTGACATACCAAAATTACAGATTAATGATGAAACAATATTTGGAAATGAAAAATGTAAAGTTTCAAAATTTTTGGTGGAATAGGCTTCAACCGAAATAGACCAAATCTTGATTCTGAAAACGATAGTAATTGATTATCAATTCTGGGACCGAATCTCAATTCTTAAACTGATAATATATGAGTGTTTTACATGATATTATTATTACATTTGGTTATGTTGATCGGTTCCATTACCATGAGCGAATTGTTTTTCCCCTTCGTATTTAGTCGTTTTCTTCACCTTGTCAAACAATTTTACTCTTCGGTAAATAGTGTATTACATCCGAGGTGGGAAATGTTTCATTACAGCCGGGGGCATGTGTAGATTACCGAGAGGTGAAGCCTCGCGATCAGATCCAGTGCGAAGCTGTGATGAAACTCCCCCTGTCGGCTTCGAAAGAGATTCGCTACCCAAGCAACACATAAATAATGCGTACGTGAAACGTACCAGATAAGTAGGCAGGAAAAATTATTAACGGGCTACGTGATTTTCATTTAAAAACTCTGATGTGCCCATGTGCACAGTGACACCCGGGAATCAGACGATTTTGAAATGTCGTCCAAATACCGGAGCTTGTTATTATATACACGATTCTTCAAATACCCCCGCAGAAAAAAAAATCACAAATTGACAGGTATGGAGACCTTGGCGGCTACGGCATATCTCCAAAACAGGCAGAGGATCGAAAACTGCATCCAACGTGATGGATACCATCTGGATGACATTATCTTTCATAATAGATGGACTTAAATGGCAATACATATGTGCAACTTTATTTTAGTGTAAAGAATTCTTTATTATCTTAAAAATGCTTTGTTTAATACTTATTTCAAAATCGTAGGGATCCGAGTTGTCATCTTGTATTTTGTACAAATTCCATACAAAAATTTCTTACAAACGATTATTTCCAATAAAATTATAACACGAACATACTATATAAATTGCACTTGACACTGACATCTGTCAATAAGAATTTTTCTTATATAGTAGTTACTTACATGGTTATAGCATAGTCGTCTGATTTATGAAATTTAATTATTTTATATTACTCTATTATCCATTGAATGTGATGTATAAAATACATCAAATCGTATAAAGAATAAAATATTCTTTAATATTTATAATAACATAAAATGTCAAAAAATGATTTTTAAGTGCGTTTTTTGAAGAACTATTAAAAGCATCAAATTAGGGTACTTTCGGTTCACTATTTGTAACCAAATTCTAATCACCTGTTCATTTCAATGTAAAATGGAGAAATGCGAAACAATTATAATTTTTATCAATATACACATACACAAATATACATGCATACAGACCTCATCGCAAAAATAGAAAAATCTTATACTATGGACCCTAAAACGTAATTATTCATTAAAAACTCATCGAAGTTTTTGACCAAAAACAATACCGTCCTTATCTAAAGGAGACGGAAGGTAATTAACAACAGTTCTTAATAATCATACAATTAATTTTTTCGAATATTAAGAAACATTGAGTAATATTACTACACGCAATGTTCTGTTTAACTTGTAGTCCGCAGTAAAAAAAAAAATAATAATACAGTACATGCTGCTTAAGCTTTTTTGGCGTTCGCGGTTTTACATGTTTCGGCTTCGCCGAGCCCGATACAGTACATCCCCGACCAAAAAAAGTTTACTTGTAATGTAAATAACTATTATGTAGATTTTTTGTTTGGTTAACTTTTTTAAAGGTCCGTGTACAAAACGAGTAAATGATGCATTTAAAGAAAAATTTTCAGCACCATACTTCGTTTATAAACTAGAAAGAATAAATTCAAAAGTCACTCCCTGAAAAACAACACAAATATATTTATAATAAAATTCTGAATAATACTATCATAAAATTAGTTTTTCAAGAACAATTTATTTTTTATCTCGGAATACCACATGCAGAAAGCATATGAAAATTATTTGTTAAAAGAATAACTAAATGTTAAAACAGAAAATTTATTTCGTACAATCGTCCTACTGTCAATTTGAATTTAGGTACTGTCTCTAAATCTAAATATAGAGTATTGATATGATAAGAAATCACGAAAATAACTGTTTCGAAAAGTAATAATTTAATCAGCAATATTAATATTTGCTCCTACAAAGTATTCCATTAGATTCGAAACAAGCGGCATACCATACTGTTAAAAATGGATTAAGTAGTATGTGATTATTTCGAAAATACTTAGCGCCAGATTAATTATCATATACCTACTACTTGCATAATTTTGTTTTTTTCGATTGGCGTTAAATCACGATTTTATTGACAGTTAGTATGTTACTAGACAATTTTCTTTATCTAATAATAATTGCTAATAAAATCATTTAAATTTATTTTTACCTAATAACTCTTTACAAACCAATGACAATATTAAACGTAATTATGAAATTAGTATTAATTCTAAACAATCACTACCGAAACTAAATTCACCTGGTTGATTTACTGATATTACATACTAGATCAAAATGGCTTGTTGCCAATCTGCTTTGATCATAGATTTCAGTGATGACGATATATTGCACCGATGAGGGCACTTACCAGGCAATATCTCACATATTCTCAAACATGTCTTCGGGAGAGAGCATGACAAGGTAACATTTTGCTACTTATAAATTTGATATTTTCAAATTTGTCGTTGGTCGAATACAAATTCGTCAGAACAAGCACCGGTCATATAACGCACTCAGGCACCTTATTTAATGAGTATTTAAGTTTAATTGTCACCAACAGCGTAAATATTTTTTTTATTGTGTATAAACAAAGATTTACATGTTTTAATATAAAATTCAATATTTATTGTGGGCGAATGCATGGTAGAAATCTACTAAATCATTATATCTAGATTTTTAGTGACCATCCTATATAATGGTGAGCACCAGAAACTGTGACATGGACTTTAACATGGGAAACCAGCTCACCTGTTCCGCAGAAATTTGAGGGGTGATTTATACATAAAATTTCAAAAAAGTTCTAATTTTTTTATTGCCAAAATTTTTTAATTTACTTGTTCAGTCGGCTCCGGTGGCTCAATGGTTAGAGCAACGCCTCTTAGTCATGAGTGTGCTCGGGGTTCTGGGTTCGAATCCCACTAAGGCATGGATGTTTGTGTATGTGAACCTACTCAGTAATTGGAATTTAATCCTGTTGAGAGGTTTTAAAAAAAGCTAATTTAAAAATGTAGTAAAAAAAGATTTAACATATGTACATCATTTCAAGAAAAGAGTGTTGCGTTCATTAACTGTCAAATAATGATTTTTGACACGTTACTTGGTTTGACAGTTTACTTGATGTTAATTTTAGGAAATATTCGCATACCAATAATTACATTTTTACCACGACTTTAAATTAAGTTTACTCGGGCACCAAGAGTGTAAATTTAGAAATTGTAGCACCTACGCAGAATTTTATTCTCTAAAGATTGGTTTATGTAATCTATAACTAAGAATTTACTTTAGCATTAAAATTATGCCATAGCATTATTAATTCGAGTATATTCAAACACGCGCTACGGTTTATGTGGCTGTATCATTATCTCTTAAGGCCAGTTTTACAATCTCCGGTTAGAATTTTAAATGTAAGTTAAATAATTAATACTGAATCGGATTATTGACAGCATTGATCAATTTACCATTTGACAGCTCGTTTCTTTCAATTTTGTTTATTTAACTGAGAGTTAAAATTTTAACCCGAGATTGTAAAACTGGCTCATGCCGTAACCCTAGCCTAGAATATGGCAATTTCCCACCAATCAAAAGAGTGTACGTTCCTGCACGATAACTTCATTTCGGTGATATTTGCGACTGTCAATTTGACGTTTACTATTTTTGAAAAGATATCACATTGTATTGAAAAAAAAATCAGTGGCATTGAAAAATATGTCCACCTCAACTAATAAATTAGTGGAATATTATAGATAGGTGGGCCCAATTCTCAATTTTCTCCAAAGTGATTTCCAGCGAAAAAGTTTTACTTTATCACTTGGAGCTATTCTCAATTGCAAAGTAATCTGATATAATTGTATGAGATATTATATGTATTTACCCTATCTCTATGTTAACAACATTGGTTGCTCATAATGACATAACAAGAAAATATGAATTTGACGCATGTGTGTTTGTTGACATTTGACAAATAAGTAATATCATGATACTGATAAGTGCTATGATATAAAATTGTCATTTCATATCATATCCCAATGGTGAAAATTGAGAATTGGGCTCATAGGTCTGATAAAAATGTTGTATCACTTTTACAAAAAAAAAAAAATCTGATGTGGCCAACACAAAACCTCCCGCTATTTAATTTTTATTAATTTAAATACATACCTACGTACGTATTTACTAACGCTGCAAACTGTTTCATTGCAGAAAACTATTGCTTTATTTACTATTTTCTTTTTAAAATGTCACTATTATTAATTTGAAGTGATAAGTTTTCTGACAGTGACATTTACTGTCAGTTACATTCATTTGAAAAATGAACTGTGTAACAAAGGAATAGATTTTATTTTAGGCTTCGCGACTAATTAAAAAAAATATTTTTAAATTTATCTGTAAAATATATAGATAAAGTATTAATGTATTCGTGTAGAAAATTCAATAATCTTTAATTTTCATAAGACATAAAATTCGAAAAAATGGCATTTAATGGTATTTTTTGAAGAAAACCCACTATGAGCTTCAGGTAAAGTGCCATTTCCGGTTATCCGATTTACACCAAAATCTAATGACTTCTTTTCATATTAGAATAGGATAGAAATACAAAGTTTCAGAATTTTCTGAATGATAGTATTAGAGTTAGAGCGAAGACAAAATCCGTACACATACACACATATATACATACATACATACATACATACATACATACATACATACATACATACATACATACATACACACATACATACACACATACATACACACACACTCACACATACACACATACAGACATCATCGTGAAAATGTTAAAAATGGATTCTAGGGACCTTAAAACGTGGTCATTTACTAAAAATCTCGATATGAGATTTTTAGCACGATCCCTATACCTCCCTTACCAAGGGTAGCTGGAGGTAAAAAAAATATAAAATATTTTAACTTCTTATTGGTTAGCATAAGAAGTATATAACTGGACAGCGTAATGTCAAGTTTAATGAAAAGTTTAGAGTTAATGCTAAGGTAAATGCATAAGTTTACACCTTACATATACCATCTTTAAATTTATAAGTATAAAGTATAGTATTAAGTTTCATGGGGCAGATGGTATTTAAGAAAGAACTGTTTTCCTGTATTAAACGGCTATAACGTCTATGCCACGGATTCTCCTGTGCACTCTGTAGTATATCACATACATGATCTATATGATTCATTTGTTAAAACAGTTTAAATGCTTACGCGGTGACGATTAAATTAATGTATGTTTCTCATTGATGAAATGTTTAAAGCAGATAAGCATTCCAAACAATAGCAAAAAATTCATTATGTTATATTCATATATTTCATTTACTTTATCTTGAAATCAAGAAAGCTTGTGAATGTATGAAATTAAATAATTCCTAACGATTTTTTCCTTTTAAACACATATATTCGCATGACAATTCTATTCTTATTAATCTCTCCCTTGCTGTTTCATCTTTTCATTTCTTTTATTACATTCCTAGCGTGAGCCCGCTACGATCCAAATCGAGCTTCCCATGTCCATGGCGTGCCCCGATCACACATGCTTAATGCGCTGGCGCTGGGTATTGGAAAAGCAGATATGAGATATGAGACGGGAATTCGACTAGCTCGATGTCCAGCAATTGAAACATTCTTGGCAAGATTATTCCGGCAATGGAATCTCTATATATGTAGCAGAATATTTGTTCTTTTTCTGCATCGAAGAAGAAAAAGAAAGAGAATTCGTGGCAGCATTGGGATACGTAATATATGATACATAGAAAATAAATAATATTATCGTAGCTTAAAAGCTGTTATTCAAATGTTACCTTATAGAGCATAGACAGAATTGTTTCAAAGAGTACACTACAAGTATTACTGCATTATATTTACTGTAATCCAAATTAAGGAAATTATGAAAACTTATCAAGAAGTGATGTATATAAATAGAATTTAATTCCAGAGTTTGAAATTTAGGACAAGACAAGAAATGGTTGCCATGATAAGATTTTAATTTTTATAAAACATTGTTTTGATTAAATGCGTTTTAAACAATATATACTACTGTAATTAAATTCAGTGAAACTCGAACTAGGTTTGTCCGGACCAAAACAAATGTCACCTTGCATTCAGCCACATATTCCGTTTAATATTATGTCACATTAATGTATCCTTATGTTTCCACATAACAATTAAATCCCTCCGAATTATAATTCTCAGTCGTGCATTAACCCTAGCAATTCGATCTAGTATGGGCGTCATATAGATTACATCTCCCAGTATGTCTTACACGGAACTCAGCGTTAAGCGATTCGATCAATCAAACAAGCCGTGAATTGTCTGCGCAGTCAGACTCACGGCTTGCTCAGATCCTTGATTCTTGCCGAGAATCCATCTTTTCTGCACTACGAGAAGCCCAGCTTTCATGACCGAGAACGGAAAGATTTGTTAGAAAACCAGGCTGTAATTTTGTCGTTAATTTTTACCTGTAATTATGTGTGAACAGTTTTGCAAATACAAAAACGTGTTAAGCAGAGAAAAGAGTGCCATTTATTCCGTTCCAGATAATGAAATATTTTTCTTAGGTCTAGATGTCTCAGAGTATAATATGAGAAATGTTCCCATAACATGACGTATTTCAATTTGATTTAAATGATTGAATCATCTAGTTTTGCTTATTTTGCCTTTTTAACCCTCGAATGAACAGGTAAAATTTTGAAACACAACAAAGTTTAGTCTTCATGGTTAAAAACATCGCACAAAACTAAAAAAGCACGTACGCATCAATTTGCTCTAAAACTTCACGACAGATTGACAGCAAATTGATGTGCTTGTGCTTCTTGTATTTTTTTTTTTTTTTTGTACGATGTGTAAAACGGAATATTAAGAACGAATGTATTTTGTGGACATGATATGTAATATTTTGTAAGATTTAACACCCTGAATATGATGCAAGTGTGCACCGAAACGTCGGTGTTGTAAGAATAAATGCTGTTTGACTGAGGTTTCGAGTTGTTAACACCTTATTAATATTTTAGATATTTATCTATATGTATTGTAAACGTTGTTAGTGATAATTGGAATCTCTTTAGCTGAGTTCACCCATAATTGTAATTGAATTCATTGGTATATGGATGTAGATACAACAAACCTAGAATTATTTCAGCGAAAATGTTGGCAGAAATTAAATTCCTTCTGGACAAGAGATGCGAACTGTTTCCACATTTTACTCTTTTGTTGCTCAGCAACTATTATTGCAATGAATATAGCAAGATATTGAAACGACACGGTTTTGGGGTTAATTTTTGAATTGAAATATATTTACAAGAAACTGTGGATGTGTATGTGTGCCCCATAATGTGGGTTTGTTTTTTTTTTGTTTTAATTTTGTTTTTATAAATTGCAAAATTCATTTAAAGATTAAATTTATCGCTATTAACCTACCCATGATTGTTATGAGTATCTTAACTGCCACACATGTCATTTTGAAATTCGAGCTCGTACAGCGAGGATTTTAATACATCTAAGGTTTGTTAGACTTTAAAACTGTGTGTAGGTTTGTTCAATAGTTTATCGGTTTCAGAAAATTAAGACTGACTAAATTAAATAGTTATCACAATTGCAAGTTATCATTTTTTTATGGATTGTCGGCATGAACAAATATTTGAGGCTCATAATACTTACGATTGAATTTGCTTACAAATATAGTAGCACTCATAGTGGCCTCTAATAACTTATACTGTTAAAATGCAGTTAGAAACTAGAACTAGACACTGAAATATTCCGAATTCCATAAAAGAAATCGGCACGACTTTAAGTGCTCATTATCTTATTTAATTTTGCTCAATATTTTACTTTTTTCATATTTGTCCAATGAAAAATAAAATTGTTCATTATTATTCTTCAGTAAAATAACATTTTATATTCAGTATTTTTTCATATTTATTCAGTAAAAAAACCATCCATAACTAACCTAATCTAAAGCATAAAACTCGCGCCTGTAAAACTTTGTTTTGAAATAAGTCGAAAACTTAAAAACGACATCTGGCACCGCGACATCTTTGGGCGTCAGCATCTTCCGACACTCGTGGTTTCAAGAATTGGTAGAAACTCAAAAACGACGCCTGGTGTAGCTATGTCGATGGACGTCGGTATCTTCTAAAATCCTTCCCAAAAATACTGAGTGTATAATACACAAGAAATAATTTGTTCCCAAAGAAATGTAGATATTAAGCTTTTTCTTCTCAAAATGTGGAGTTCGCTAATAATTGTGTCTCATAAATTGATCTTTTTCACCACGTATACAGGGTGTCCCATTTAAGGTACGAATGCAAGTTAGACAAAAGTTGCCCCATTAGGAGGCTATTTTAATGGTGTTTTGTTATTTGCGAAAAAATGCATAGGTCACTAGATACAGGTGAAAATGTAAATTTCGCGATTTTCTTTTTTTGCTTATAACTTTGTTATATGAAATAATACGAGATTCTGGTTTGCACTTTCTTAAGGCACTTTTGTATGGTGAATTTGCAGAAGTACTCAATTTTTTTTTATATCTAACCATTTACGAATTACTGATAGCAACTTTTATTTTTCATATGGAGGTCATATTAAGCTATGACATTTTTAAATAGAGATTGTTTTTAGCTTGACAATGATATAAAACAATAATAATTTATTTTTATAATTAACAGAAAAATTAATAAAAATTGTTATTTATACTAAAATTAAATTGAAAAAAGTAAATCGAAGACTTCTGTAATTTACATATAGAAAATGTAAAAAACGTAAGAAAAACTTGAGAAACGTAAAATACTCAAATGCCTTTGCACAGTATATTTCTCATAAAAAAATGTAGGGATGGTATTTGAGTTTCAGTTTTTTACGTTTTTTACACGGCTTTTTACATTGAGGTTGAGTTTTTTACATGTAAAAATTAAGTAAATTACTCGATGTAAATAACTTGCACAACTCTGGTAAATTTATTTATCGTTTATAAAATCGGCCATAAATACATATGTTTAAAATAACTTTTATGGTCAATAAATGAAAAATTTTGTGAATTAATAAATTATTTAAGAAAGTATGTAATAAAAAATCATACAACATAACTTTCACTTTCTTGCAAATATGAATATCTGGTGTAGCATCATAAATTCAAACAATTGTTATTTGTTGAGCTTGCATTATTTTCTGCGTTCACTTCAAAGAATTTAATATATCAAGAAGGTGATAAGTAGCAGAAGCCATGAAAGCAGTAAAAAATTGAAAAAAAGCAGATTTGTGACATAGATGAGACTCGAATATTTTAAAAACTAATAACTATTTTAAATTTGATAGTCCTTTTCACACAGTTTTAAAGTCTAACTAATTTACATTATGTGATGTCGAGTCGTTATCTTCAATTGTAAAATCTAATTTTAATATTAATCGTTTTTCTAATTTGTTACTATGATGGAGGACTTCATCACCAAACAACGCCAACTACCTCTTCCTTTCTTTATTTATTCATTTCTCCAATCATCTCTGTCAAATACGTCTTGAATGGCTGCTGTTTCCGTGGATGTCCGTAACAGGTACACATGTAAACAAACTCTAACCTGGAGTAGTCAAACATCCGTCTACCTCAGACAGTTGAGAGATACGTGACGCCAATTTATTCATGGACTCGAATTGGACTGGAGAAAAGGGCACTGCACTGCCTCGCAATGGAATTATGAATAAATTTACGATTAAAGAGCAAGGCTGTACTGAGGATTTTGACTCGCAGGATCGCAGGAATGTTCTCGCTTTCATTACATGGAGACGACAGTGGCGGGGAAGAGAAAATTTCCCCAAAAGATACGAATGCAAGAGAGCAAATAAATGGATATTTTATACATCATTTATGCATAAAAATTAAAATATATTCGCGTCTTTTACATAATTTTTATTTAAAGTAAATAAGAAACTTTCAAACAATACAGCCAAGCTCATAACCTTTTACTAAATATTAGTAGCACTAATAATGATTGCAACTACAATGGGTGCTTGAGAAATAGTTGGCCTAGAGGGAAAAACTTTTTGAGAAAATTCATTTTTCATTCAACGCTATTCCAGTTTTTCGATCCCCTCTTTAAAGTACTTCTTCTTTTGATGCCACGACAAATGTAAACTGTTACAAATAACAAAATCTATTAGACTAAGTATTAAAAAATTAATATTGTGTATATTTTGAGTGATTAAATCTTCTTTCATAAATTGTTGTTCTGGTTACCTATTTTTGAACATAAATCTTTGAGAGTTCATCCTAGGTAAAAAATGCAAGAACCCTTTTTATACAAAAAGTAACGAGCTTTAAGTTTGTATTCTTGTAAAATTTTGATACGGGCCACTGTTTTCAAGATAATATCAAAAAACTCATTTTTTGCACCTTTGATCCAAGATGGCGGCTCACGCCAAGCCTCCCGAAGGTCATAAATTTAAATTTTTTATCCCCATCTCGACCCAAACAACATATGTTAAAATTGTTTTTTCCCCACCTTTTGTAAGGCAAAGGTCTTTTTTTGGTCTCCATTGACTGGACTAATTCACTACTAGTTAAAGTTGTCACATGGAAAAAGCTAAAGGGCACTAAACTGCGTTAGTACGAATCGCTTATAAAACAAATACGTATACGCTTCTGCAGGCCTTTTCGTTTTCTCCTACAATAACTGCCATGTCACTAATGATGATTTTTAATTGTAACTTGACAACATAAAGCAAATAATTTTTGTGACAGTTCTACCGCTAAGGCCCGGTTTTTCCATCTCTGGATAAAGTGTCAGTTAACTGCCAGATAACAGAAAAATATCGCATCATTGACATGTGCATATTCTATCGATTTACGCCCTAATATTGATGCGATATTTTCATTTTATCTGGCAGTTAAATTAACTGATACTTTATCCAGAGATGGAAAAATCGGGCCTAAGATAAACAAATTTCATGCCAGAAATAAAATATGTACTTCGCCGCTCTGCTGATAACATCCATTTAAAGAACATCAAAAGTACTCTCGAAAAAGGATGTAGGTAAGATGGAAAAATTTCACGATGATGCTCTCGGGTGTAATTTAGACTTTTGATATTATTTTCTTCAACGAAAATCTTAAATTGTTGATATAATTTGCTACAATATATTAAAGTGGATTCTAAGTGTTTTCTTCCTTAATTCATTGATTAAAAAAATAAATATGTTTGATATCAATCCTTTGTAAGATAGTTAAGATTAAGAAAGTGTAGCCATGATTTAAATATTATCTACTTGTTATTATAGACTGTAAAATCTATATACTCAAAGAAATTGTTAAAATATTTTCAATACATCATATAAAACTAATAGGAATCAAAATCTATAATATAATATATTGTAGTTTTGTTAACACTAGATTTGTAAACTAAATTACATTGTAATGAATGGTTAATTAAACATAATTTTCAATTAAAATGGCAATTAACATTAAACAATTCATAATAGTAAACTAATTCAAAACTAATTAAACGACGAATAATACTTCAGATTTATGTGCGATGTACTCAATATTATTTAGACACATATACATTTTAATTTAATTTCACTATTTATTTTACATAATATCAAAAGTAAGATACCCAATCTTTTTGGATTACGATTTTCCACTTCAAGCTAAAAATTCAGCTAGCTGACTGCTTTCCAACCAACCAGCCATTATACATAATACGAGGTGATTCAAATAAATTTACGAAAAAAATTTAAAAAAAAAACAAATATATGGATATAAAAAAATTGCTTTATTTAGTTACGATATTTTAAAATTCCTGACAGATGTAGCTGACAAACTAACAATTTACGTTTCGATTGCAATGCATTTAAAGTTCGCCAGGCTTATAATGTTAAGTGAATCACTCTGCATGTATTACATTTATTGCTGTCAATATAGTAGTGTTACTAACATTAAAATTTTATTACTTTCCTAGTTGATTTCAAAGTTTCAACTACGTTTTACGTACCACGTATGTCTATTAAATGTCATATAGCACCGACATGATATATTCAGCAGTATAGTTTACTTTTTTAAATAAGGTCGATTAAGGTTATCTACGAATTGTATGAATTTAGATTTTAGTTCCGCATATTCCGTCTAATTCATTAGTGTCGTTTAGTTTTTATGACGGTACACAAGACACTACTGTTATTTTGTTATTATAAAAATATATGCTACAATAAAAGCATTCAAAATTCAAAAATAAACAACTTGTAAGTATATTAGTAAACGTAAAATCAAATATGTGAAAAATAAGATATCCATTGACGCAGTATCATTGTCAGTGACACCGACAGAAAATAAAGCTACACGCACGGCTATGATTCAAGGTAATATATCTGAATTAATAAATGAACTTACTTTACAGCGACAGCATTGTCAACAACGAGCATTGTTTTGAAATGGTACGTCCTAACTTAGTCGAAACAATATGATTTTTTGAAAGACAATCGTGTTATATTCATTATTATCGTACATACTTCTTGTCATTGCAAATAAGAAAGATAAATGTATGCCAATTTGTTAATTCATTCATGATACAGATGACATTGATAGGAATTCTTTCAAAAATTGATCTGTAAGCAAATAACCTGTGTGTCATAAGCAAATACGTCGAAAAAATCCACTCACGGAACAGAACTTTTGACGCCGTCTTTACTACTAACGTCATTCGAGCACCAATACTTAACCAGTAAGTTTTTAGTAACTATTAAATAAAACAAATTATAAAAAACGCGATGCAAAGTAGCGAAACGACCAACTCAACTCAACTTACCGCGTTTCACTCATTAATTGACTCTCTCTACTATTCGAACCAGACTCAACTCCTACTTTACATCTCCTGCCGATGATTTTTTTATATGCTATATGTTACTGTTCTTTGTTACGTAGTTCCGAATAAGTACTTTTTTTAAGTGCTACTCGAATCACTTTGTTCTTCCAGAATTATTATTTAGTTTTTTCAAGTTCGTATACGTTTGAATAATACGAGGGTCCAGAGAATTTTCTATCCCGTAAAAGACTGATGTATTAAAGCTTTTCTATGGGAACACACATTAGTATTATCACTAGCGAAAACTCGGCTACGCCGAGTATTCCCTGGGGCTCTGCCGATAGTGTTTTATAATAGTTTTATGTACGTCCAATCCGTCTAGGAACAATTTAAACGCAAAGTGCTAACGCTAAGAGTCTCAAAATATTTTTTCCCGCCCACCCAAACAGCCCACGCAACCTGCCCACCCAAACTGCTCACGCAACCTGCCCACGCAATATGCCCACCCAAACTGCCGCACGCAACCTGCCCACCCAATCTGCATTGACGATACCTCTCATTTGATACCAAGCACGATGTGGTTCTGACAACTTTAAGCAAAAAAAACAAAAGCCGATCGAGCTGTCAATTTTTGACAAAAGATGATATAACATTATTCCTCTATGTAGTACTCTACTTGGTGGTTCAGTACTACATAGTACTTAATTATTGGTATTTCCCTATCTAAATGAATCCAAATTGGACTCTTCGCGTTTAAGTACGCCGAAGAAACAACAGTTATAATTGTTGAAAAAGAAAATTATGCGTTGCTATTACAGAGTGGGTTCACATACACAAATATCCATATCTTTATAGAGATTCGAACCCAGAGCCCCGAGCACATTCTAACCACTGAACTACTGAAATATTAATATTTATTTATGATACATATACGCAAAACTAGTCTAAATATACTTTACGCATATATATCGTACAAAATTTTATCAACGATTGAATCTTTTATACTAAACAGGTAAATTTATACTAAATAATTTAATTCACTATATATATATATATATATATATATATATATATATATATATATATATATATATATATATATACAGGGTGTCTCTTAAATAGGGGGACATGGTTTAACCACAGATTCCTGAGGCTAAAATAAGACGATTTAACCAAACTTGCTTCTACCGGAAAGTGTACCATTCAGCCAGAATTCTGCTTCAAAGTTCTTCGAAAAAAATTAATTTTTCTTATAATAATCGGACGCTTTATTCGATTTGGATGAAATTTGGTATGACAGTTTATATGGTTATAAGTCATCTTTTAAAGTGATATATGTTATTATTAGTGAACCACTAGTATATGAAACTTAGGTCTCCCAACATAAATTAGACCGTAACTTTTTAATGGCAATGCCGAAAACGTGAATTTATTTTTCTTCAGAAAGATACATTCAATAGTAAACTTTTGTCTCTCTATGTAATTTGTGATATCTGTTACGGTTCACAGAGAAAAAAATAAAATCTGAGTGTCTGCACTGTTAAATTTTTAAAATAAATTTAATCTAGCAGTCTATCCAAATGTCAAACAAGTAATTTTTAATGACAGTAACGAGTTGTTAATCTTCACAACTTGTTTAAGAGTTAGCTGAGATATGTAATCGTCTTATTTATAATAATGGTAGTAAAATACTATTAGGCCGAACAAACGGATGTTACTAATTTTAGAATATTGCGAAGAAAATTTTTGACAACTCGTAAAACAATTGTTACTGTCATTAAAAATTACTTGTTTGACATTTGGATAGACTGCTAGATTAAATTTATTTTAAAAATTTAGCAGTGCAGACACTCAGATTTTATTTTTTTCTGTGAGAACCGTAACATATATCACATATTATACAGAGACACAAAAGCCTACTATTGAATGTATCTTTCTGAAGAAAAATAATTTCACGTTTACGGTATTGCCATTAAAAAGTTACGGTCTAATTTATGTTGGGAGACCTAAGATTCATACACTAGTGGTTCACTAATAATAACAAGTATCACTTTAAAAGATGACTTATAACCATATAAACTGTCATACCAAATTTCATCCAAATCGAATAAAGCGTCCGATTATTATAAGCAAAATTAATTTTTTTTCGAAGAACTTTGAAGCAGATTTCTGGCTAAATGGTACACTTTCCGGTAGAAGCAAGTTTGGTTAAATCGTCTTATTTTAGCCTCTGGAATCTGTGGTTAAGCCATGTCCCCCTATTTAAGAGACACCCTGTATATATATATATATATTTCTATATTGAATTCATCACGACAATCGGGGAAATTTTATTCGTCTCTACAGCTTAAACGGTGCGAGTGATTTTAATGAAAATTTTTCTGGGATGTAGAGAATAACTCAACTTGATTTCCTGGTAATAGGTCATTTTTCTGTACGGTGCATAGTTTTTGTGTAAAACATTTTTAAAGGTCGTATTTTGGCTTTTTGAAACAATTTGAAATCAAAAATTTAGTCTTCTTTGAAAAATTTAAGACGAAAAACGTTTCTTTGACATGTCAATCAGAACATTTAAATAGAATTATTTATAAAATAAGGACATTTTGAAAAAAGTTAAATTCATAAACATACATTATGGTAATGGGCGGTTATTCCATAGTAGTTTAAAACTTAGAGTATAGAATAGGACTAGAGAGAGCGTAAAGTACAGATGTGGACAGAGTTTTTGTCGCCATGAGACGGAAGGGGAATCTCGTGGCCGCCATCTTGGGACGATCAACGTTATAATGTATTTAAGCGCGCTTTCTTCAGTTTTGTTACAAAAATACAATAACGTAACAGAAATTGAAGCTATTTGTAATTAGCAAGCTTTAATTCAGTAAGAAATGTATTAAAATTAATTAAATTTAAATTTGAAAGAACCAAAAAATTGTAAAAATCTTCAATTTGAAGTGTATTGCGATTAAACTTTAATAAAATATTTTTTATAGAAATTAAACTGTTCGAATTTTATGACAATTGTAATGATTGAGATAGAAACTTACAAAAACTAGGTACTGAATAGGCAAATAATTTGAGGCTAAAAATTTCATATAAAAATATATATTTATGATGTTTACAATACAAATAAATACGAAGTACAAACATATTTATTACAAAAAATAAGTTAATATTTTTACATGAAATATGTAAAAAAATACAATAAATTATATGAACTAAACATTAATAATATGTATAAGTAAAATAATACTTACTTGTGAATTGTCATCGCTTTTTCCTTTTCTTTTTCTTGTTTTAAAGTTTTTACGGACATTCGGTTATTACAACCGAAGGCACAAGTCGTTGACATGTAATTACAAACGTTTCACATTCAAATAACACAAATTAAAATCGATTATTAACGTAAAATAATCAAATAACCAGAGAACGCTTATATACACTTGATCTTCCCAAGATGGCCGCCGTACAAACACAAGCTTACCCCGCATGACATCAGCTTTGAGTGTTTAGGCGCCCTCTATGTGTATATATATTTTATATACAACCGGTCAATAATGTTAACTTTAATCTTATCAAAATCATTATTTAATGTGCTTCATTATTTATCGAGGGAGATAAAAATGACACGTACTCCCTAGGGAGCTAAAGTGATTCAAGGTCATTAACAGTGCCACCTTGGAAGAATTTTATTTTCTTTGTGTTCAATTATTAACTGATATTGAATAACAGATATGTTGAATATTATCAATTATACTTATTTTGGATAAAAATATAATCAGTTTTGTGAAAATAAATTTAATAAAATAAATTGGATCCTATTTATTTTCATATTTTTTTGATAGATGGCGTAATCTTCTCTGAAATCATATGTTTTGTTTTGTTTACACCAACTTAACCTAAAATACTGTCATACTGGTAATACATTTGGTAGTGAATTAAATATTGAGAATGAGAGACAAAGAAAGTGAATTGTGTACACCTCCAGATATAGCGGAAGCAGCACAGAATATAGTGTTGAACTTGCTGCCTGGAAAATCAAGAAAATTGTATGAAAAAGCTTACGAGGAATTCATTGCTTGGTGTAAGAACAAATGTGTAACCAACTACAGTGAAAATGTTCTGCTTACTTATTTTGATGAGAAATCCAAACGACTAAAGTCATCTTCGTTATGGAGTACATATTCGATGATAAAAGCGACTCTGTCTATTAACAATAACATAGATATAAGCAAGTTTACTAAACTGACAGCGTTCTTAAAGCGCAAATCTGAAAATTATAAACCAAAAAAATCAAGTATTTTAACAAAAGATGAGTTAGACAAATTCATGAATGATGCTCCTGACGACAGTTTTTTGCTGATGAAGGTATTTGTCATTTTACATATCCAAAAACTAATAAATAATAATAAAAATTTACTAAATAGGTGGCAGCAATATTTGGCATTGGTGGTGCATGCCGTTGCGACGAATTGCTACAACTTTCCATTGATGACATCCAGGATTTAGGAACGTCACTCGCAATTACAATACGTGAGTCGAAAACAAAAATTCAGCGAATATTCTCCATTATTGATAATAAAGAAAAAACACCGAAATATTTACATACTTACCGAAAATATGCGAACTTACGTCCAAGCCATACACCCCATAAACGTTTTTTTATATATTATAAGAACGGCAAGTGTTCTTCACAAGCTGTGGGGAAAAATACATTGGGGAAAATACCCTACAATATAGCAACGTTTCTTAAATTATCAAATCCTGTAAATTATACAGGACATTGCTTTCGTAGGACCTCCGCCACATTACTTGTTGATGCTGGAGGGGACATATTGAGCCTTCAGAGGCATGGGGGATGGAAATCCTCAAACGTGGCGGAGGGCTACATTGAAAATTCTATGAAAAGAAAAATTGAGACCGCTAAAATGATTTTAGCTGTAAAAACAATGGAAATATGGTTCCGTCATCTTCAATTGATACAAGTTCCTTGAGAATGGAAACAGATACTGAAGTATGGAAAGATTATACTAACGAAGTAGAAACAGAGAAATCTGAAGAGATTACAATCCGTCGTGGAGAAGGAATGAGTACTAGCTCTCCAAAAATTACAATTAATAACTGTCAGAATTGCAGTATAAACATTAATATTAAATGAATTTATAATATTAATAAAATTTAAAAATAAAAAAAATTTCTTTCGTTTATAAGAATGTGCTTCATTCTTAATAATTTCGCATGCTCTTTTGTTAAATAACGAATTTTTCCGCTTGTATATAAAATATTGTATATAACACGGGAGTAAAGTGTCATTATTTGCCTCAAGCGATTGCATCCCTCGGGCTACGCCCTCAGGATTCAATCTTCGCTCTCGACAAATAATGACGAACTTTACTCCCTTGATATATAAACTACTATTATAACTCTCTGGTTTAAAAGACCTAAAACATTATATTTAAAATTATAATTTTCGAAGGTTCATGTCCGTGATTCATATGCATTTTCAAAGTGTTGCCAAACATCCCATAAATAACTAAGTAAAAAACAAATATTCCAATGTCAAGAATTTGACAGCTCGATCGGCTTTTGTTTTCAGCTTAAAGTTGCCAGAACCATGTCGTATTTGGTATCAAATGAAAGGTAACGCCAAGGGCTGTCATGCAGACATGTTAAAATTTTGACAGCTCGATCGGCTTTTGTTTTTTGCTTAAAGTTGTCAGAACCATGTCGTGTTTGGTATCAAATGAAAGGTAACGTCAAGGGCTGTCATGCAGAAATGTCAAAAATTTGACAGCTCGATCGGCTTTTGTTTTTTGCTTAAAGATGTTAGAACCCTGTCGTGTTTGGTATCAAATGAGAGGGTTCGTTAAGGGCTGCCATGCAGAAATGTCAAAATTTTGAAAGCTCGATCGGCTTTTGTTTTTTGCTTAAAGTTGTCAGAATCATGTCGTGTTTGGTATCAAATGAAAAGGAACGTCAAGGGCTGTCATGCAGAAGTGTCAAAAATTTGACAGCTCGATCGGCTTTTGTTTTTTTGCTTAAAGATGTTAGAACCCTGTCGTGTTTTGTATCAAATGAGAGGGTTCGTTAAGGGCTGCCATGCAGAAAT